>OY735228.1:8079827-8142327 GCA_963457665.1 Thysanoteuthis rhombus | reverse complement strand
AGTCCAATGCTCCATATACAAAATACAAGTCTGCAAATGAAATGAATAAACCTATAGACGAAAGTCTTTTTAGAAAATGAAAGCAAACGTGCCGTTAGAGTCCATGTGCCATTTAAAAGAGTCTTCAGCAAGAGTGCCGTTACAAAAAGACTTCACTGGATTACGATATAAATCTTAGTGACAATTTCCAGCAAAACTCTTCCCCTAATTTCAAACATCTAAAAAAGGGTCGAACTTAATTTTTTGAGACATTGTCATAAGGGGTGGAACGGGGGTTTCTGAGCAGCTTACGACCCGGGAAATGGTCGGAAACTGTGTTCGAACTCTTACTGAGACGATTTGTGTTCCCTTCGCGCAAATGACCCGGGGTAAAGACATGAATCAATCTCCCCCACCCTATGGGAGAAATAACGCAGGGTGATGAGAGTGACGCCACTTGGGGGGATGCATTATCCACTGAACCACGTATACTCGTTACTAAAAAAGAACAATTATAATTTTTTTAAAAAATCCTTCAGCATGTTTTCTTTCTCACGTTTCGTTGGAAATGACAAACACATTCTGTCGAGTTAACTTTCTTTAAAAAAAACAAACAAACAAGACAATTGATCTGCTGACAAGAAGAATGAACAAAATAAAAAGTCGACTCAACAAAATTTATGTGAAGCCTGCCCAGAAAGTATCTGCCATTTTGAATGACTCAAGGACAGTTTGTATAACCTTGATTTAGATTGGCAATCAATCAGAGGAAACCTTGCTTTACATGCGTAGATAGGCACTCTCCCGTGGGGTTGCTCACTTGGCAGTGAATCACCACTGAGCTTCTGTACTGTGTGACTGTTACATTCAGAATGACCAAACCTTCCCATTCATCATGTTTTATGCAGGGATTCTTGTCAAGGTCTGTCAATCCCATCCAATTATGTCCGGATTTTGCTCGCTACAACTTGTGGATTTTTTGAAAGATATTGCAGACTTTGGAGAAGATTAAAGAGAATACAACGGGGTAGTTAATGATGATCCAGAAAAAAGGACTCTAATGTTGGGAAAAGTGGAAGACGTGCTAGGATAAGCCTTGGAATTCCCTAGGGGAGTAGTTTGCAGGGAGATTAAGGAGTCATTGCTCTCAGCTAGACTGTTTTTTCCGTTGATATTGACTGGCTGGATACTTTCAAGACATACTTTCGTATCAATACATACATACATCTATATATAAGAGAACAATACCAAAATATACAACAAGCGTGTGTATATGTTTTGAGGCTTAAAAAAAGTACTCAATATCATTAATAGAGGTTATAAAACGAGTAAAGATTTTTTCAATGGTTCATTACATATTGTACATTCTGTTTCACTCTAAAAAGATTTTCAAATGAACCTTCATTTGAAAATCTTTTTAAGTGAAATTAATTATATATCATATCCTTGTATATAAGTCAAAATGATGAATTAAATGAAGAAGCCTATGTGTATATGAATCAATTTCTCCCCCAAGGAAAAAAACAAGAAACTGTTGGAATATATTTTTTCTTAAATCGTAAAATCATGATTTTTCTCAACTGGCAACGAACCGTAACTACATTGAAACACGACCCCTCCGCGTAGGCCGCTCGCTACTCCCGGGCTCCAATCTCGTTGAGGTGATTTTCACTCCACCTTTTAATACTTAACTTGAGGCGAGGTTGCCATAGATATTCGGTTGCTAAATATTCGTGAAATGGCTTGCTGGTCCATTCCGACAAACATTTACCGCTACTAAATCAAAATAACAATAAATCAACGGAGACATTTGAAGTCAGCTTATTTTGTAATAGAGAAACACTTGCTGTCATATACCCAAGTTTATTATGTATATACAGTGAACTCTCGTAATAACGGCACGTTGTAACGGCACAATTTAATGATACAGGCGTTATAAAGACACGTTTGTTTTTATATTGTTGGAGATTAGTTTGCAGTAACAGCACATAAAGGTTTCAGTCCATCATTAGAATAAAGATAGATTTTATGTTCGTACAATAATAATAATAATAATAATAATAATAATAATAATAATAATAATAATAATAATTGAAAGAATTACAGATGAAACGATTTGGGCATGGCCACGAAGAGGAAACCTGAAAAGAGAAACTCTTATTAAATAGCGACCTAGAACAATAAGGACAACTGTGTAAAGGTTAAAATATGAAAGACCCAAGAGACTGCGTTGTACCAAATACGCAAATATGGTAAATTAGCCCAAAAGGAGTTCAAGAACAGATATAACTGGTTGGGGATATCGGGATTAGGGGGAGGATAGAGACCGTACAGACCACAGCACTACTGGGAACTGCACGGATACTGAGGAAGGTGCTACAGATATAAGGACTGCAACGAATCGTAGCTCTGTCATGATATGCGAAAGAGAGAGGAGACGTTAGCTGAAGACCTGAGGAGACTTATTGTCACTCAGCCTTCAGCGATAACCACTGGGCAACCGGTGTGAAACTGTAAATCGTAGAATTACTGCGACCTATGAGTACTAGGAGAGGAGGGCTGGAGACTTGAGGAGACTTGCTGTCACTCAAACTCCAGCGGTTACCACCAGGCAACTGGTGTGAGATTCCAAATAATAATAATAATAATAATAATAATAATAAACAACGTAAAAGCCAGGATAGTGCCGGTCATAGTGGGCGCACTGGGAACTGACCCAGAGACACTGAAAGCGAGATTGGAGGAGATCGGGATAAGGGGAAGGATTGAGACTGTACAGACCACAGCACTACTAGGAACTGCGCAGATACTGAGGAAAGTGCTAGAAATATAAAGACTGCAACGTTAATCGTCAACAGCGACCCAACAGAGGATGGGAAATGAAAGCGTAATTGCAAACCGCAGCACTGACATGATAGCCGAAAGAGAGAGGAGACGTTGGCTGAAGACCTGAGGTGACTTATTGTCACTCAGCCTTCAGCAATGACCCCTGGGCAATTGGTGAGAAACTGTAAACTGCAGTATTACTGCGACCTATGAGTACTAGGAGAGGAGGGCTGGAGACTTGAGGAGACTTGCTGTCCAGCGGTTACCACCAGGCAACCGGTATGAAATTGCAAATAATAATAATAATAATAATAATAATAATAATAATAATAGTAATAATAATAATAAGAAGAAGAAGAAGAAGAGGAAGAAGAAGAATAACAACAAAATATAGACAGGATTGTAAAGAGCTGGTAATAGGCCTTGGCCTAGGCCCAAGGGAAATGTAGGCCTCATTTCAAACAGCTCGTCAAGTATTTTTTGAATAATAAAAAACAGAAGACAGCATTAAACAAGGAAACTAATCATGAAGAAAGTCACTTTTATCTTCTGTGCTCTAGAGCAATGGCTTAGCAAAGATGCTCAGCACTCGGTGGAGGGTGGGGGACAGGGACAGTGCCAAGAGCAAAGAAAGCGTCCGAGGGGACAATTGTGCAATATATAAGGAGAGGACATAATCATAAACCACAGGATATTTTGCGTCCCTGTTACATCTGGACGGGGGGGGGGGCTACTGTTCCCTCTTGCCCGTCTTGCTACGTCTCTTTACAATATCAATATCATTTACTAAAAGGTCCCCCCTTTGCATCTACCAGGGGGGAGTAGACCCTCTCTAAATCGTGAGCCAATGCCAACAGGCCCACCTGCCCCTGCAACCCGTTCTGGCCGATACACAGGACGAATGTATTTTTTTAGATTTTTAAATTTTTTTGCTTGTATAAAATGTAAGCAACAGACAAGAAGATAATGAAAACAGATTCGGTGTAGGTACAGAAGATTTAGCCAGAGGAATGTTGCTTTTCAATATATTCACCAACTTCTTGAATGCGATGGCAAATAAGGTTTTGTGGTTCACTGAATACTTTCGGGCTTGTTATCTGCGCATGAAGAGGCGTGGTTGCATTTAGCCAGATATTCTTTTTCAAGAGGTTAAGTAAAACTATACAAGGACATTATAAATACTATCTATCTATCTATCTATCTATATAAAAGCCATGATACAACTCTACACTTTTTTTATCACATAGTTCTTTGTAGACACTCAAAAATCCTGCAAACCGGTTCTTAACCTATGTACCCTTTCAAAATTAAAGTCATACTTCACTGCTATCATTGCAACAATATCAATCGTTGTGAAAATCTCACACAAAGTTATTTTGGAGGTTTCGGAGCGCTTAAAATTTGTCCCAAATGAATAAATGGTAATTTCTTGTTCGCTTTAAGGTTTCATAAGAACGCTCTACTTTCAGATTGTAACGGAAACTATTTAGATATATCTGGTTTTTTTTTTAATTTATAAGTCGAGTGTTGACAATGTTAAGATGTTTTTTTTTTTTTTAAATTGTCAATTTTTGAAGTTTTTTAAAAAGATTTTTCGATTTTGAATGTGACCTCCAGAATAAAAAGATTGAAAAATCGCATTCTAATTGGCAACCAGGATGGATACCTGTGATCGTCTATTTTGTTATGTATGTATGTGTGCAAAGTCACGCATCTATAATCAGTTGGATACGTCATATGAACTGTTTCTATTGTAGCTTGATGGAATCACACTGCACAAACTGATAGAGACATATGTTTCATTTCATTATGGCCTTAATTTCTGATTGGTAAAAACCAGATGATCCCAATAATCCTAAAAAGAAGAGTATACAACCAATGCATCCTCCCGATAGTCACTTATGGAATTGAAATGTAGAACTTAGCCAAGAGACAGACCAACAAACTGAGAGGCATACAACGTGCACATGAGAGAATCATGCTCAACCTCACATGGAGAGATCACAAGACAGCACAGTATATAAGGAAGAAAATGAGAGTCAGAGACGTTATAGAATCTATCAGAAAATTTAAATGGCAATGGGCACGCCATATTGAAAGAATGAAAGACAACCGATGGACATCATGTCTCACAACATAGATCCCCAGAGATCACATAAGAAACCGAGGCCGACAGAACACAAGATGGAGAGATGAACTAGACAGATTCAGGAAATACTGGCTCCTTGACGACCATGATAGAGAATTGTGGCGAATCCTGGGGAAGGTCTATGTCCAACGACGGACGTTAAAAGACTGATGATGATGATGATGATGATGATGATGATGATGATGATGATTAATTATTCTTTTTAGAGCCTTTGTACGAGTTTTAGAGACTCTCTATGCTGGTAAAAAACCGTTGTAGGATCATGTACGTCAAAGCAAATATCATAATACAGTTTCGTCTATTTGTTTTCTATCTATAGTTAAGACCAGCTTCAAACTTAGTCAGCAGATGTATTCATCATGGATGACTTTCAATGCATTTGCAGCCGATGTATGGAGCTATTTCAAAGGTTGAGTGTTGCTGATGCCGTATACCAGTTATTGCACATCTGTCATGACAGTCTTCCGTTCTTAGGATTTCCCGACCTCTCGCTCTCGATGAGACGTGAATGTGCGAGATTTTGTAAGCAGCTGCAAAAACGTGCCCCATACTCTGACCGAACGATGCTTTAACGCATTTTGTATCTTCCTTAGAAGAAACAATCGATTAAGATATAATTATACTAACGGTCCAACAGGAAAAGATCATATTTACGAGATTATAGACGAGAATCTGTCATCGAGCAGCCCTGCTGTTCATATGTACATAAATGAATGAATGAATAAATCATACATATATATATATATATATATTGACAGTAGATTTTCATGTATATTTTTCAGTATATATATATATATATATATATATATATATATATGTGTGTATTTTTTTTTTTCATACATATTTTTCAGTATATATATATATTGATAGTAAATTTGTCATCAATTTTCGTTGTTTGCGAATAAATAGTTTTTTAACTGAGTTTCAAAAACGAAGGATGTATATATATATATATATATATATATATATATATATATATATATATATATATATATATATATACATACATATATATATATATATATATATATATATATATATATATATATATATAGACAGAGAGAGAGAGAGAGAGAGAGAGAGAGAGGGAGGGAGGGAGGGAGGGGAGAGGAAGGAGTGATAAATCGGCACAGAATGGTTGAAAGAGCTGTGTTTGGATTACGACCGATACAGTTTGTGTACACCCCCTGCCAATACCCTTAGGAAGAGCATGGATCCATATCTCCTCTCCGCTCCCCGACTAAAGGTAAGTTTGCAACCTGTCTAGATGGCGGAAAAGTCTGATTCTAAGCCAGCCTGAAGAGGGTTTGGCTCTTTCAGATTATATTGCCTTTGACACAATGGACGTACTGCTGCTCACGAGAAAGATATCTGCTTCAAAATGCGTGTTCGATCTTTTATTTAATTTTCATCATCGTGAAACACACGAGACACTAAGATAAGTATTTGAGAAAGTTAATTTCTTTTCAAATATTTTCCGTCCAACACACACACACAACGCAAGCGAATTCAATGAAAAAACAAGTGAAAAAACTCACAGAGAAATTTTTATAAGGCAGTGCAAAGCTGTTTCTACATCCCCGTCTCACACACTGCACAAGCACCCTCGTTCTTTAGCCATCCTGTTTTCATCTGCCACAACCATTTTACCACAAGATGTTACGTTTGCTCGCCTGTCAAAGGATAGAGTCAGTGACGTGCTCAGATTTTCAGAAAGACAGGTACTTAGTTGAAAAAAATGGCACTCCAACATTTAATGCAGCATTTCTTAAACTTGCAGACCCCCCTGAGGGTCCACAAAGGTTCCTGCTCCTGCTTATTTGCCTTTTTACTGAGTATATACGTGAAACCCCAAATACTCTACTTTTCATTTTAAGATAAAATTTCAATACAACATGTACGTATATTTAACTGGAAATAATCCCACTAATTACTTTAATATATGATAGATGGTAACTATATAACTGGACCCATATATCCTAATAGAACTTTACAACTACTACTACGAATTGCCATAACTTTTGAGATGATAACTCTATAACTTCATTTAAATATACAAAATAAACTTGATTACTACCACAATTACTCCTGTGATTTAAAATAACATCACATTCAACTAGAAGGACCAAAAGCTTAAATCCAAGTGCTAGTAACATGTCATTCAGTAAGTATATATTTTTCAATTTTAACTGAAAGGGCATTTCTAATACGAAGAAGAAAAGAGGAACAAGCTCAATACTCTGCCCGTGTATGTGAATGGAGAGAGTCAAGCTATTTTATTAAGGGGTACGTTGTATCGACTTGAGGGTTTCGATACACAGCTTTATCCCAGAAACCCTGGGTACCACTTGGCCCTCAAGGACCCGATGCGATGCACCCTTTTCTCATAGACCCTGCTTGTAATAGATTTATTTTTGCAGTTTTCAACGAATTTGTTAACAGCATAAAGTTTTGGGGCGTGAAATTCTACAATCCTTTTTTCAAAATAAAATGAAACGAAAAACGAACACTAAATAATAAAATGACGTACACAAGAATTGTATACGGCATTTACTAATATACTTGTTTTTCTTTTTAAAATTTAAGAAGAAAATTGCTTAGTGGTATTATAGCTATGGTTTCCACTCCCGTTAACTCGTATAAATCAAAGTATTGAAATAAGAGTTAAAATGGGCAAAGTTAACAGTAGTGCATTTGAGATCGTATCAAGATCTGAAAGAAGTCACTTGATCCCTCAAGAAGAGAACGACACCGATATCAAAGAATTCAGAAACAGAGTAACCGCCTCTCTAATTGAATACGTCACTATGTTTAAGCCAAAGAGCACACAAACCGTCAGTGAAGTCTGAGATGGAATCAAGAGTCTCATAGAAAAACGCAGAAGTCTCAAGCCACTGACAGCAACAAGAGAGATAATTGAAGCAACCAAACTGAATAAAATCATCCCTAAAGAATCAACGAGAAGACAAAAGAAGATACACGACAGCAATCAAAATAATTCTTGAAAAAGGTCCGAGTTTCAAAGCTATTAACAAAACTCACAATACAGGACGGAAATGAATAACTAATGGAAGCCTAACAACAGATAGGGACCGGATCGTCGAACGTACCCAAGAATTCTACAATAAACTGTACTCCTCTAAACAAGGAACTCAAAACAACAAACACGGTGTGCAAGATGCAAGAAATCAGTCCGAGGATTTCCCAGAAGTTATGCCATGGGAGGCGAGACAAGCCATCAAACCAGCAAAAAAAAAGGAAAGACCTCAGATAACATCACCATTGATCTACTCAAAACAGTTGGTAAAGTCATCATAGGGAAACTAGCCATTCTATCCAACTTATGACTCAAACAAAGTGAAGTCCCAGAATATTGAAACACTGCAATCATAATGCTGTTATAAAAAATGGGGAATCTGAAAGACCTCAACAACTACAGTCCAATAAGCCTACTCAACTGCATTTACAAACTTTTCACCAAAGTTATCCCCAACCAAATCACCAAACGCTGAATGAAAACCAATCATGGGAACAAGCTGGCTTTAAAAGACGCTACTCGATCGTTGATTATCTCCATTCGATACATTAACTAAAAGAGAAAGCAGACGAATATGAAATGCCACTCGCTGTAGCATTAATCGACTTCAAGAAGGCTTTCGACTCAGGGTAAATTCCCAAAGTCATTAATGCTATCATTCTACAAGGTGTAGACCCTGTATATGTTAGAGTATTGCATCACGTATACCGTCACAACTCCTCTATCAGGTTACATAAAGACTGAAATGGTGATGGACCTTACACTGCCCCGCTGGCACATGATGTGTGGGAAGGTATTCATCCATTTCCTTGGGTCAGTAGTGCGAAGTGAACACAAACTACTTCAGCCGAATCAATCTTCATTATTATTATTATTGGATGAAGTGCCTCCTTTCTTGTATTTTCTATCTTTTTATCTCAAGAATCAATTTTCAAAAAGGAATAATATAACGTTGTGTGACGTAAAAAAGAAAAAATACTCCTCTTTCTTTGCCCATTCTCTGTATCATATCTTTCTATCTTTATCAACGTTTTCTCTTCCTTATTATCGTCCTCTTTTAAAGATGGCAGTTTTCTTTCTCTGTTGCGAACACCGTTTATCTCCCTTTAACCACTCTCTCTTCGAGTCACTTAATCAACTATAAACGCCGTTGATCTATTTAAATCTGGTCTTAACATGCATTTTCCCGTTTTTAGAACTGTCATCTTACGTCGCAGTTAAAAAAACGTGTCTAAGCCGAGGTTTGAATTAGGTTTGCCGATTCTCTCTTCTTGGCTGATAACGGCTCTGTCAATTGCACCTCGGTGCACCGCTTTCTTCTTGATCATCAGTCTCTCAACGTCCGTCGTTGGACATAAACCTTCCCCAGCATCTTAATTACCATTAGGATCGTCTCAGGAATGATGGCGGAAGGCGGATGAACAAGGATGGATGGAATCGGTTCACACTGTTGACAATTCTGTCTTTTACAAGAGACAAGGTTAATTACTTCAACAACACTATCTGGTTTGTGAGCGGGTTATCTTCTTATCAACATAGGCAGGTAACAACGACGTTCTGTCAATAAGCGGAATTTGCGAGTCGGGACCCGAAATAAGAGGAAAAGGGTCTTATCGGACAACCCACAAGAACGTACTCTCATTGATAATGGCATCATCTATGACTCGGGGGAGGTGTAGGACACCCAGTGACGGCCATTGGAATGTATTTACATCAAAGCCAGATGTTGACAACATCAGATTTTAGTAAACGCTTAACAAACAACGACGTGGTGCTATTTCCGTTCGAGAGTAACGTGGTCCGACGGGATAAGACTTGATATCTTCCTTTCATGGTGATCAAAGGAACATCTTGTATAGAATATAAGATGGCGATACGAACTAGACAAATTCAGAAAGTGCTGGCTCCACAACGCCCATGACAGAGAGCTCTGACGAATATGGACGATGATGATGATTACTCTGATAAACTGACGAATTTACACTGCACAACGCGCTTATTGTTCCCGGGTGGTGAGGCTTATTTTCTGATTGCTTGAATGAAAAAATAAAAGGGATAGAAAATTGCTATTAATCCCTTCAAACTTTGAGACCAGGGCAATGATACCAACACATAATTGGTTTTCACTCTCCATGCAGTTGAGAATGTGCATATTTTCCCGTTGTCCAGTTGAAAATAAGTGGATATCAAATCATTAGTGTCCCGGTCGCAAAAACAAAGTTTAGAGAGAGTGATTGATATTTTCTATACCTTTCCAACGCAAATTAAGAGACAAAAACTTACATAGGGGTAACGAAAGGCTTCCGTTCTGTCTCAACAGACGATGGAACGTCCCTTCTAAGGCTCATGCCTGAGCGAAGCATGGGGAGATCCTGGATTGACAGTTGAATAACGGTTAACAAGAGAGTCTCGCATACTGTTATTGATCTAGTGAGTTCGGGATAAAGTGTAAGTAGTACCTTGAGCAGGCTATGGTTTCAGTCATCCCTGCTTACGCTCCAGATATCACATTAACTCTGACTTGACTCGTTTGCGATATGTTGTATAAACGTAATGGTAATTAATATCGCTCACTTCACCCTGTGCTTTTTACACATAGCTGCTGGGAGAAGTGGATTCATGCCTTTCCAAAAAAGTTATTAGTACGCAGTGTGCACAAACTGCCTCACCCAGATTTTTAACTCGGCTTGCCGAATCCAGTCCCTGTGCCGTTACTCTTTTGGCCATTCCGACCCCACTCCAAAAAAAAAAAAGAGAGCAGGGATGAAATATGGTGGTTCTAAGAACAACAAGAAGATGGAGGTGGAGGCAGACCAAGGGGAGGAGCAGAAAATGATGTCGGCCGGTGAAGTGTTGACGGAATGAATTAGTTGAAGTATTGTCGACTGGCGACGGGGCCCGTACGGATGCAATTGGCAAGATTGAAACATTCTGTTTGGCCAAGTTATTTGCGAGGAATGGTAATCAGAAAAATTCACAGACAAGACCAAGAGGCAGCGCAGAGAATCGAGAAGCGGATGGGGGGTGCAAAAGGATTTGAAAGGAAAGAAGCGGAATGATTTGCAAGTGGCCGAATCTTAATAGCGTAGAGAATGGGACCGACAAGCCAGGTTCAAACCACGGCTGAGGCAGCTTACGTTCACTTTGCACTGATGCCCTTGGGAAAGGCATGTACAGTATTGCTGATTAATGAATACACCCTCACCGATTTTTGATAGAAAGTTAATTTTCTTCAAAACCAAACATGACAGGATTTTAATATTTCTTGTGGAAAAGTATACTGTCAAAAGGAATATTATTAGGATTTTTCTGTGACCAAATTCGCCGGTATTGGAACTCTGTTGCCAAAACTATGAATATGTTACCGTCAAAAAATGAGTACACCCACAGGGTAAGTATTTTGGCCAACAGAGTTTAAATGCTGCGTAGCGTTTGGTCATGAATGATACCAGATAATATTCGTTCTGATTGTGTAATATTCAAATAGAAATGATAAGATCTTGCAATGTTTGGTTTGAAAGAAAATCAGCTTTCTATAAAAAATGGTAAGGTGTACTCATTTATGGCAGACATTGTATCTATCCCCCCTGTAAACATTATATATATATATATATATATATATATATATATATTTATATATATATTCTGACTATCGCTCTACGGCTAGCTGTCGTTATATATGCGAGAATAAATGAATTATGGTGTAAAATTTACGCTTAATTTAAGCGTGAGAGATTCTTTTTAAAGGAAAACATTCTTCTTTTGTTTATTTTTTTTTTAATCTCCAAATTCGTTTTTCACTTCGTTCAGAGAAGTGTAAAATAATCGCTAAGAATTTGTACATAATTATTTTAAAAGCTTAGCAAGTCTGGGGCATCAAGTGGAAGTCGAACTCACTTAGTCACGGTGGTCATGGTCTGCTAAATTTGCTTGCTACCCATTACCCGATGGTGACGCGCCTCAAGAATTTATCAAATAAGTTAATTTATTCAAACATATTTGAAAGTTCGGGTAAACGGAGAAGAGACATCGTGGTCTCCGGATCTCAGTAGAATTCCCAAGGATCCATCCTGAAACCTATTCTGTTCTCACTTTTTCTAAACGATCTACCAAAGGATATTCGTACCATGAATATGTTTACTGATGACACAGAGATCTACTCCTTATTACCGGCTGATGGATCTGGAGACATGCTTTAGGGGGAATTCAGCATATTACAACGGGGTCCCCAATCCATACAGATGAAATACAAGTTTATACACCTTTGTAGAAACGAGTCAAGAAGAAACTAAACCGTGACAGAACACACTGAAGAAACTGCTGTGGAGAAAAATCTTGTTTATACAGACAACTCATTTCACTTCGTACATATTCAAAGCGAAGTGAAACATGGAACCTAACCAAGAGACACATCCGCAAATTGAGAACCATGCAACGTGCACATGAAAGAATTGTGCTGGGTCTCACATGGAGAGACCAGAGAACAGCACAATACATCCGGGAAAAGACAAAAGTAAGGGACGATTCATTAAAAATCCCAAATTGCAGTGGGCTGGCCATGTTGCAAGAATGGCAGACAACCGATGGACATCGCGACTCACGACATGGATCTCCCGAGATCACATGTGCAACCGAAACCGGCAGAATATTAGATGGAGAGAAGAGCTAGACAAATTCAGAAAGTACTGACTCCGCGACACCCATGATAGAGAAGTTTGGCGTATCCTAGGGAAGGTCTATGGCCAACCACGGACGTTACAAAAGTGATGATGATGAATCCAATAAATGAAACACTCAGCTATATATGACAGTCATTCTATTACATCGATAAGGAGAGCTTCCTTTTACTTAATAAATCTCTGGTACGTGCCCATCTGGTGCATGCCTCATGCATATAGTTTCCTCATATGAATTAGAACTGAGATGCCATATAGCGAGTACAGAGAAGCACCACCTAGACCATTCTGAGACTGGGAAATATGCCTTACACTTGAGGATTAAAACAACTCCATCTAGAGACCATGGGATACAGAAAAAAACGTTCTGTCTCATTAGAAGTCTATAGGATTTGGAACAATACGCATGTAGTGGATACTGACGTCCAGAGCTCGAAATGACTTCGTCTATCAACATTAAAACTAGAAGAAACAGCCATAAAGTACAAATACAGACCTCAATTGGTGTTAGAAAAATCTCTTCAGCAAGAGTAGAAAACGCTCGGAACAGTCTAATTGAAAAGACAGTCACATCCGATGATATCAATATTTAAAAAAAAAATAATCTCAATACTGATATCAGTCATGCAAAATTTAATTACTAATGTTTTAATTAGTTCAATTCCACCCCAACTAAACTGAAGCTGACATAATGACGTAATTAAATATCGTCAAAAACGCTTATTTCAAGTACATTCATGTACATATTGCTGGAGATGTTCAAACATAGAAATTATTTCCCTTGAAATTATGTTATTTTGACACCAGATGTCACTGCTGAAAAAAACTCATGTGACAAAAATTGGGCGCGAAAATCAAGCATCCATTCTCTTTAGTTGCCAGGCGTCAAACAAGAAAGATATCACATTGTGTATGATATGGTCGAGCTATTTTCTCCGTCTAAATATTTATTTATTTACAACATAACGTTCCGGTCGTGATCCCATCCTGGCCTTCGTCAGAAGTTCTTGGATCTAGAATATGAAATAATTTTCTAGAATGCATGCTCGTATTGGACAGAACACGTCACATTCGCGACCAAAACGTTATGAATAAATGAACACGTAGACAAGGGAAATAGTCCGACCATATCCTACGTACTGATTAATACACCCCATCTAACATAATTCAGACTCGAAGAAAGATGTCTCCAATAGGGACCTGGCCCCACCTCGAAATCACTTGCCCCTCCCCCACTGGATGTGATGCACAAACACTTGGGCCATTTTTCGGCGAGTTTGGCCATTTTGAGTACCTTTTTGGTGGGGTTATAACTTTTGGGGCGTTTTTTTTGTTTTTTAATAGAATAATTTAGCGCTTTTTTAGCAACACTGAGCACTCTCACTTGCACCCCGGCTTAATGTATGCACCCCCTACTAGCTGTATCCGAGCAATAAGCCTGGGTTGCTCATGGCCCTTGTAGTCCGAATCAGCGCGCGAAACGCAGCCGTCTATATAATGACGTTAAACTTGACTAAGCGTCACAAAGAATGAACAAGTATCTCATCCTATGACCGACCACAGAACTGAAATAACAACTAAAGAAATACTCCAAACTAACCACCTCAGTATTTCTACGAACGTTTGTGAGCACAGAAAACCATTTGCATACATACCTATCTTGTAGACATGTTTTCCTTAAATGTCTTGACTGTTTCTCTAAGGCACCATTTGCAAAAGACTTCCACTAAAATTGTGAGGCGAGATAGAATTCCACGTCTCAATAACAACGAATTTAAAGCTATTGATGTACAAAATTCAGTACTTATAAAAAAAAATGTAAATCCTACGAATTTCAATTCTTCAACTCAAAAAAGATCTACGTTTTCTGGTAATTTCTTTTTCATCTTCATTTCATGATATCCTCTTTGTTTTCAAAGAAACGACGACATTCAATTACATACTTATATTTCAGCTTTGTAACTTTGTATTTATGTTCTGCAAATTCTCAGACAGTGTGAAGATTGGCGTACTAAGATCTCTTTACTGCAATGAATAAAGTATATATTGTCCATTATTACCTACAAAATCTATGTTCTTGCTTTCTAATTTGACTATATGCATAAGTGTTTCCAGATTGTTAGCTCTTCGAAACATCACCAGTTACAGTCACAGCTGAAGAAGGCCGTATGGCATAATAGCCCAAAACGTTGCTTTTAAAAGAAGACTTTAGATGGGGAAAACAGTCCGAGTATACTTATACATAAAGAGGATCTCTCATCTAAAAAATCCAGACAAAAATTATCAAATAATTCAAATTTGCATTTCTTCATCTTCTTTGAAAATCAAGGTTCTTCGTCCCTCGTTCTACTGCTGAACGCAGAATTACCAAGGCATCTTAAGACAATTTCAACTTTAACATTGGTGACACGACCTTAATACTAGTATACTCAAGACGTACTCAGGCCAGATTTTTATTTGTTTTCAGTAGGCATTCGGTCAATTCTATTCTGGAGTTAGATGCATGCAGATAAACATAGCTGACCACAATGTCCATACAAACTGGTGACCGATCCTACAATATAAATTTTGTAATGCGATATAAGTTTTTTTTTCTGAATTGGTTGTGTCAAGCAAGAAGGATTTTATGTCCATAGACTACGCGATATCTATTTGTCGTCTCTAGCTTTGAAAACGATAGCCGTATTGACAATAGCGGCCGTTGATCTTTTCACACAAAGACTCTTATAAACGTCACGTGAGTATTAGATAGTCTTCGAAACCGTCAACCAAAACTGTCAGTATAGATTTCCACAGTTGTTAGGTTGGCCTGTTCAGCTGACGATGGATGCATCACGTGTTCAGGCTGCATCAATGGAGTTAGAGGGCTGAAAATTCAAGCATTTACTCCTTATATCTAGAAAAGGCGTTTTTTTTATTGTTTGAAATTAACCCCTAAATAGATTCGATGAGGGGATTTTCAATGTAAGTTTATGCTGAATCGGTCCCTTAGTTTGTGTCCAATTCAAACTTGCTTTTTAAGAATTCAGGAATTTTTTAGTGATCATTGTCCAACAAAAGGTGAGAGAAGCAACTCATTCATTGATCATCCTATTTTCCATTTTTTAAAAATTGATCGCCCCCAATACGGCGTGCAACAAAAGACGTTAGTCAGTTGATATTTTCTATTGAGTGATTAACCAGACCTGTTCGTATGTGTGTATGTGTATGTGATGCAATCTGAACTAGGTAAGTAGTTCAAGGAGAAACTAACAATAATTTAAACAAGTTTCAGGTACAATTAGAAGCTAATCTCTGGATCGTTGACAAACTCATTTGTCTTATGGTCACAATATTACGGCATTCACCTCCTCTTCCAGCAGTCTTCCTGCTAATCAAACCGCCTGTGCGTTCTTGCAGAAGACAGGTTATGCTGCGTGGTGAAATTTTGATTGAAGGCTTTGTTGAAGAAAAAGGGTCCAATAATTAAACTATGCGGCTGAACAAGGGGCCATCATATCGCTCTTACTCCAAGTAGCGTCATTTGATTGCAGGCTTATGAAAATATTATGTGTACGAATTGGTGCATTTATAAAGGAAAAAATTGGATCAAATATCAAATGAATAATTGATGAAGTAAAATCAATGCACTGAATAAATCATCTTTTTTTGTACACTTTTTGTTTTAAGTTACGAACCTTTGTTTCAAAAACCTTTGAGAAAAATCAATGATTATCCTGGATGTAAAGATATTTTCTGCACACTTCACTTCCTCGGTTGCTCGCAGACTTTTTGGTCCCGCACAGGCCATGGACACAAGAAGAGATTTCATGCAAGGCTAGAAATTGTTTGAAACAACTGTGTCAAAAATACAGATGCAGAAATTGAAGACTGAGTACACATCATGGGCAGATTTGGATTAGGGAAGAGAAAGTTCATATATAAAGTGATCCTTGGTCCTGCTCTGATTCAGGTAGAAAGTTCTGCAACTCATATTGTTGCATGCATTCAGTGATTTTAAGTTGAGAAACCTTGTCCCTTATTCGATCCAGACGATTTGAAATAAGGACATTTTGTCCCTGATTCAAACTAGCTGATTTAGAATAACTAAAGCTTATCCCTTGTTTGACACAGGCGTTGAAATAAAGAAACCCTGGATCTCGTTCGATCTCTTCTCTTTTTAATCAGCTGTCTTCAAACTTTTGCTATTTGGGGAACCCGTTTCAGTGATTCATTTCTTTACGGGAACTCTTTCAAAAACAACTTTCCCTTCTCTCTCTCTCTCTATATATATTCATACATGTATGTAACAGTTAGGTTTTGGCCATGTTTATGGAACTCTCAGAATGTGTATACTAACAGAGGGAAAATAGACATACGAACAAGTACTGACTGAACGTAAGTTGCAAAGATGTTTTTAATTGGAAAGGTACGATGTTTTTGATTTTTCTGTTATAAAACGAACCGTTCATGTTAAAGAAATAAAATAAAGACACGCACAAGCCGTGAAAGCAACGTTTATGTGATGGGGTATACTGCGAGAATGTTACTTTGTTTTGTGGAGTCCCTGGAAAGGTCGCACGGAACACCGTTTGAATACCACTGTTTGAAATCTACGTCTGAGTCAAGTACAGATTCTCAACTAGAAAACACACATAGGAAGATCACTGACCGTTGCAGTCAACTCCAATTTCATTATAATCGATAAGTATCAACTTTCTTTATAAATAGTAATTGACGTGTTAACCTCTGTGATGTACAGTCACCCCTCCCGTGGCTTTCCAAAATCAAGGCATTTTTATAGAAATCTCTTGTGAGCAATTAGCATCAATTTATATGAGAAAAAATTTGGAATGTCTCAAGACCACCAAAATGGTTCGAATGGTTGAGGCTGAGTCATCGGAGGTCGCGATGGTGGGAGATACAGGAGAGTAGGGTGTAGAAGAGAGCTGAAAAGTGTGCGCTGCATCTTTAATGGCTAGCTGCAAAAGAAAAGGTGAATACCATTTTCCCTTTTCGACTTTCTTTCCAAAAAAAGTGGCATGTAACAAACTTTCAATAAGCTTGGACAACATATATTTGAATTCTATTCGATGTTTTTCGACTCTAGGCCTTCTTTGTCGATTTGTGGGGGGGGGGGGGGTGATTTGTTTACAACAAAAACCTATTATGGAATGAACACATATTTTGCGACCATATAAAAATCTACTCATACTAAGATGGCTGTATGAAAATGAGCACATGAGTTTTTCTCTATTTAGCAAAATCAATAATGGTTATCGAGCTAACATTGTTTTTTCTTTTCCTGCATGCCCACCGAGTACTTTCTAATTCTAGGCCTTCATATCCGATTTGTTGTGGACCTCTGTTTACCATGAAAACCCTGGCCTTCTCATTTGATTTGTTGAGGTGCTCTGTTTACAACAAAAACCTATACTGGGATGAATACATATTTGTGAACATCAAAAAATGACGTAAATACGGAGCGAATCGCGTCTCTAATGATTTCGAAATAGAATGGAGAGGGAATTTTTTTTTATGTGAGTAAAAGGAATAGAATTGAAGCTTTCAAAACAAAGAGCTGCGAACAGGGATTTTTTTTTCCATTCACAATAATAAATGTGTTCGTTCGGTGAATTATGTATGCTTTAATCCTTATTCTACACAGCGTCGTCGTCGTCATTATCGTCAAAAAAACATTTTGTATCAGGCTGTATTTTTTCTTATCTCGTCAGGACCAAAGGCTCAATTTAATCCCTCAGTAACTGGCTGGAAATCTCGACTAAGGAGGATTTTCAGCTAATATAAGTAGATCATTGCAGAGATCGTTTATAGAGATTTGCTGGTAATTCATTAAGCAGCATATCATTGACAGGACAGTGAAAGGTTTTGAGGGAGAATAATCTAATGGTTGAAATGGTGGTGAACAAGAATATACTGGGAAATAGACCCGATTGAATGATTATCCGTCCTCAAAGCAGAGAAACAAACGAGCATTCCAAGGGAAATTATGAACCACCACCACCCATATATGCTGTGTTGGGGGTGATCAAAGTTGGAAAATGGGGTGATCGAAGAATAAGTTACATCTCTCGCCTTTTGTTAGGCTTTGATTACAATAAAAATGTCTGGATTTTCAGAAAAAAGCGGGCAGAAACTAGTGACCAATTTAGCATAAACCTACACTGCATATTGAAACCCCCTCTAAAAGCCTATTTAGGGGGGGGGTTAAAAAAACAAATATTTTCCCTGCTCATTGAGAGGATTATGTGCTCAAAATTTTAAGTTTCCGCTATGAACGGTGGGAGCAGGGCAATGTCCGGATAGATGTATAAATGATTAAATAGATATAGATGTCAGATCACATAAATAACCCGAACCAAGCAACAGTGATTGAACCAGTCTGTTGTGGGTAGCTGTGATTAAACCACTCTGTTGTATGATTAACCAGAAAGCAGTGAAAGCGCCATTGTTAGGGGAAATAATTGGGCATAGATCCGCCCCCAAAATATAATCATTTCTACCGTAGCCTACTGCTCACCTTTCCGATCAATTTCTTTGACGGCCATTGAGAATTTTTGTGGATATCATTTGGACAGTCATGAGCGAATACAGAAATACATGAAAAAATTGTAAAAACATCTCGGAATCAGAAAAGTATTTCTGGGTCCATCCAAAAATTCAACCAACTCCTTCCACAAAGTTTTATTGGAATTCATTGAGAACTTTTGGAGATATCGTGCGAACGAACATAATGGTGACACACGACCCAATACGCAAAACCTCTACAACTTAGTTGAAAAAAATTGATCCAGAGGAACAGACAGGAATGCTGTGGAAGTTAGAGGTAGCAGAGAATTAATTAACCCAGAAGAAATGGTGGAAAACGAACGGGTTTTAAATTGTTCGGTTCGCAAATCGGGAGATTGAAAAATTTCCCGCTGATTATGTCAGCGTGTTGGAAATACACAAGAGACGCTATTGGAATTGCATTAGAACTGGGGGTGGATATACAAGAATCTCTTCTACAGTTCAGTTTAACCCTTTTTTCCCCCTCTACTTTACTAAGAGGTATGTCATCGTCGATATCAATGGGATGCTTTAAGCAAAGTAACCCGTGCCTTTACGCTGGCAACGGCTTCAGGCTTAGCCCACAAGATGTGAAATAGACTTAGACCCAACAAAAGCTAAGAAGAGAATTGGATTCATGCCTTTTCCAATGACATCGGTGTAAAGTGAACGAAAACTGTTTCAGCCGGAGTTCGAACTCAGTTAGCCGAGTTCATTCTCAGTGTCATTGCCCGCTTGGCTACACCGTGCTTCTTTTTGAATCTTGTTCGGCTGATTATGTCAGTGCAGTGGAAAATACACAAGAGACGCCATTGGAATTACATTTTAGAATCCCGTATCGAAGAGAACGGGAATCTGTTATTCGAAAGAGCGTTGAAAATAAACTGGATCTGCAGGAGAGGGAGGCATGTAAGGTAAAGGCAGGGGAGTAATGAGTACAGAGAGGGAGAGGCAGAGGGGGATAAATGAGAGAATAAAAGAAGAAAGAGAGACTGGAAGAGAAAAAATAACGACAGATAAATGAAAGAAGGAGGAGAGAATGAAGAGTAGAACAAAGTAAGATAAAAAGGAGACGGAGTGAGAGGGGTGGACATGGAAAAAATGAGAATCGAAGAGAGAGCGAAAGAGAAAGAAGAGTGGAAAGAAACGAGAGAGAAAGAGATAGATGAATGTATAGAGAGAAAAAGGGGTGAAATTCTAATAGAAACAGTAGAAAAAGGACGGGGTGGAAGAAAGTGGAGAAAGAAATAGAAAGACTAGGAAGGATAGGGATACATCTCTTTCTAGAGAGAAGTATTGGCATATACTTTGAAGAGAGAAGTAATGAAAGTGAAAGAGAATGAGGAATAAAAAAGGGGAGATAAAGAACTAAAGCAGAAAAGAGGAGACGGAGGGGAGATAGATAGACAGATAGCTAGATGCATAGATATCAGTATCTCACATGAGTGAATCACCACAGCCCGCACGTGTACCAGAATGAATTATCTAAAAAATTATCCAAATCACCTGAAAAATAGATATTTTATCTAAAATTATCTAAAATTATACCTGATCAAGATTTGGGCTATGTTGGTCCATAAAATATCTATAGAGACACCAAAAGGCACTTTTTAAAAAATAAAAAATCTCTTTTAAAAGGTGCTTAGTGTATTCATGCACATTTTCAAGGTTGTAACCCAAAAATGTGACAAGGGGGCGCCTGGACACACCCACACACATAGACATCCGCATAGACACAGATACTGAAAGAGAGAAGAACCTGGAACCCATTCGGTTAGTTGGTCAGGGCATTTGTGGGGCTACGGTGAGAGATTATGAACAAAAATACAGAGAATTAGGAAGGGTGAAAGCAGATAATTTGTAGGGGATTGGAACATATTGCGCGAGGAGTAGGGAGAGGGAGATAAGGGGAGTGTGAATGACAGGGAAAGGGAGAAAATTTAAGAGAGAGGTGGAGGAGAGTGAGTTGCTGGAAGAGGAAGAGCAAAAAAAAAATGGAAGAGAGACGGAGAGAGAGAGAGAGAGAGGGAGAGAGAGAGAGTGGAAGTAGAGAATAAAAAAGATGAAAAGGGAAAGGGAAAGACCCCTCTGAAACAATCATTTGTCGCTTATTTCTTCTGCTTACCAGCAACGCGGACAGTCACCCAGGGTGCCAAGTACAACAAGATACCTGTCATCTGTCTGCGACAATTTGACTCTCCAAGGACAAATGGGAAAATGAATGAATTAAACAGAATAAAAACAGTCAAATAAGATGATTCCTTGATGTGAAGTGAGATTTCTCAGGATGATCTGACTGTTAAATAATTTCTGTTGTCATGATACTAAGGGAAATAATTAGGAAAGGAAATTCTAATTACTTTTTATTCCTTATTTTTCTTTATTTCTCTCACTATACAATACAAATAAATTATATAATACTAACTGTACATCAAAGGGCGCCGAAGTTCAACTTGCCCGGAGCACCAGGAAACCTCGGGTCGACCCAGTCCCAAACCCCTACCAGTAGGGGTGTTAAATAGGGAAAAGTCGGCCATCATTTTTCATTGTTGAATTTACACGACTTCGCGCGCAATTTACAAGAACACGTTTGGGTGAGCATGATAGATGGCAGATGGACTCAGATCCCCAAGAAAATCACGGCCAAGGATTTGTCATGCCGACCAAAAGTAGGGTTGCACATATAAATTGCCCCGGCTTATTCGTCTCCTCTTCCGCCAGGGTCTCGGTTTATGCTGTCAGCGATACCCGTTGGACGTCGTGTAGTGTCGTTTGGAATAGGAATCGTTGTCGTCTGATTCTTGTTCGTTTTTTTTTGTCCTACCTTCAACTCTTCTTCTTCTTCTTCTTCTTCTCCTTCTTCTTCTTCTCCTCCTCCTTCTTCTTCTTCTTCTTCTTCTTCTTCTTCTTCTTCTTCTTCTTCTTCTTCTTCTTCTTCTTCTTCTTCTTCTTCTTCTTCTTCTTCTTCTGTGCCACCTATAACCCTTTTCGTTTCTGCTTTTCTTTTGTTTTTGTACCTTTCAATATAACGCTGAGCCCTTTTCTTTCGTTTGCCATTTCAGACGTTTTCTTCCATTTTTCGTTCAACTATTTCTTCTTCTTTCCCCCTTTGTTTGTTTGTTTACTTGTTTGTTTGTTTGTTTCTCTCCCCCCTCTCTCTCTCTCCATTTCAGCTTTTTCTTTCATTCTTTGCTTATTTCATTCTTTCTTTCTTTCTTTTTTCTATCATTTCAGACGCTTTCTTTCATTCTTTGTTTCTCTTTTGTTTGTTTGTTTCCTTTTTTTTTTATCTATTACCAGACCGTTCTTTATAATATTTTTCTTTTTTTTTCCTCTCTTCTTTTTGTTGCTTTTATCCTATTTCTTTAAATCTTTTCTCCGTTTTTTTCTCTCCTTTACCTTCTTCCTCTTCTTTTCATCTCGTATGTGTCCCTTCTCTACACCACGATTTTCTTTCTTGTTGTTGTAGTTCTTCTTCTTCTTCTTCTTCTTCTTCTTCTTCTTCTTCTTCTTCTTCTTCTTCTTCTTCTTCTTCTTCTTCTTCTTCTTCTTCTTGCTACATCATTTCCTGTTATTACCTGCCACACTCGATTACTTCATCTCTTTTTTTCCCTCCTTCACTTCCTCTCTTCTAACCATTTTCTTTCTTTCTTTCTTCCTTCTTCTTCTTCTTCTTCTTCTTCTTCTTCTTCTTCTTCTTCTTCTTCTTCTTCTTCTTCTTCTTCTTCTTCTCCATTTTACCTTTATTTCTATGTTATACAATCTTTGTCCTTCTTTCCATCTTCCATTCCTTCTTCGTATTTGCAATTTATCTGACAACTCTTTCCCCAGCGAGGCGTTTTGATAACAATCTTCATGTTGCCTAACGCATCAAGATTAATTTCAAAACAAATAATTAAATATTGTCGTCGTTGTTCCTGTTGTTGTCACTGTCATCATTTTTTTTTCCACCGATCCCTTTTTTTTCTCATTATTTTTTCTCTTCTTGTCCGGGCTTCCTTCCGCCATTTTCTGTTCTGCGTCCCCACATTTTCTTGCATTTTTATGTCCCCTTTTTTTCGTTTTCTCGTTTCCATATTGAATTCCACTCCTGACTGTTCCCCGGACCCTAAATTACTTGTAACTAATAATCAAGGTCTGTTTCTTGAGGATACCCTTGCCTTTGTTTCATTCATTTCGAAGTAACAAATAATGAAGGAAGACAAATATTACGGCGCAGAAACAAAATAAAAAGAAATAAGATAAAATGAAGAACTCGAAAACTGACAGAAGCAGACGACAACAATGAACGCAGACCTACGCACATCAATTTACCTCGTTTCCGTTTCCCGCCCTACCAAAATAGAAAAAAATGGCCGGCTGTAATCATTCGATATTTTCTAGGCTTAACTTAATGTGTGTGGCACAGGGCCAGATGAGAACTGGAAGATTTTGTTTCTCCTGTTTTTCGATTTCGAGCGGAGAGAGTTTGCCTCGAAATAATTCTAAATCCTGGCCAGTAACTGGACTCGAATACCTACCTCCAGTTGTTGTTAGAAATCGTTTACCAAAACTGTCAATATAGTCAGTTTTTCTTTTACTTTTTAGTTTTTAAGTGATTATAGCTGGCTGGCTGGTTAACTGGCAATGTATGTAAATCATTTTACCAGCTACACCAATGAAACTAGACGGTTGAATATTGAAGCATCTACTTGTTATCATGGTTTGAAAAATCGTTGTTTTCTTCTTTGAAAATTCCCCCCAAATAAGATTTTTGGGAGAGGGGTTCAATGTAAATTTATGCTAAATTGGTCAATTATAGTACGTTAAAAAAAATCCAAACCGTTAGTTATCCAACAAAAGGGGAGAGAAGTGGCTCATTCATCGATCAATCTTTTAAAAAAATTTAATTGATCACCCCCAAGACGGCTTGCTACTCAAAACCCTGATCAAGTGACAGTTGCTATTGAGTGACTAACCAGACCTATTTCAAAATTGTATCTCGATTTTCATCAGGTTTAATTGTGAGGTTTGGTCAATACCAGCGAATAGGTCTGCGAGATGAACTTGCTGAACATCGCTCTACTGTTGGCCCAATTACAGATATTCTCTAAGCTTAGGGTTGCTTCAGTATGCACGTATTTTCCCGGACTTGTCTTCCAGTTAGGACTCGAAATCTTCATCCGGAAGGATTTTTTAAAAATCTTTCAAAATCCTGCAAAATGAATTATTACGGATGATTCAAGGTTACCTAGCGCCAAAGTATGTGCTGGGTGAGGGTAGGATGTCTTTTTAATATCCAAATATATGGCAACCGTAAGCTTAGCAGAGTCTGGTCG
Source organism: Thysanoteuthis rhombus (assembly GCA_963457665.1). NCBI lineage: Eukaryota > Metazoa > Mollusca > Cephalopoda > Oegopsida > Thysanoteuthidae > Thysanoteuthis > Thysanoteuthis major. The sequence goes on along the minus strand of OY735228.1, from coordinate 8,117,793 downwards.
GAACTGCTTCGGGCTATTTGAGCCATGTTTATTACATGAATAAATACCAGGAGTAGAAATTAATATTCGGCGATTGTGGAAGGCAGAGACAGAGACTTTACCAGTTGTGATTGGAGCGCTCGGCTTGATCCAGAGGGGACTTAGCCACCTTTTGTAGAACCTGGGTAAATCATACACAAAAGAACTGCAATATATCGCACTTTTAGGGACTCATCACCTCCCGAGAACATTCTCCGTGAGAAGTTGAATTCAGTTCTCTTGTTAAGATTGAACAAATAAGCCATGAATGCAGGCTGTGCACGTGTTTGCACATACACACGTTTTGCAACAAGGGCACAAAGAGAATTAATGTGCGAAAAAAAAAAAAGGATTCCAAATTCTGTTGATAGCAAGCCGAGTTTTTTCTTTATTCAAATATATTGATTCACTATATGGAATTCAAAAGTGTGTAAATACGTCTGTCAAGGGAAAAAAAGTGCACAGTATAAGATATCTTGAAGAACTGACAACAAACAAATAGAGAGAACACAGCTCAGTAGTATTCGAAATAGGTAAAAGAGAATGAGGGCTTCTGAGAGGTGGGCGCAGCCATTGCATCATAATTGAAGCTTGGGGGTCAAGGGGGCGAGACTTCCTTGTGTATAGCTGTGCATCGAGACTTCTAAGTCAATATGATATATTCGTTAATAAAATGGGATGACTTCATTGTTTATCGGCGAATGATAGAACGGGGTGTTAAAAGGGTTATTGCAGATAAATACGGGGTGGCTAAAGGACAAGGGTGTTCATGCAGTTTGTATTCAGCGGGGGCAAAAGCAGCTTCGCGTCGCCTTATAAAATCACCCTACGTGGCACCGAGGATAAGATACCACAACTAATTACATATAAAGAAACTTATTTGAATAGAATAAATTTAAGAGAGTTAGACAAGAGAGAGAAAAGAAGGAGAGATGGATAGGACAGGAATAAAAATGTAGGACGTCACAGAAGATAGATGAACAGATTTGTTGGTAGATAGAAATAGTACGAAAGAGCAAGGACCTGGATTTGAAACATATAAGTAGATAGACGTGTGGTGATGTGAAAATATATAGGATAAATAAATAGGGAGAAAGAGAAAGATAAATCAAGAGAAAGAAAAAAAGAGGGAGAGAAAAAGAGATGAATTTGGGTGAGAGAGAAAAATCAGGAGAGAGAGATTTAAAGATGAATCAAGTGTGAGAGAGAGAGAAAGAGAGAGATGAATTAAGAGAGTGATAAAGGGAGGTAACTTGAAAGAGAAAGATAAATTTAAAGCGAGCGAGCGAGCGAGCAAGAGAGAGAGAGAGAGAGAGAGAGAGAGAGAGAGAGAGAGGAGTGGACATAGAGATATTGAGGACGTAACATTTGATGCAAACGCCTGTCACTGCCGCCCCCACCCCAACTTCTCTCCGGAAAGGGAGAAAACAAAGATCGCATTCGATAAATAAATAAAATGAATCCGGACAATTTTAGACTGTGGCGTCAGGTTTCCAACATTAGCTGAGAAGAATTAATTGGACATTACAAATTAATAAGCAAAGTGGACCCTGTCGGCCCTTTACATCGTAATCAGTGAGACAATGAAATCACGGACGGACGATGAAGAGTCGCTTTGAGGGAGAAAACAAACGGTCAAGTATTAAATAAGAGACAAATAAAAAGAAGGATAAAAGGTGACAAAATCGGCTCACGGTCAGTATGGAAGAAAAAATGAGCAAGACAAACAATTAGGGACGGGTGTCCTAGATCAATGCTTAGAATGTTGGATTAGAGTCTGTGATATGTATTGTTTTATGCGAATTTAGATGAAAATAGCCCAGTAAAATTTCCCCCGATAAATGTCCACGGTAATAATGTCCCCGATAAAAATGGCACGGTAAAAATGACACTGTGCCATTATTACCAAGGCCATTATTACCACGCATCATTTTATGCTCAGCATCAGTGGAATTTGTTGACTGCAAAAAATAATTTCCTGCAAAAGCCGTTCCTCTGCCCTTATAGGATTGGCGCAACACAATGTTCTGGATACTCTTCCAGCCATTTAGCATTGTGCTGTACCAAGCTTAGTAAATGCTATGACTAATATAACCTTGATCACTGGCTGAGATAGTTGTGCATTTCCCACCTGCACTTTCAACACAATTTGTTTTTGTCCTGTTCAAGGCTAGTTCTTGTTAATATGAAGACTGCGATTATGAATACAAGAATGGCGCTACAAATCTTCATCACTTTATTCACTTTTATTTGGACTTAGTGAATATCCTACAATAACGTGAGAAATATTCATTCTAATTTCAAGAACAGATGTGAAATACAGTAAATTCTCGTTCTCACGGCACTTGCTCTAACGGCACTATATAACGACACACATGTTCTAACGGCATGTTTTTTCTTATATTCTTGCAAGTCTCAGAGATTAATTTGTAGCACGAACACGAGAAGATTTCAGCGCATTATTTTATAAACTAAAATTTGTGAACCTTTAACATAATGCTGACTACAGTAACAAGGAGCATTAGACTGAGAAAGAGCGCTAAAGAGTAATTTTTATCTATAATTTGTGGTATCTCATTAATTCATGTATAAAAACTAATTGTTATTAAGGCAACATCCCTTAAATCCCCGGGGTGCCGTTATAACGGGAGTTTACTCTATTTTCCAAGTAAAGATTAACCCAATAATGTATGAATGGTATTCGTAGAAGACTGACCCCCTAAACTTGTTATTAGGATTCGAAAAAGAAAAAGAAAGAGAAAAAGAACTACCACAGAACGTATCATCACTTCTGATGGGGTCGACTTCGTCTCCATCTTACAGTGATTATCAGGGAGAAACTTGTTGACAATTGTCATCATCACCCCCATCACGATCACCTTCATGGCTACCCTTTTCCCCCTTGACCCCTTAAGATATTTGGTCCCTCCTCAACGCTTCTTCTTTCACGACCTTTGACAAGTTTCTTCCTTTCACTTCTACCATTTCTCAAACAATATTCATCATCACAATTAACTACGCCTCTAACCTTTACCTCTCACAGTGTTATCTAACAATCATCATAATTTACTTCTTGACTGACACTTACCCTGATAGAATTGAATGGGACCCTTACGCTGGCTGTGGATACAGTTGATAAATTAGCAAATTTCGGCTAAACCTGGCTTGATTTTTCAATTTAGTCAATAAAAATCTACGGTAGCCGGTTAAATCTGTCAAGTTTTATAAACAAAAGTAATTTATTTAATAAATAATTTATTCTGGAGACTTACTATATAGTTATTTTACTTGATAAGTGGGCTTTGAGTAAGTCTATATATATATGCTATTAAAAAATGGACACATGATCTGACATAATGATTATAAATTGCGTTGTATTATAGTTCTTTCAGTAGGCCCATTTTCTTTGATTGTTTATTCTATTTACGTTGTCTAGGTCAAGTAATACATTCACCGTGTAATTTCAGGAGATCATTTCAAATGAGAGTTTCAGTATGATATAACGCAATTCATAATCATATGTATATATATACGGGAGATCATTTCTATTTAGCTCAATCCTAAGGACATCGCTACGTTGAAGCGGCTACCCTATCCACACACACACACACACACACACACACACATATATATATATATATATATATATATATATATATATATAATTCAAATTTAGCTGGAAATTAAAAATCTGGCTGATTTTTAGCCATTTTCAAAGACACTTCAAGCTATGAATAACAAACCATATTTGGCAACACAGGGCTTCAAGCGTCGCTACTTGGGCCGGTCATATCACATTACTACTTACTCGTTTCGTTTGCAGCGTGTGAAATATATTCATTGGTGACAGACGCCTGATGTGGTGTCACTCTCTTTACCCTGCACTAGTTTGGGGAAATGTGGATTTATCCCTGTCCGAAAGGCATTTGGTAGAAGTGAACACAAACTCACCGGTTGGAGTTTGAACCTGGCTCGCATAGACCATTCTAACGTGCCTTTACCCGCTCAAGCTCCGGTACCCTCTTCTCTAGACAAATCTAATATCATCCTTATGCTTGATGTGACAGAGCCTTCCTATGCTCCATTTGTCTTCTCCACGATACTCTTGTGTCTGGCTAGTTCGTCGAGCTTATGTGGAAATAGACCATGAAGCGACAAAGAGAACGCAGATTCAGTCGATTCTCCACGCTGCTAACTACTAGGCCAGTGGCATCTCAAAGAATCCGCCAAGACTTTTACAATGAGTCCTTCTATCTTGGATATTATCGAACTCAAGGCTAAGTTGAGGTTGACTTTGTTTTTCCCCCGTAACAAGAATAATCCTCATCAAATTTAGATTTGTTAACTCTTCAGTGTTTGTCTATCCTGTCACGTTAAATCAAATCCATATATAAGTTGAATATTTAAAAAAATTACCAACTGAGCCGAAATGGCATGTTTTACTTATCCACGAATTTATTTATTTAACAATACAAAAGTTTCACTTTGGAATCGAAATAGGAGTGAAGTTTGTCCTTGTAGCAGTCATGCTTGTTTAGAAAGTTTATTTTCGAATTGTGCGAATTAAATGGTGGTGGGAAGATTGTGTTACGTCAGTTTTAAAATACCTCTTCAAAAGCTGTCCCAGATGTTGAAATGAAATTTTAAATAAGATTTAAAGATAAATCTTTCTTAATTTAAATACTTTCTCATAACGATCAATCATAAATCTATGATATAATTAAAAAAAATGGTGGCGTCTTCGCTGTTCAGTCATGTAATGCGAAGTAATTTCTGCGCATGACACTTACGCCCCAGTAGACTTCTAAAAGACATCTATCAAGACATATACATCCCAGCAATCATGGAAGACCTCGAGATATACATGTCCCAGGAGTCTCAAAAGGGTTAAATTAATGCCATTTTAACAGACTTTTTCTCTGTTCTACCATTCTTTCTGAATTTTGTTAGACAGGATGTATTAATCATTGCGTATGATATGGTTGGACTATTTCCTCCGTCTATATGTTGATTTGTTCACAACGTTTCAGCTGTGTACCTCCCGGCCTTCGTCGTGTGTTAGTGATTCCACATTCTCGGATCAATAACACCTGACGAGGGCTAGAGAGTAAACGACCGTAATGATGTGAATAAACGAACTTATGAACGAGGAAAATTGTCCGACCATTCCATACACAATTACAATTCTTGATTTCTCTCTTGATATTAACAAAACTTGGCTGAGTACGGCCTAATTGTTTTAAGGCAATTTTCGAAGTAGAGGAGGTGGTCTGCCAGCTTTGAAAATCAGCATTCGAGATCCTGGCTTTCATCTGAGCTTAGACTTCGAACTCCCTCATCAGATGAAAATACGGAATTAATCTATCTCGTTGCAGAAGTAATGACTGGTAAGTGCAGCGTGCTAACCATTGCTCAACGGTGAAACATCTTTTCTATTGTTCTCTTCTCCTCTGAAAACTTGGAGTGAAAGGAAAAGGTGAATATCACTAAAGGGAGACTCAGAAAGAGAGTAACTGAGAGAGGGGTAGAGGAAGAGAGGGGAAGTGCGAGAGAGAGAGAGAGAGAGAAGGAGAGAGAGAATACATTGGGAGAGAAAGGGCAGGAAAATTAAGGGAGGATTGGAAAGAGAGCAAACGAGAGCGATAGAGATAGGGGGAGACCTGGATAGAAAAAGCAGAGGGGTAACAATGAGGGGGGAGGGAAAGAAAGGACGAGAAAAAGACAAGGATAGAAAAACAGGGTATAGTAAAACCAATAAGAGAGAGAGAGAGAGAGAGAGAGACAGACAGACAGACAGACAGACGGACAGAGACAGACAGACAGACAGACAGATGAATGAAGGATGGTGAGATAAACAAAGCAATAACTGCAGCTGATTTATTTTCGAAACACAGAATTCGCGTCCATGATATTCTCTGTACGGAACAGACAAGACAACAACAGCAGCAGAAAAAAATGTCAGTCGGATTTTTCCAATATTTCCATTTTCTTCGAATCAAGTCTTCATTCCTTCATCAACGCCCTCCCCGTTCAACCATCCATTCCCCATCTCCCCTACCCACGTGCCCTTCCTTCCATAAACTCAGGGGTTCCATCATCAGCCACCACCCACAATATTTTCTTGCCCCCAAACACCTCCACCAGCCATGACTTGCATTTTCCAGATTTCAAGCAGGAAGGTCAAATTAGCCATTTTTTCCTTTTTATTTAGCCAATAAAAATCCAAGAGGATGGCTAGATATTGCCTCTCTCGAATGTTGAAGCTGAAAGAATATTCAGTAAGATGAATTTAATTAAATCAAACTTGAGACATAAGATGGAACTAAAAAAGCTAGAAACACTATTGGCTGTTAAATTTGGATTAAGAAAGCTAATAAATGTAGTATCTATGAAATAGTAAAAAGTTGTTACCAGTGAGAGGCACGATGGATTCATATTTGAGCAAAATCCCTCTTCAGATTATTGAATCTGGTAAGTTTTCATGATTAATATATTCTGGAAGTTTGATATTTAGTAATTTTATTTGATATGTCGGCTTCTAGTGAGCATATGCACACACAGACTCAAACACGGACAGAGACAGATAGGCAGGCAGACAGACAGACAGACAGACAGACACACACACACACACACACATATATATATATATATATATATATATATATATATGTATATATATATATAAATTCATATATATATCTGTGTGTGTGTGTATATATATATACATGTATTTGAACATTTTTAGCTATAAAGTTGACTGGCAATGCACAAATTTAGCCGATTTCAGCCATTTTTGAAGACAGCATTAGCTATAAATAACAAACCATATTTGGCAACACTGGAAGAAACAATTTCGTTCCCGCCTTTTTAGCTGGCATGGCGGACGCGGATGTCGTCTGCTCTCCATTGACAATGTCTCATATGTCAGGTTATCTCTTGTTGGCTTCTTAGTCGAAGGTTGTTGTTGTTGTTTTTTTCTACAACTTTTATCTGTTTATTCGTTTACATGTGTGAATGTTTGTCTGCATGTACAACTCCTGAAAAAAATGTGAAAACATTATTTTTTGAAAACAACCCTAAAAATAAAAAAAAATAAATAAGCAACTCCCAGTCTCGGTAGAAAGATAACACGTCTACTTGGTGATATAGTTGAAGTAAGCCTAAATGAGCGGACAAAACAAATATGGCGAGAAGGTAGCTATTCTCGCGGGCAGCAGGGCGAGATAAGACGCATAAATCTCTCTCGCTTGAAACAGAGCCGAGAGATTGTTAAAAAATAAAGAAAATAAACAACAAAAGAAAGAAAGACGGAGAGACGTACAGAGAGGATAAGGGAGATATAAAAGAGAAACACTGACATACGTAAAACTAAAAAGGAAGTGTTGAACTTTATAAAAAGCTTCTTTCGTGTGAAAAGGAAGGAAACACTATAGAGTAGCGAAGAGTTGTTGAAATAATCAAAAGTGTAAAAGAAAAAAAAATGTCGATTTGTTTGTAAGATACACACGTGAAAATTGAAGAGAAGATGCTTTACTGAAAATAAAAATGTTTTTCTAATTTTAAAATCATTTATTTAACCCTCACTCCTATATTCACCTGAGCAGTTTTAATCTGCTGGCCTGATGTACATCAGCTTTTTCGTTCTTGAGATTTTTGGCTTCAGTTCAGTTCTTTGTCTCTCTTTCTCGCGGTTTGGGATCTTTTCTTTCTTTTTTCCATCCATACATTTTTCTTCCTTTCTCTCTCTTTTTTTCTTTGTCTCTGTGCCTGTCGTCTTCTTTCTGTCTCTTTTCTTTCTTCCTGCCTTTATTACCTTCTTATTTGGCCTGAAGATATGTTTTCTTCTTTTCTTTATTTCCTTTTGTACTTCTGTATTTCTTTCTGCATTTCTTTTAGCCTCTTTTCTTTTCCTTTTTTTTCATTTTGAATTCTTTCCCCACTTGATTGTTTTCTGTTATTCCTTTTGTTTTATTTTTTGTCTTTCTAGTTTTCTTCCTTTCCATCAGTATTTATTTTCTCTTTTCTCCTTCTTTTTCTATCTTCTTTCTTTCATTCATTCTTTCTTTCTTTCTTTCTTTCTTTCTGTTTCTCTTCCTTCCTCTCTTTCTTTTTTGCATTCTTTGTTTCCCTCTTTCATTGTTCCTTCCCATCTGTACTTCTTTTGCTTTTTTCTTCCTTCTTTCTTTCTGAGTTATTTTCTTTCCATCTTTTGTTTCTCTTTTTTGTTTTCTTCTTTTCATCTTTCTTTTTGTCTTCTTTCATTTATCCATCCCATCTCTCTTTCTGTCTCTTCCTCCTCTCATCAATTTCTCTGTCCTCTATCTTAACCCCTTCTCTCTTTCATTTCTATCTTTCCATTTTTCAACTTTTCATTTTACTTAACAATTTTCTTCTGTTTTCTTCTTTCTGATTTTTGTCTTCGAAACTCATTTTCCCATCTTCTTACCTCTCTTTTTTCAATCATTTCTTCTTTTGTTTCCACACTTCTTTTCTTCTTCATTTTTTCTTTTAATTTTGACCCTGTTGAACTTTTATCAAATTTTCACTCTCTTTCTTCCACTCCCTTTTCTTTTTTATTTCTTTCTGTCTTTCTTTGCAACGAATGTTTTACCTTTTGTTTTTTTTTTCGTTCTTGCCTCTTCTTTCTTTTTCCTCGTAAACCGAAAATTTAAAAAAAATTGATACTCCTTTTATGTATCATTCGTTTTCGCTCAGTTTCTTTCTTTGTCATTTTTTCTTTCTTTTTCTTTCTCTCTCTCTCCCTCCCTCTCTCTTTCTTTCTTTCTTCCTTCCTTTCTTTCTTTCTTTCTTTCTTTATTTTTTTACTTCTGAACTTCTGTATTTCTCTTAGAATCCATTTTTCTCTTCTTTTTCTTTTTTTATCTTTCATTCTTTCCTTCTTTTTGTCCCCTTATTTTCATTTTGTCATTCAACCCCGTTCCTTCTCCTCGTTCTTCATTCCTTGCTTATTCATTCACGCCTATACGATCGACCGATTCGAATAACCACCAAAATAATTTCGCTCCAGGATTATGCAAATCTGAAAGTGACGCCGTGAAAACATCCCTAAATAGAATTAAGTGAGGCCAAACAACAGCTCGATCGTATCCCATCATTCATCGCCAGAATCTCGTTTTTTTTTACCACGTGACTATCTCGCTCCGAGATCTCCAATAATCTTAATTCCTCTCATCGAAGGAGTTGTTGTCGCCAGACACGTCATAATCCCTGAAAGACAATTACAACGTTTTTGATGATGCCTTTAACTGGTTTATAAGGATTAATTCCAAGTTCTCACAGAAGGTTCATTGAGTTTTCTTTCGATTACTTTATCTTCCTTGGACGAATATTCCGGAGCTGATTTTCTTGTTTATCGCAGACTCCATCAGGATGATTCCAGATTATATCACTATTAAATAAACACGAACACCGGAAGAATTAATTCTTCTTGATACAACTCAGTTTTATGTCGACAGGATTCCAATCAACATGATCCAAGCACAACGCATCCCAAGAGAGACAAGCAGAAAATACCCCGTAAATACTCTTGTATAAGTCGAAATAGGGTGTGTGTCAACTCCAGTTGTTTGTCCAGGATTAAACAGCATTTTCTTTTCCTCACTGGGATTGGTCTAGAATGCTGAATCTTTTTCAGAAGTACAGTACCCACAACGCAAAACAAAAACGCTAACCCCTAACCCTATTTCTTACTCTGAAGGGGGATGTAAAGAAATATGATTAATATATCACTCACCAATGGTTATGAAAATTGAGGGCAAACGAAAAAAAAACCCAAATGATTTGCCCCATTTTGATAATTTTTACCTTTTTGAAACTTTAGACTGCATTAACCTCTTGTACAGGCAAGACTGCAAACATGACTGATCTGGAATCCTGAATTTGAAAAATATACAAGACTGATCGTTAGTGAGAAAGGTTAAAATGTTTTAATTCTATGAGATCATCAAAGTGCTGTTAAAATACAAGCACAAACAAACATCACGAATTGTGTTTCTAGTCGGCAAGAAAACAAAAAACTATTTGAACGTTGAACGTTGGCTTTTGGCGGTGACTAACAAAAAATCCCGTTTAATTTACATGTGGCAAATGTATTTTGTCTTTCCTGATAAAAATCGTACTGATAATTTTGTTTCTTTTGCTAGGGTTATATTTCGAGAAAAGAAGTAAATTTTAGTCTCAAGTTGCCAGAATCTATTGGAGAAAGCATTGCCAATATTATCAATGCTGACTAGTTTTTCCTTCATTTTATTTTTGTTGCTTGCTTACATCTAGTTGTAATCATAGATGTAATAGTCTTAATTTGTCCGAATTTCTGCGATGGAGCATTGTTACAATAATAAATTTTTGGCTGTTTTTCTTTTCATTTTGTATTTATCGTAACATCCAGGTCGTTTCAACTTTCTACGATCGGTAAGTAAGCAAGTAGACTTAGATAATCGTAACAGTTTCCCATTGATGCCTGTGACCTGGATCTCAAGTATTGATTCTTAGGGCATGCAGACCCTTCCCAGACCTTTCCCACTGAAAAGATTGGCACAATTCTAAGCTTCCTGTTCAAAGGGATTTTTTTTCAGGCGATTGAATTCCTCCTCGTCGTTTACGTTGTTAACACATCAGGTGAGTGTCAGAGAAGCGAGTAGTTCAACTCGCTGTGGCTGTCGGTACTCGACGGGGGCAGGGTATGGAAATCCAGGCTAAAGAAGGAAAGTTAATGAATACACCCGAATCCTATGTTTTAAGCGTTGCCGAGATTCGAGAGAGAAAAAAAATCTGTTTACCATCAACACATTCGAATAGTACAACTGAATGGAGGTGGTGGAATGGGTATTCCGAAACGTTGTATTATCAGCGCAAACAACAAGATCGATCGTCCAAAAAACTCTTTGAATGTTAATGACCGTTCTCTAAACGATCAGCATCAGTCTGTCAGCGAACGTTCCCCGGGATTCGCCAGACCTCTCTATCATGGGCATCGCGGAGCCATTACTTCCTGGATTTATCTAACTCGTCACGCCATCTTACTTTCTGTCGTCAACAGCCTGTAGACATCATCTTCACAACCATTTTGTGTCCCGTTCTATTTTGAATTTTGATTTTCAGGACAGACAATCAAGCAAGAAGGTCGTCCCTTGGAAGTGTGACGTAACGCGAACTTTTACAATGTTCTTTCTTTAATAATTGAAGACTTCCTCTTGCTCCGACGAATGATAGAGCAGCATTGAGACGATATCTCCGGGACGAAAACCTGGGCGAAGCCTATGGAGATCTTGGGATGTCGGAGTGAACGAATCCTCCTCTTGATCTGATGTTACCCAAGGAATAGCCGAGCACAATACGTTTGGGGTCAGCTTGACTGCAAGCGCTGCCGGAGGAACGTTGAAATTGGCACCCAGCCGCCTAGTTTGGAATTTGGAGTTGTCCTACTATCTTATCTATAGTTGGGGGAGAAGAAATGGATTCATGCTCTTCAGAAGGGCATTGGTGCAAAGTGAACGTGAACTTCCTCGGCTGGAGTTTGAACTAGGTTCGTCGATTACCATTGTCTCTGCCGTTAACATCGACGCAATTTGCCTCTCTTTCTTTTATAAACTTAGTGAATATTCAACTGTACCTGAATTTTAGAGGTATGTGCTTTTCTAAAGGAACATCAAGATTCTTTCCAATAAATAATTCATAGAAAAACTCGCCTGAAATGACCAAGAAAGAATTTGCTTTTCAGCAAAGGAAAAGATTGAGAAAGAGAGAGAGGGGGGAGGATTGCAAGTGAGAGAGGGGGAGACAAGGATTGACAGAGAGGGAGAGAGAAGGATTGAGAGAGAGAGAGAGAGAGAGAGAGAGAGAGAGAGAGAGAGAGACGTATGTGTTAATAGACGTTCGAATGAGTATGCGTTGTACGCCCGACACCCCTTTTAGGGAGATGAGGAGATACCGAATTGAAGGGTGTGGTCTGGCGGGCGCTGTCTATCACTGGCCCCATGCATCCCTTCATCCTTCCGATCTCCTTTCCCTGGGTGGGGATGGGGGTGTTGGCGGCTGACGGGCGAATAAATAGGGATGAAGGAAGTTGGGTGTGGCAGGGGGCGGCCCCGGTTGAGATCAGTGGATAGGGGAGGAATGCAAAAGCAAAGCTAGCGGTAAATTAACAGGCATCTAGGTGACTTCGTTGGTGTTGTTTTTGTCACAGATTTTGATCATTTCGAAGTTCTTATTTTGTTTCATTGAATTGAAATAGTTTTGTTTTCCTTTCGTTTTTATTAGAGATGAGAAAATGATGGAGCCTTTGTATGATGAGGGAAAACTTCTATCAATCAAAGTCTATTCATAGCTATCTATCTATAAGAAACCGATAAAAAAGATCTGCCACAGAAACTGTCAAATAGATTTCTTCAGTTTTCAATTTGGTAAGGCTGACCGTCTGGTTTATGAATCATGAGCACAGCTCGTACCGATGGAGCCACAGAAAGTATAAACGCCTACTCCTTATTATGTCTTGAAAGAAACTTGAAAAAAAAAATGTTTTGCGGTGGCCCCCCCCCCCCGAATTGTCTATAGTTTGGGGGCTCAATGTGCAATGTAAGTTTATGCTGAATTGATCACCTACTTTTGCATTCACGTTTGCTTTTCTTTTTTTGTTTTTTAATTCTGACGTTTTTTAGTGATCACTGCACAACAAAAGGTGAAAGATGTAACTTATCCATTGGTCGTCCCTTCTCTCAATTTTTAGTTGATCACCCCAACATTGCATGTTGCCAAATGACTTTGTTCACGTGATGTTTCTATTGAGCGAATGACCAGATCTATCTATCAATCTATCGACCTACCCGCCTCCCTATCTATCTCATATTTATCATTTCAATCTATCTATCTCATTACCAAAATTTACGCGTTAATATTTTCAGAGTGGGGAGAACCTACATCCATGAAAAATTTTCTTATTCTTTGAAGCGAACTCAAAGCGCTATAAGGAAAATTTACTTTTCACGGGAAACGGACCAAAATTTCGCCATCATGTACTTGTAAAATCCATCTCAGTTCCAAGGTAACATTTTATTGCTTGGGAAAAATAAAGCTCTAATCTGTAGAGCCAGTGAGAAGTATGCAACGATTTCAACCACTGAGCTCTCTGTAAGGCCCTTATTATCTGTTAAAATGTGAGTTTACGCCATTGGTTCCCAACCAGGGCTGGGGATTCGAATGAAGGGGTAGTTTTGGGTTGTCCAGGGGGTAGAGATAAGACTAATTGGTAAAATAAATTCATGTTTTTGGGTTTACGAAATGAGCAGTAAGTCGAGAATGATTTAAGATGAGTTCTCTCACTGATAGACCCTAAGATCAAAGAACCATTAAGTTACAAGATTTCAAGAACAGATATCACATTGATGGGTGTATCAGTTGGGAATTCAAGATTCTTCTTTTTTTGTCATATATTGGATTTTCAAATAATGTGTTCCTAATCATTCTTGCTTGCTTTTTTGTGTGACAAACACCCAATTATAAAATTGAACTAATTCTTATCATAAAGCTGTCTAATTGTATGCAAGATGAGATAACTGTTTGAAATTATTCTATATATGGATTTAGCTAAATCGAAAAAGTTGGGAAACTAGTAATCATATCGATAAAAATGAGGATAGACTTTGAAAAGGTTAGGAATCACCGGGTACACAGAATAGAGCCAAGAGGCCGTTCGCTTAGCGACAATATACATACTTGTAAAACTTGCGATGCTCTTGTCCTGTTGGTTCTTATGTTAGCGTATCACTATTAGTGCAGGATCCCCAACCCCCATTCCACCGTGTCCCTTGTCTTTCAGCTTACAAGGTGGCTGTCTAAAGATAGCAATGGGTGAACGACTAGCAAGTCTTGAAATTCCCTACGTCACTTCCGGTATTCAGGGAAGTGTAACCCTTGGTACCCAGGGGTCGCTCTACATCCGGTGTGAGACGGTTCGGATTACGAAATTGATACTTTTTAATATCTATGCCAGAGGTCATTAACCTCTTTACACCATGCCTTCAACTCAACTGGACGGCTAAAAGATATTGACGCCCCCTTTCACAATTAAAAAAAGTAATTTAATTATCTTGTCGAAAAAAGAACCATATCTCATATTCTTAAACATAAGTATAATATAATCATGAGCCCTCAGCCAAATTTTGTTTTTTTTTGCACTGAATTAATTTTACTTTAAAATTAACAATATTCTAGGCATTTACTAAAATATATGTAATTTCTTTATTGAGCGAGATTTAGCAACCGACATGCAATTACTTCATTGCTCTTATACTTCACAAAGTTAAAGTGTTAAGCTTTAGTTATTATGGAATCTTTATCAAATTTTGTTATTAATAGTATTTTGCCATTAAGAATTATTTAGTTAGACCTTAACACAATTCAGTTTTGAGTGAAGGGTACTTTTCGCTCTTCACACTCTAATTCAAAATTGCCCCTAGCGAGGTATAAAGCCGAAGTTGAGAATCACAGATCTTAAGTACGTACTTATATTTGTGTGATTTGTGTTAACGTTAAAAGGGGTGGTGGCTGTATGAATATGAAGTTTTTTTAAAACAAACTAAAACAAAACTTGCAGAGTATGCAATCCGTGACAACACAGAGAATGAAATTGACGAACCGAGTTCGAATCTATGGTTGTTCACTTCTTTCTCATACCTTTCGGAACGGCATGAATTAACTTCTACCTGTGCGCTATTCCATCGTCTGATACCTTTACGATATGTCACGTTGCAGGCGAACCATGATGGCTGACAAAGAAGAGGTTAGGTGAATAACCACTCGGCAAATCACTCTCCTACGACTATTTCAACGGCCCAGGTAGCCATAATAAAAGGCAACTTTGGAAAGGGCTAAGGTGGGAATCATTACAGTGTCACCCAAAAACGTGTACACCCATAGAACTTTTAAAAGATAGAAAGTCAATTTTCTTCGAAACCAAACACAGCAGGATTTTATTACTCCTATTGGAACAGGGCACAATCAAAACTGATATTATCAGGCATTATTTATGACCGAACTCTACAGCATTAGAATACTTATGTCAGCTACTATATATATATATATATATGTATATACATATATATATATATATATATATATATATATATATATATATATATATATATATATATATGAAACACTGAAAGAGAATACATAAATCACATTAACAGATATTGGAAAATAAGTGACTGAAATGACACAATTTTTATGAGTGACCGAAATGACACAATTTTTTTTATATATTTAGCGTTTAAAGCTGTGAAGTGTTCTTGAATTTATATACATATATATATATATATATATATATATATATATATATATATATATAGTACTTGTCATGAGTATATATATATATATATATATATATATATAAGTGTTCCATGAGTAGTGTTATTAAATTCTTGAAAAGTACAAAAAGCCCTTTTAATTAATGACCCTTTTGGCATAAGTTGAAAACGGATTTGCTTGTCGTCTTAATAGATGTTCATTATGTCGTTGATTCACCGGATTTAGAAAGTGTCCACCATTGAGTTAGCGTCATAATGAAGCATGACTTCCGGGGGATTGGGGATATGATCTGATTAATTGAATTGAGAATATCACATGCTTTCTTACTCGCTTACTAATAAGTATTATATAAACATGGCAGGCAAGACAGACAGAGAGAGAGAGAAGTAAGGTGAGAGAAGAAAGAAGGGAAAGAAGAAGAAGAAGAAGAAGAAGAAGAAGAAGAAGAAGAAGAAGAAGAAGAAGAAGAAGAACAAGAAGAAGAAGAACAAGAAGAACAAGAACAAGAACAAGAACAAGAAGAACAAGAAGAACAAGAAGAACAAGAAGAGGTGGAACAAACAATGAAGAAGAAGACTTGGAGGATGCACCAGTGAACGATTCATAGGTGGATATTAAACACATAGACATTATACTGTGAAAATTTCAGATCCAAATTCAGCTATTAACATGGTAGGCCACAGACTTATTGATACATTCTCGTAAATATCCCAATTGGGTCCCCCATTTGTAACCTTGTACCAAAACTATGCTGTCCTCCATAAATAACTATAAAGAAACAAGCTGGGCTACGCTAAGGTCAAACGCCGTTGTTTCATTAAAACCTAAAAAGTAAACGAAACAGAATTCATTTCTCAATATAATATCAATTTAAAACCGCGTGTTCCAATTGAACTCCTTTATTAGTAATTCCTGTCAAAGAGATTTGCAAACTTTGGTGAAACATGTCGAGGTTGGTTGAGGGAGCGAACTTGTCATCAGTTTTTGCGTACGTGACGTCATTGTTTTTGTGAGGTCATCGTCATTGTTACGATAGACAAAAATAAAGTAAGAAAAACTCAAATAGTAGCAGTTTGACAACAAAGGTCACGCAGATCATTAGCAGTGAGTTCGATCCTTACTATGTGTCTCATACCCATGCACCAAAACTAAGCTATATTAAGTATCTATATCTACATGACAACAAGCACCGTGTTCGTCCGTCTATTGTCTAAAAAAATACATTGAAAGAGGTGTGGGTAGAGGAGCGGTTCTGGGAATGGAATCACGAATCAGAGGCCATGAAGAGGGTAGAGGTACGCAAAAAGGTAGATGTGTTATTCTTGTTACTATCATTATTTATGTTATTCTTCCCAATCAGAAGTCGTCGACCAAAACTATCAGCATATGTCTCTTCAGTTTTTAAGTCGGTCTGTCTGTCTGGCTAGCTGGCTGACAATGTATCGTTCACACAGCCTGCACCAATTGAGCTAGAAGGCAGAAAATTTTGAAATTTACTACTTTTCCCCTTACTACGTCTCGAGAAAAATCTCCACCCCAATAGTTTTTGTAGGAGTTCAATTTACAATGTAATTTTATACTAAATCAGTCCCTTTGTTCACACTTCTCTATTTTTTTGACTCAGACATTTTAATAAACCAACAAAAGGCAAGAGTTGTAACTAATTGATTGATTACCACTTTTACAATTTTTCTAGATGGTATGCATCCAAGAGACATTAGTCACATGAAAGTTTGTATTGAGAGAGTAAAAAGACCTGTTTTTTTGTTTTTTTTTGTTTCTTTTAAATTATGAGCTCAATTCTGTTCGGAAGTGATTGTCGTTGGTTCATCATTCCTGATCCCTGAAAATATGTTTCGTGGTTTTTTAACCCACAACCTGCTGATTAAGTGCCGAAATTTCCTGGAGCAAAATTTAGCTCAAAATTTGCGAAATTCTCTCTTTGATCGTTTTATTTTTACCCAACCGCCGAAAATATTACGTTTGTTATTGTAGAAGACAAAGTAGCATACCAATGACGAGACATTTTGTCAGTATAACTGGCGATGGGACCGAGTGCTCAGAGAAGTGAATGCTGAGCTCGGATTTAGGTCGGAGCTGCTTGCATTCACTTTGGTAAGACATGAACCCTCTTATCTGCATTTTGTAATTTCGCTAAATATTGTGACAAAAATCTCTCGTCAATGGCATGTCACCACGATTGATTAGGGAGAGTGTGAACGAGTGAGTGCGTTAGCAAGTATAAAGCTGTTACACAAAATGTCAACCTTGACAGGGGTCAGCCATCTATCTATCTATCTATCTATCTATCTATCTATCTATCAAATGAACACTACGTTTTTTATCTTCCTCTGTCTGTAATTATAGATTCACCCAAATGCTAGGTGATAGCATTCAGGGCTAACACCCCTTTTGTTACCCATGGAACATGCCGTAATGCACACGTACGACGAAGTTTACATTCATTGTTACAGCTTTCCATTTCTGGAGTGTACTACTAAACTAATAATAAAGATTTATAATCATATGAGTTCACACTGCTATAAAACAGTCTATATAAAGAACAGTGTTACCAATTGTTTGTCTCTCTGTCCTTAGAACATATAATAAGTAGTTATACATTTTGGTGTTTTGTCACGCTTACGTCATGGGTGACGTCTGATGACTTAAGTTCGTCGAAAACAGAATTTCCTGCTACAGTCAACTTGATAAGTTTTGAAGTTTTGAATGTAAACAAGAAACTCCAGAGTAACTTTATGGGTTGATATTTCACAAGGGAAATGCAGTTTGCAAATTTTCTTGATTGTTTTCGCCATTTTCTGACGACCAAGGTAAACTAGAACATAATAGAAAAAAGAGATAAAATTAGTTGAATATACATATAAAAATATGATATATGGAAATTCAAATATATTCGTGGATTATTTCTTGGCTATCAACTAATAAGTGCACATTTAAGAACTTGTGTTCATTTATTGTGCGTCCGAAGATCGCATCACCTCTTGGTTCGATTTTCATTCCCCAATTTATCAAATGAGGTGAGATTAATGTTTCTGCATCTCCGGCGATGCTCGAGTGATCGCCAAGATGCCATCATGACGTTCCCATCACGTGCGACCGCTTTATGCACTCTTTTTCCTCAGAAGCACAATATATCCCCCCCCACCCAACCAACCCCCGGGGCAGGCATTCCTCTTACAATTATTCTCCTTCACGGCCTCATCGAAGCAACACTTAAGCACACTCCCACTTTTCCGCTGACGTCGGTGTGGCTCAGTGGTTGCAGCATAGGCATTGCGAGGCTGGAAGGTTCTATGCTACGCAAATCAGGAGGTTGTTGATGCTCGTTACCATGCGTCCACTTTGGCAAAATAAGAGACACAAGCTTGAAACACACTCGATATCTAATTACCACCCGGCACCGCTCGACAACGCCTGACTCTGCCCGACAGCGTTTTTTAGGCATTCACAATCTTATGTACTTAATTACTGTCTGAAAAAAGCCCGATAGCGTTTTTGAGTATTCTAGGTCAAAATTTATGATGACTTGGATAATTAGACAATTAGGTAATTTACCTCTGCCAACAAAGTTAGGGGAGGTATATCTATTCATTCGTATCCATCCCTCTGTCTGCATTTCTGTCAGCTTGTCTATCAGTGTGTCCACTTGATATCTCCAAAGGTTTCAAAGAATTTCAATGATATTTGGTGGGAGGCTGGGCAATACACTCCAGAGGAAAAGATTACATTTTGGTGTGGATCTTTTAAATTTCTACTGGTACCTCCTCTGTCTCGTAGCTATATATCCACTAAATATCTCTAAGAGTTCTCAATGAATTCAGATGGAATTTTCTAGAAGGCCCGGCCATGTGGCAAGGAGAAAATTGTTTAAATTTTGGGGAAGATCATTTTCTGACAGGGTTAAAAAAATACATTTATGTATTCGCTTACGTTTGTCAATACAATATCTCCTAAAGTTCTCAATGGATTCCAGTGACATTTTGTTGAAGGCTATGTTTTGGGTTAAGGAGAAATTAATGACATTTTGGGGCGGACCAAGAACTTCTTACAGTTACCTCCTCAGTATCGAAACTGTTAACTGATCTTCATTAACTTTTTAGTGATAATGGGGCTGACACTGGGAGTGGCATGCACTCTCTGAGTGCTTTGTACTTTTCCAAACATGCTTATTTTATTAGAGTTAGGGTCTAGAAATATAATTGGGAAGCTCCATTTATTCGTTGTAAGCTGTTGGGTGGTAATTAGGAACACCACTAAAAATGATTTCACTTTTTTCACTATTAAGCGAGGTTTAGAAGACAAAACTTCAGAAAGGCCGTTACAAATACGGTCACGTCTCCCGCTTATTTGTCCAATATATGCTTTTCTTCCGTTCAACAACGAAAACAGATACGTAAATAACAAATACGGTGGCTGAAACGACAAACAATTCAAAATAGGATCGTAAATCTAACTCAAGAATCTATCCTAATATTTGAGTCTTCTGTTTGTTTGCCCGAACCTCTTCTCCCCTAAAACTACCATGTCTATCAATTTATTATTCTGCCCGTAAAAACGAAAAGAGATCCATTACTCTATATGAAGTTGACCTTGGAGGTCATCCAAGTTCCCCCCCCCCAGCAAATGAACTAAATGAAGAGAGCTACAATGTCGGCCAACATGTGAACTTCAGCAAGACAAAGATCATGTGCAACAATTAGATTGGAAATAAGAACACAAAAGATCAGATTTGAAGACGCAGAACTAGAGAAAGTAGACCACTGCATTTATCTCGGACAACGAATCTCTGTGAGACCCTCAAAAGAAGAAGAAATCAAGCGAGGAATCACTCTGGTATGGCAAGCTTCTGGCAGAGCAAGCTTGACCTTTAAAAATAAAACCATTCTACCAATCCTAACAAAAGGTAAACATCCAATGCATCCTCCAAATAGTCACTTATGGAACTGAAACATGGAACCTAACCAAGACACAGACATGTGAACTGAGAACTATACTATGTACACATGAAAGAATTATGCCCAACCTCACATGGAAAGACCATGATATATTTGGGAGAAGACAGGAGTCTGAGACATCAAATGGGCTAGCCATGTAGCAAGAATGGCAGACAACCGATTGATCTCACTACTCACCACATGGATTCCAAGATCACATGCACAACCGAGGCCGGCAGAGTACTAGATGGAGAGACGAGCTGGACAAATTCAGGAAATACTGGCTCTGCGACGCCTACGATAGAAAAGTGTGGCGAATCCTGGATAAGGTCTACGTCCAACGACGGACAATGAAAGACTGATGATGATGATGATGATGATGATGATGATGATGAAAGATCGTCATATTTAATACCAATTTGTCTTTAGTGGCATTTCTCACACCATTGGTGCATTAATTCCTAAATTATAAGCAAACATGCCTGGCTGCTGCTGGGTCAAACACCACCCCTACTTCCATTTCGACTGAAGATCATTTCTGCCGATTGACGTTAAGAGACTGATGATGATGATGATGATGATGATGATGATGATGATGATGATGATGAAACTCTGGTACTAAACATTTGTAAGAAATCACTTTTATGTTACAATTTTCTCCAGTAATTCTTCTTTCGAATGGCACATACCCTTATTACAATAACATTTATATCTGGGTTCTTTTCATCAATGAAACAATAGAAAGTATTATCATCATTAGTAGTATTAGCGACAAAACACACACGCACACACACACACTCATACATACATACATACATACATACATACATACATACATACATACATACATATAAAGCCGTTGTCTGTAGGGAATATGCCTCTTCCTCCATTTTTTTCTCGGAGGGCAATTTGAGTTAACTTAACGACTACTTAACGACCGAGCAACAAGTGTAGCCCACTAAAGGTGATAATTCGAAGTGAACCAAAAATAATTCCTCCCCAAGTGAGTAGTTTTCAAGATTTGTTTGTTTTTAAACTGACATTTGGAACAAATAATTTTGTGAAAAAGAAAAGAAATTCCAAATATCAAAAACAATTTAGTAATATGATTCAGCATTTGTCACTTATATTTAGTCACAGCATGTGATCCGGGTTTTTTTTTTCACTTACTCAGGAGTTATAGCTTTTTAGCACTACATTTGACGAAAAAAAAAAGCATTTCTAAGATATGAATTTATTCAAAGACATTTCTTAAAGAAACGTTACATACAATTTTTTTATGAGTAAAACGGAGTAAATAGGCGCTTTCATGCACCTTTCAATACTACTTTGAAAATTCATTACGTTATATGCTTTACTTCTTCAAAAACAACAATATCTTGTTCTAAACATTGGATACAAATGATTTATATGTCTGTATTTCATAAAATCATTCAAATTACGAATGATTTAGTACAATGAAATTATTCTTAAACATGTTCTGTGCTTTCTTTCGTTACATATTGCTTTCATAGTGGTTGGGAGGTACCATTTTCTTCGAAGTAAACAACTTTGTAAAGCTGTTTTCTAGGTTATTATTTCCACTGCTTGTGATTATTTGAGTTTTTTTCTTTATATTTTTTCTTTGCCTACATTATGTCAAGATTGATTCCACCATTTTCAGCAAGGGAGGGGGTCTATTCGATAAATTTCCATGTCAAAATATGTAAGTACCAAAATATGAAAAAAACATTTCTCAATATTCATTTTAAATGTCTTACATCCATTAAAATTTATTTAACATTTGACATTTTTTGTCATTTTTCATGTAAAAGACGCGACGGGGAATATAACTATTGTGTTAGAATCGGTCATTCTTTTCTGCCAGTCTTACGGAAGTAAGGCCTCAAAGTATACAGTTCGTTTTTTCTCAGTTGCTGGCAAACAATCAAACCGTTCGTCATTGCTTCAGTTCATAACTATGGTCAATTAGTCCCTTTTTAAGGTCCACGATTTCTTAGCATTTTGAAGGTTGACATGCCCTACCAGACGATACCAAAGTTCATCTCGTATTCTAACACCCTTACTGCTTACCAATAGTGGATACTGTCCCAGGGCCTGGATGGTTAAAATGATTCGAAAAGTTGTCATTTTTACTTTTGTTTTTCGTATGTTTTCATTCGTTATTTTTCTATAACATTTCCTAGAAGTAATTACATTCTGTAATACGAAGGCAAAGTAACGATCCAATATTGGATTATAAATAATCTGCAAATGTAAGCATCCCTTCCCCATAGACTGACTCATTCTCAGAGTTTTTAAGGATTAAATGCAAAAAAATGAATTGCCAAAATATTTAATTCATATCTCAATATAAAACCCTCTACTTATTCCAAACCTTAAACCTATTCTTCCCAGGCGACGCCGGATATCACTGCTAGTATATATATAAATCATAACTATGGTAGCTGAAACGACAGATAATTAAAAACATGATTGTTAATCTAACAAGAATGAATGTGTAAATCATAACTATGGTGGCCGAAAATGCAAATAACCCTAAATCTGATGACAAATCTAACACAAAAATAGATATATTAATCATAAACAGGATGACTGAAACGAGGAATAATCCTGAACCTGATCGTAAATCTCACCCAAGAATATATATATATATATATATATATATATATATATATATATATATATATATATATATATATATATATCATAAATAGTGTGGCCGGGACGAAGAATGATTCTTAATATGACCGTAAATCTAACAGAGAAATATATACATGTAAATCATTGGTATGGTGTCTGAAACGACAAATAATCCTGAATCTGATCATAAAATAAGTACAAACATTGATACTTATCACTAATCTGTTCGGATTAGTGTCCTCGTCATTATTTTCATAGTCATAATAATGGAGATCTAGACTTTTTATGTGCGTACTACTTACTTTTTTATTATTAAGGTTTGACATAAATCAGGAGTAGGAGAGCAAACATACACGTGGAATACCTCCAGGAAATGGTTTGAAGAATCACACCATAGAAGGCAACCATCTGGTTCTGATATGTACTTTATCTTCTGACCTAATCAGGAAGTGCACATACCGCTGGTGCATGAGAACTCAATAATGCATTCAATACAATTCATGGTAGAGATAAAAGACAGTAAACATCTTTCCCGGATGGACATATAAATTGCACAGAGCAAGGGTCTAAGATATCCGTGTATCGTAAGCTACTACCCACAGGGAAATACATGAACTTCGATTTCCATCATTCATACCGCGTGAAGGGAAAGGTCGTACATTGCTTCAAACATCGAGCTAAACTCAATCCAGCTGATGATAAAGATAAGGGAACTCTCATCAGAATAACAACTTCCTTGCTCTCATAATTAACACTTGATGGTAAAACAAAAACGGGGAAAGAGATATAAATCATAACAATCGTGGCTGGAACGACAAACAATCTTGTTTAACGCGATATGTTTTCAATCCTTCTGAGTATTCAACTCTGAATGTCCGTATGCAATGTGCACATGAAAGAATTATTCTGGGACTCCCTTGGAGAGACCACGAGACAGCACAGTACATCCGAGAAAAGACAAGTGACAGGGACATCATAAAATCCATCAAAAATCTCAAATGGGCGGTGGGCTAGCCATGTTGCAAGAATGGCGGTCAACCAATGGACATCACGACTTACAACATGGATCCCCCGAGATTACATGCGCAACCGAGGCCGGCAGAATATTAGATTGAGAGATGAGCTACACAAATTCAGAAAGTACTGGCTCTGTGACGCCCATCAGATAAGTGTGGCGAATCCTGGGGAAGGTCTCTTTCCGACGATCGATATTAAAAGACTGATGATGATGATATATGTGACAGCGTACCTCAGCAGCCATACAACATAGCTCGAAGAAAATAATATCGTGTCAAAATGGGGGCATCCAGTTATGTTCGGCAAGTTTTTTTAATTCTTAAATTCCCCCTAAATTAATAATGTGGGATCTGCATTAGTGCTCATCCCGATATTGATTATCTGATTTCCATCCATCTATATAACAGTGCATTGTATCCAGGGGTATCACATTAAGGTATCCGCCCAAAAGTTTTGATCTCTTATTGACGCTCAAGTCCACACTCTAAGTCATCTCCAATAACTAGCTGAAAATACCCATAGTGTAGGTTTTCAGCCAGTTGTATAGGGTTTTGAGGTAATTGTTACACGAATTATTAAATGTTGTAAAGACACGCTGCTAAATATATTGCAATTCTCATTATTTTCACTTTCTGCCAGACTTAGCTGAGCTTAGCAAATATTTTGATCTCTCGTCATATACGTATATATATGTGTGCGTGTGTATGTGTGTATATATGTGTTTGTACATGTATATATATGTGTATATATATGTGCATGTACATGTATATATATATGTGTATATATATGTGCATGTACTTATGTGTGTGTGGGTGTGTATAACTGATTAATTCTTTCAAAACGAGACCGCCGTAAGTGGACTTGGAAAAACCCAAATGGTATAACCAACAACGAAATTGACTCCATAATAACTGAAAAGATCTATACCACTGAAGACATTACCGTTATAAAGTAGATATAGACGTGACCAGAGAATGATAGCGTGCAGAACTGAACATTGAAATTGAAAGGAACAAAACAATTGTTAAAAAGAGAAAAAATGTCCAAATAAGAAAATTAGCGATTTCTGAGTAGCAATAGAGAACAGATTTCAGAACTTGTGGGAAATAATGATAGCCTGACATACATAATTAAGGAAACAGCAGAGATGGTAGGTAATACAAACGTAAACAATAACACAATGAAATAACGCAGAGCAACGTTAAAACTAATGAAAAAGAGGACGAATTTAGATATAAAAACTGAAGACGACGAAATTAAAAGAACAGAACTTATAGACAAAAGAAGAAGAGGAAAAAGACAGAAACACATGAAGATGATAGTAGAGGCTATCAAAAAAAGAGATAGTTTGGAACACGCTAGAGCAGCGGATTATACCGGCAAGTAACATATGCTTACGCTAAAAGATAGAAATGAAATATCGAATGTAGGGACAGGCCGTCAAGAATAACAGGAAAATACCATGAAAAAGTGTACGCTTCAAAAATAAAAATACCACGAACTGATAAGCCGATAGATACTAGTGATATCCCAGAAATAACAATAGTAGCGTTTGCATTACAGAATCTGAAACTACAAGATGCAGGGGAGATATTTTACAGAGGACTGGCACAACTATTTACACAGTACATATAAGAAAGGAAAGTATCTAAAAACTTCGGTTTAGGAATAGTGATCCTATCCCAAAAGAAGGGAGATAATCGCGATCTCGACAACTACCGCCCTATTATACTATTACCTAATGCAATAAACTATTAAAAAATACTCAGGCTAATAGAAACTCTAGATGAAGATCAACCACACGATCAGACAGGCTTCAGAAGTGGCTACTCAACAATAGACCACCTACATACAATAAATCAAATAACCGAAAAGTCACTTGAATGCAGCAAACCACTTTGTTCGACCTTTTTATATCATAAAAAAAAGCATTTGATTTGACACATGATAAAGATAGCAAAAGGAGTATGACAGCGGCATATAATATCACCTGAACTATTTACTAGAGCCTTTAAAAATAGACTGGGATGGAATGGTAATAGATATGACAGAGAATATTTAAACCAGATTCACTGATGACATTTGGATGAAACAAGGAGCATCCATAGAATTACGAAATATTTCCTTATTTTGACTGATCTAAATTGGGAAATTTGACAAATAGACTTGAAGATTAACAGAAAAAAAATAGCATTGTTCAGTGATTAATCCCCCACCCAAGTAAAATAGAGATCGAGGCTCCAGAAGAGGTTGACGAATACATTTAACTAGGACAAGTGATTAAATTAGACAAAGGCCAGGGAAGCGAAATAAAACGACGCAAAACAGTCGGCTAGAAATCATTTTGTATAAATAGAGACATATTGAAGGGTACCTTTCCAATGTGTTCATAGCATAAAGAATACAATGAAAGCATAATACCAGGTATGAATTACGGATGCAAAACATGGAAATCAACCAAATGAACTGAAAACCAACTTAAAATCGTGCAGAGAACCTTGGAAAGAGCAATGCTATGGATTACTCTTAGAGATAGAGAAATGTCTTCATAGAACTGAAGGAGGACTAGAGTGAAGAACATTATACAAGAAATCGACAAAGATGGAGGTGGGCTGGACACTTAGCACGGGCAGATGATCACAGTTGGAGCAGAATACTAACTGATTGGTTCCCAGTGATGGAACAGTAAACGCAGTAGAAAAGGACCAGTCACAAGATGGAGGGCTGAGCTTGGAAAGGCCTTAATCCAGCAGGGTCTTATAATGCTTGCTGCTGTTATAATATATATATATATATATATATATATATATATATATATATATATATATAGTGATCAAGTGATACAGCCAACAAGAAAAATCACGTATAGTACTATAATATCTAATTCTGTGTAAAACAAATCCCTTTGAGCTCACATGAATTGCATTAACAGATATAAGGAAATGATAGATAAATATGTGTATATGTGTGTGTGTGTGTGTGTGGGTGTGTGTTTGAGCACATTTCTGAGCTACGTCACTGATAATCCTTGTTTCAGATATTTCACAAGCGGTTAATCGTGAGTTCAGAGCATCTATTTATAGGTCTCGCTAGAATCTCCTATTCGCTGGTATTGCGATTTTGACGTTGGAAATATTCCAATATGGCATCCAAGAGACGATAGTAACAATCACCCTTCTTCTTCTTCTTCTTCTTCTTCCTCTCACAGATGGCACACGTGATACAAGATAACCATCAGAAGCGTCCAAACTCGCAACAGCTGCAGTAAAACAAATCCATTCAGATTCAACTGGAATCGCTCTTAGAAGCCTTACCAAGATCCTTCACATAACAATAAGCACCTATTACTAAACAACTCCATTACTAATATCACCAGCCAAGGCGACTCACCAAACAGTATCTTCGTGCAAGATAACAATTACCATTGCTATAATACAAAAGAATAAATAAACGCTCCGGTTACGACCTCCAGCAACACGACGACCAACATAAAATTAGAAACTGTCAACCAAAACTGTCAACATAGATTTCTTCAGTTTTTAAGTTGGTCTGGCTGGCTATGTATGTATGTATGTATGTATGTATGTAATATATGTACCAATCGAACTAAAAGGCTGAAAATTAAAATGTCTAAATCTTATTCTGTCCAGAAAAAACAGTTTTTTGGTTTTCTGGAAATTCAATGATCACCGCGCAACAAAAGGTGAGAAAATCAACTCACTCAATGATCATCCCTTCTTTAATTTTTTTAAACAGATCATCCCCAACGCAGCATTCTGCTAAGAGGCATTGGTTACGTGACAATTTCTCTTGAGTGACCTATAACCAGACCTGTATCTAATTTACTTCTTTCGCTGGATTGGCGATAACACGACACCCTCGTGGGTCATGATATAGTTTTTATTGTATCGGGTACAAAATAACTGCAAGTGGCCATTTTATTGACCGACCACTTTGCAGAACATTAGAAGCGTCCCGGTCTGAATAGTCTTTGTTTTAGAAATTATGCATCCCCTGCGTGGTTATCTTTGAGAAGATACCGGTCGGCCGAGCGGGTAACAGCAAAGAAGATGAACTCGGCGACCCGAGATCAAATCATCGGCTGTGACTGTTTACATTCATTTCACACTAATTCATCTTCACACTCCACATATCAGTAAAATAGCGAAGGCTCAAGTGGGTAACATTTCTTCGGGTGCATGTTGCCCCTATTTCCCGTATCACGGAAGGGTTGAATAGGTTGGGATAGCTGAAGCCATAGTCAGCAGATTAATTACTTTTAATATATTTATAATAATACTATTGCAATTATTAATGGCTGTCTGTCTGACTGGTTGTGTATGTGTGTCTCGTGTATAGGTCGTACTGATGGAGGTAGAGGGCTTAAATCGTGTATTCATTCTCTACTATGTCAAGAAAAAATTTCATGATCCTCTCAGATATGTTCTTAGTTTGGGGTTCAATTTACAATGTAAGTTAATCTTAAATTGATCCATTAGTCTATGCCCAGCGGAATTCATGCATGTTCTTTGAAAAGTGAGACTTTTGTTCATGATCACTCCCCTACAGGTACGGGAAATAAGTAACTTATTCATTGATTACCCTTTTTCCCATTTTCTAATTGATCACCCTAACACGACCTGCTGACAAAAGACATTGGTCATGTGACGGTTTCTATTAAGTGACTAACCAGACCTGTTTTTATGTTTATGTTCTATCCTTTCATCTTCAATCTGTGATCCGCTGGCACGGACTTATCTACGATCCAGCAGATCTTCTTATCCTAGTTCACAACAACCAGATCAAGTATTTTTGCTTTGATGGCTTGGTCGGTATAGACTTAGAAAAAAACCTTCCTTGGACAGTAACTGATACGGGTTACTGCATGTATTCACTTGGTAACTTTATAACACTTGGTAACTGTACAATTCAACAACGTCGTCTCAGGGCCGTAGCAGATATTTGGCTGAAGCTAGTCAGGTCTGTGATGGTTTGGCAATAGCCCCGGGATGGTCGATGACAGACCAGTAAACTTCGTGCTGCATGGCGAATTGGCTAATAGAACTAGGCCTGTTGGGCGTCCTGAACTATGCTTTATAGACACACAAAAATACTCTGAAATATGGTGATGTCACAGACCAGCGGAGGAAAAAAGTGGATAATAATCAAGAATAGAGACAATTAATTAATCACACTCACACTAAAAAAAAGACGAAGTGGAAAGAATCGATGAATCTGAGAGGAAAGGAGACGAAAAAGAGGAAAAGAAAACATTGCAATCTGTCATCACAGTCAATGATTGAACAATAGTATTTGTTAAAAAGTCATGAAAAAAAGAAGTAAGGATTATCCCTGATTATTGATTAGTGTTTTTACAAATGAATCATGTAGTGTTGACAGAAATAACTTCAAGTGGATTTTATTTGCAGTGATAACAAGCAATTGTGTATACTGTACGAGGCGGGATTGGCTAATGGAGCCCGAACTGTTGGGCATCGTAAACTTTGCTATAAAGACACATGCAAAATTACTCTAAAATGTTGAAGTGTCCCAGACTAATGAAAGATAAAAGTAGATAATCGTCAAGACTGGAGACAATTAATCACACTTGCGAAAAGGTCAATGGGATAAGAATTGATGAAGATGAGACAAGAAGAAACAAAAGAAAAAGAAAGAATTTGCAACAATTGTAAATCGTTGGAACTTATATATATATATATATACACACACACACACACACACACATATATATATATATATATATATATATATATATATATATATATATATATTTGCTTACATGATCAACATATATATATATATATATATATGTATTTGCTTACATGATCAACCCTAAATTGTTTACATTATCCCCAAGTGTATTACTGTCTGTCCTCTGTTGTGCCTCATTTTATATTCCATTGTTACTGCTGCATGCTATTATTATTATTATTATTATTATTATTATTATTATTATTATTATTATTATGATAAGGAATGATCATTATCATATTTGGCAATATTTTAAAAAGAAGAAAACAAGACTGTTTTAATTATGAAAAAAACTCTGAAGATTTCTGATATGATGTATATCTTCGTCATTCAGTAATGTAATTACTGCTGATCCTAAAGTATTATTATTATTATTATTATTTGCAATTTCACACCAGTTGCCTGGTGGTTACCCCTGGAGATTGAGTGACAGCAAGTCTCCTCAAGTCTATTACCATCATCATTATTATCACTACTCGCATATTACACTGCTCTATATCGAATAACTTCTTATTTATAGAATTCATACCATCGAGCTTTATTATTATCATTATTATTATTATTGTTGTTGTTGTTATTATTGTTGTTGTTGTTATTATTGCTGTTGTTGCTGCTGTTGTTGTTGTCGTTGTTAAAGCATCGTCACTGTGACTTACCGCTATGGCTGACGGGTAAAGGATTTTTTTGTGCTTATTCCTTTTATTTTCGTGGTAGGAAAACTCATTTATTCAACTCAGTAATTCGCAGTTAATACATAAAGAGTTATCTGCCTTGGTCATACATTTCTTCGATAAATATCCGATCAAAAATTATCGACAAATGGTAGCCCGATTATACTAAAAATTACTTTATTCTCTTACTTGAAGCTTTTAACTGCATAGTGATACCAAAAATTGCACCGGGATTTGTCGTTTTTCCTGTGTTACGGTAACAAACACTTCTTTTAAAAACGCAGTAGGATACATAGATTATGCCAGGAATACTGGTTTTAGTTGAAGCCAAATGTGTTTCTTTAAATGCATAAGTTTAGGAATACGTTTTTATTTTTGAAAATGTATTCTTAATTGAATAAGGACGCAAATCTCTTCAAAAAGCAGTTTGTCTTGTAATAGTAAAATTTATCTAATCTTCCAGATGAAAATAGATACTCCTGCAAAATGTTTCCTCTAATCTTTAGTAGCCAGTGTGTGAAACGTTTGTCGTGCAATTTTTTCCTATGATAAAAGTATGTGTGCATTGAGCAAAATTAAAATTTGAAATTGTTTCAAGATAAGTTGGCCACACTTCCTCTCGTGGCTTACGAGACAATACTGGTACCTTTATCTATAATACAAGTATAATTGTGTTCTATAAAACAACGTATTTAGAGGAGATTTTAAGTTGCTCGTTAACAGAAAAAGCCGTTAGCTAATTTTTTCAATAGATACACTTTTAATATTCCATTATTATACTTATACATATAATAAATCATCATAATACTTATATATATGTGTATATATAAATTATAAGTATGATTACTAATTACTGTATTTTTCATATAACTAACCAATTTTCTTTGGACGTTGGTTACAAAACGTGTGTGTGTGCATCCACATGCGCGTAGCTTTGAGGGAACTATGCTCCTGCTATCCTCGTCTGGTAAGAATAGTGCCGACAGCCTTTTCGATGGCAAGAAAAGCAAGGAAAGAAATAATGGTGTCTGTGATAATGGCTGGAAAAACATCGTTCTTATCGTCTGCCTTTTTCGCTAGCCTTTCCAGATTTTGCCTAACCAATTGGAAAGACAGTGTCATCTTTTAGATCAACCAGTTATTGATGGCCTCTTTAAAAGCAAGGGATAATAACGCTGGGCCGACCCGAGGCGTTTAGTGACAGGACGGAGCAGGCTGGAATTCTGCTCACTTCCGGTGCATCCACTTCCGTTCTATGATTCCATTCCAATCTTGGGCAGCTTTTGTCTTTGATGTCGCCGCTGGCCAGGAACTTCTTCTCTTGGCAGTGACGAGCCACTCATACCATTGGTGCCAGGGAGGGTGTCTATGGGATGGTGTAGACACGAGAAATATGTCGTCAGGGGATGGGGTGACAAGAAGAAAAAGATGGAAAATGGAAAGGAGGAAAATGAAGAAAATGAAGAAAGAGAAAATGAAGAAGAAGTAATGTTCTTTTTCAACAATCTAAACAAAATATAAATGAGGAAAATATTCTACGTATCAGGGAAGAAGGCTAATAATATGCCCTATAATAAGAAGAAAAAGAAAGATTAGAAGAATTAGGAGAAGAGGAGACAGTAGAAAGAGAAAAAAGACGAAAGAGAAGAAACAGGGAAAAGAAAGAAAGAAAGAAAGAAAGAAAGAAAGAAAGAAAGAAGAAGAAGAAGAAGAAGAAGAAGAAGAAAAGAAGAAGAAGAAAAAAAGAAGGAGATTGAGATGGAGAAAATATCTACGTATACAATATAAAAGAAGGATTTGAAAGAGAAAAAAATATTTCACCCATAATAGAAGAAGATACTAACATTTCCGATATCCAGAATAAAGAAGATAGAATAAAAGACGAAGTAAAAGAAAGAGAAAAGGAAGAAGACCGCTCCCCAAGAAAATTTGAAAAAGAATTAAAATAGAGGAAAAAAGAGAGAAGAAAAATCGCGATACTGATCAGTTTTACGTTATCAATATACAATAAACGACGTCCTTCATTACAGCACCCCCGGGGAGTGCTGTTTTAACGTATTTGCCGTTATAAGCAATGGATAAATATCAGACTAGCTAACTAGGCTATACAGTACACGAAAAAAAACAGCAAAAAAAAAAAAAAAGAGTGTGAAATTATAACATAGTGTGAGAAAATCATTTACTTTTTGAAAAGGTATAATCTCAAGAATCGTAGGAACGAGTGTGTCATTGAATAGCGCTATTAGAATGGATATCATCATGACGAGAGTTGAAAAAAAAAAGAAAATTAGCAGGTCTTTGAATTAAAGAAACTTGCTGTCACTTGCTCTCCAGAGAGAACCACCTGTGACTACAGGTTTCAATACTCAATTAATACAAATCAAGGCAGTGCCCGTTTCATACGTGCATTGTTTAAAAGGGACTGAACTTTATGGTGTGTGTAGCAGCCTGTCGTACATTTTCCGTCCCTCGTACGAAACTAAGTCTTTGAAGTATCTAGGTTACTTCTCCTCAGTGTTGCCAATTTAGACATTTGATATTTCAATTTCAGATAATTCCAAAGAGCTGAGGTAAAGGGATTTGATTTATATAAACTATGAAGAGAGACCTTTAATTTTTGATATTTTATTCATTTTATCAGATTTCTCGAGAGCCACTGATTAAAATAGATTCGAACTGCAATGCCTTGTATGCTGACCAATATTTGTAGGAAATGCCAATTCTACACAATGACCAGACGTTGGGTAATCGCGGTTCATTTCATTTCTGAAGAACTGCTCACCCAAACAACTCCAAACTTGACATTGCACTGCCTTATGTGCTGACTAATATATCTGACGAATGTTAAGTGGATATCGCTGTTCAAGATCCATACCCATACAAAGCTGCTAATAGGTCCTGGTCTCATGAGAAATGGCCCCGATTCAAACTGCTTGGTATTTTTCTAATCAGTACTACATACATATGATTTAAGTATAGGGATGTACACATAGTCTACATAATGTACTTAGAAGTGATGGAACAGAATAAAAGAACTAACAAGAACCATAGATTACACTATTTGTCTACCATCCTTACGTCCAGATCTCTCTATGCAGTGGTTTCGATTACTAGTAACCTACGATTGGAGACAAAAATTTTAGCCTGGGACTTCTTAACAATACCCAGTGATTAGCAACTATAATGATTAGTGACTTTTGTATCTATACATGAAATTATAAACCAGAAACAATTTGGAGTCGTCGACAAATGTAACTAACTTGAAACAATCGAAAAAGTTGCAAATCTTTCCTCGTTGCATGAGAAAAGGAAAGGAGACAGAGGATAACGAGAAGGAGCTGAGGAAGAGAAGTTGGCTTTCAAAGAAAAGAGAATGGATAGAAGAAGAGGGGAGCCGTGCTTGATTGAGTTTCCCAATTAAAAATGATTTGAGATTTCAAAGCGTTACTTCTAGATGTGGTAGAAATAGCAGGAGGGGAGAAGGAGGAGGAGGAAAGAAACATGAAGATTGTTCACACAAGAACCAACTTTCATATTAATCCAACATGACTGAGACAATTTATATTTAAGTAACAAGGGATAGACATACAGTCAGACAGAAAATGTCTCCGTGGGCACATCTAAAAACGATTTTTATAAGATGTAGTCAAGTGATTCAAAATTTATGCAAGACAATAGAATACTGAAAAGAGTGCTGGAGTATTTAAAAGACTTACTGTCACTTGATCTCTTGTCACGGCTACCTGTTATTGCTGGGATGAAATTTTTAAAAAAAGTTTAAAATGAAAAGTAAAATTCGATGGAATTTTTGGGTGTCGCTGTTCCAGCAGACAGCAATGAAAAAATGGAAGTGAAAACTGAAAAAAATAATTTGTCAAAACTTGTAGAACATGAAGGGAACAGTTGTACCCGTCCTTATTGGAGCACTTGGAACAGTTCCAAAGAAAATTGCAAGGAGTTTGGAAGGTTTGGGAATTAGAGAAAGAATTGAAACCATCCAGATGATAGCATTACTGAAATCAGCTAGAATACTGAGGGAAGTACTGTAGTATCTAGGAGACATGCATAAAGGATCATCCATAAAAAGGCACCAGTTACTGTTGGTGTGAAAACTCATTAAGTTCAAAGAAGAACTCCAAACTACCACCAGCAACTCCAAGAATAACCAGGAGGTCCGATACCTTAGCAGGCTGCACGCCAGAAACTGCGAATACCCCAGGGAAAATAATTTGTCTTGCTCTCCTTTCTTTTAATAATTTGATACTCTTCATTAAAAGGAGGTAAGAAAGTCGAGAGTGGTTTACGGAAATTCGTCATCGTCAATGAGCCCCACAGCAACAATTTCCTGATTTCTTTCTCTCTCTCTCTCTCATACACACACACACACACACACACACACACACACACACACACACACACACACACACACACACATACATGTGCACATGCACATACACACATTCACTTTGAAACTGTTCAATTTGACTTTGGTAAACTTTTCACGGTGTTCCCTAATGACCAAAATAAGATCTCACACAGTTTCAATTAAGTTTGGGACAATGAAACTTACACCGTATTTAGAACAAATACAGAGATACTTTCTCCCAAAGTCATAACTAGATAGCTTCTATAATAAGCTCATACGAATAAAAATACATTTATTAGATAGCATTTGGAACCCGTTTGATGTTTTCTGTGAAACCACCAAAGCGTAGAATATCCACAATTACATCGGCGTCTTGTTTATTTAAAGGCGTGAAACAGACGCTAACTTGTTCATTTTTAGCTATCTATCATTGAATGAATCCCCTCTGTATTAGCAGAGCTTAAACCTTTTTCCAATCTGTTGCAAAGCCATTACTCCAACGCGCACATTTTTAATCTTCTTTCAGGATGGTTCAGTTTTATCATTTTAATATTCGCTTAAATTATGCTGCGTAGCTTTCGTCCTGTATCTAACATGTATGCAATTTCTATTATTGACAACTCTTCTATACGTAACTAGATATTCAAATATTCAGTTATATGTATCTGCCTTTCTTGTAATTCTTCTTTCATGTATTCTCTGTTATATTTGACTGAGGCATTATCAAAACAGTATCAAAATACGTACATGCTTACATTTCAAAGAACACCAAGAAAGCTATATTAATAATTGTGTATCAGATGAACTTTAACATTTAACATTTAATAGTGAGCCCCTTTCTTAGATAAACAAACATTTAATTTACATTGGTGACCTCAAACTATTCAATTTCTGCATCTAAATATTTCTCAGCGAATTAATCTTTCAACAAATAACTAAGAACAACATTTAATGACACGCACACATATTCACACTCAGATATTTTTACATGCGTAGAGCAGCGTTTTATATAATTACATAGGGGTGTTCATAGCCGTACACGACCATAGAAATGTAATCCTACAAGGACATAGACACTTACAAATGCACAAAAAACAATTTAAGCGCATACTTTTGCACAAAGACACCAAGGAAGATTTCATTAATTTCTGCCGAACTCCGACTCAAGTCTGTAGTTGACTTTGTTTTTCAACCGTAACAAGAACAAGAACAAGACTCAGCAAACCTCCATTGTTTGTCTGTCCTGTCCTGTAAAATTAACGCCCCCTACCATGATTTGAAATCACGACTAAATTATCGGTGAGCGCCTCTCTTGTCGACGGAGCTAAATTGATAAGTCCTACATGTCTATGAGAATTTATTAGACATCTGCAAGAGCTTATTTGACTGTAATGAAATAAAACATTCATAAAATTAACATTTCCCTACCGTGATTTGAAACCAAGACCAACTGATTTGTAGGCGACCCTCTTGCCTAACACGTTTTACATATCTACGAAAACTCATCTCACAGATACGCAAGGGCTTATTTCATCCTAATGGATACATTCATTTATGTTAAAAATTATATATTTCTATGACTTTTTATTCGCTATCCAGACAATTCAAAAAATGACAGAAATTATCTTCAGTCGAAACGGAATTAGGGGTGGTGTTTGACCCTGCAGTAACCAGGCCTGTCTGCTTATGATTTAGGAATTAATCCACCAATGATGTAACATATGCCCCTAAAGACAAATTGATATTAAATATAGCAATCTTTAGCAACGTCCAATCGTTCAATCGTGGTAACATTTAATCAGTTGCTATAAAAATCAACATTTGGAGGATTCAACTTCTCTTGGATAGCATTCAATTAACCATCTTCTATTAGAGATCACCTGACCGGCTGGTTTTGATCGTATGAAATCATAAATGTTCTCAGATAGATTTCTTTCCAGTGATTGGTCGAGTCAGAACATGATTTCAACGCCGTTTTCTATCACCCAGGATTTGATGAATCACAGTCTCTTTAAATTCAGAGATATGATTGTAGTGTTAACGTATTTATTCAGGATTCGGTTCCACATCAAGTTATTAATTATGCTTCTTCTTCAGGTTACATGTCGTTCCATGTTTGATGACACAATGGTTCATCACTTTTCCCTGTTCGTTGATGTTCTCATTGCACAAACATACTTCAATCTGGTCCATTATTTGATGTTGTGAAACCAGATATACTTTGGGCGATCTCTTCTTTCTCTTCCAGTCAATATATCCTTCTAGTACGGGTTTGGTAGATGTTATTTAGCCTTAAAAGATGTCCAAAATATCAAAGTTTACTTCCTTTGAAGATATTGATCAGTTTTCTCTCTCCATTCAGTCTTTGAAGCACTTCCTCATTTGTTGTTCTCCAATTCATTCTGCAGCTGTTCGTAAATGCAACCATTCCACCTGCAAAATTCTGAATACACATCTACGCGTTCCTCTCCTTTTTCGAAAGACGACTGCAAAGAACTGTACGTTTCTGTACGCGTCTGAGTGAGTGTTTTGTACGTGTCTGAGTATGCCTGATTGCACATGCGCCAATGCACAAATCTGATATTTCTCTCTACCTTTAGGTATTTATCTGAGCATTTCCCGCCATAGTAATTCAAAATCAGACCACTGTCTCTACGGCAATTATTTAACCAAGTCATTGCTGTTCTTAGGTATTCGTAATCTTGCGAAAAATTAATAAATTTCTTTTATTCAATTGAATCATCCTTTCAACGGGGCTTTTTTTTCTCAACGAAATGAAAACCTACCAGACCTCCATTTTAAAAAAAATTTCTTTCATTCTTTTCAATTTAAAAAAAGTTAAATTAGTTGTATTTCTTCCCGTGATAAATCAGCCGATTAGTTTAATCAATCTAGTGCTGTTACTACACTTTTTTTTCACTCAATCCTATATTTGAACCAATATTTGAATTTTTTCTGAATTCAAATTAATTACTGTATATTATTTCATTATGTCTCTTTACTTTGGTCATTATTTTCATGTTGTTTTATCTTATCACAATCTGACTTGGGTCATCACTCTGTAGTTACGAGCAGACAATGCAATCCGAAATAAAAAGTAAACTGACCGCTCACTGACGTAGAATGACAACCCAAGTTGAGTTGTGATGAAAAAAAACTTTAAAATGAAGATTAAAGAAAAGAATAGTTAAAAATAATGA
>OY735228.1:8047327-8077327 GCA_963457665.1 Thysanoteuthis rhombus | reverse complement strand
GATTTTCTTGGTTTCTTCATTTAGGTCATTTATCATTAGTTGGAGGTCGTGTAGGTTCTCTGCGAAAAGGGCAATGTCATCTGTAAATCTGAGCTTGATCAGATACTCGCCGTCTATTCTGATTCCTCTAATCTCCCAGTCTAGTCTTATGAAGATCACGTGTGGAAACATATATACAAACACGAATGAACAAGTTGTATAAATATCAACCACGTCTCTTGTTTGTTAATCAAGTGTTGATTGCCTCCGAGCATACTTCTCGGAATCACTTTCATCTTTTATTCATATTGTAGATCTTTCATTGAGTACCATTATCAACTCGTGTCGGAAAATATAACCAATTATCCTGTCACAGTTCCATCAATCGGTAATGGTTCCACCGGAATGAAATAATCCAAATAAATAGACCAAAATTGAATCTAGAGAATTGAAAATTGGTCCCAACAATTCAATCTTCAGAGAGAATTATCGACGTTGCATTCTTAATGTATTTCTGCTTGGCAATAATCGCGTAATTGACTTCAGAGAGTAGATTCCCATCATTACGGCACCTGCGAGGATTTAAGAGTGTCGTTATAACGAATTTGCCGTAATAACAGGTGGAATTTATAAAAAGTGTATTGACAATGAAAAACCAGAAATTACAGACAAATATGATCTTTATCATCCTTACACAGTGTAATTCCCCATATACAGGTTACAGGTCTGCAAATAGAACAAATAAATCAATAGGAGAGTACAATTTTGTTTTCATTTCTATTAGTAAATAATGTGTTATAGATATCTATTATTCATTTTCGCATCTATTTGCTTCCGTCTTAATTGATACTGCCTTTTATCGCAACTAAACTCATGCTGCGTAATCTTCATTAGTGAGTAAATAGATTAAAAGTGCGTATCAGAAAGAATAAGTTCCAGGTGAGAATCTAACTCACAACCCTCTACACCGGAAGGTGGCTTGGTTGACACGCGACCATTCTTACCACTAAACTACTGGAACTTAGAGGCAAGCATCAGTCAAAATCAAGCCTTTAAACTTACTCCCCATCCACAATCTCCGCCATGTTTAGTATTAACTGGCAGTTCAGTTCAATTAAATACATTTTTATTTTAGAAGATGTAATATTATAAATCATTATTATTCATTTTTTCTACGATTTATCTTCATCTTAATTCTTGTTGCTGGTAAATAGAGACACGAATCAATAATAATAACCTATAGTGCAATGGTTCCCAAACTTATTTATGCAATTTTCCAAAATATCGGGGAACCCATACCTATTTTTTACGGACAACCCCTGCAACCCTAAATTTGACAAGACATCAAATGGAACAAAATGGTTTTAGAGAGATAATTTATTCATACAAAAAATGTAATGAATGTATGGTTAAAATGAAATCAACTCTGTTTTCAATTATCATAAATTTGTAATTGTTGTGAAAAAAATATTGAAAGCAGATTAATACAAAAGGATATTGCTGCTTCTTGTATTCAAGTCTCCTCTGAAAAATGGTGTAACATCCTGTCTGCTACGATATTTAATTTTTGTGTTAACCTATTTTGAAAATGGTGAATACCATTTTTCAAAAAATTAATTCTTAACAAACTTTATCAAGACAATTTATCTCGCAGAACCACAGATTTTTTCGCGGAACCCTGACCCACTTCGGGAATCCCTGCTAAAGACAATAGTCTTGCGAGAAAATGGAAACAAACGAACCATTAGAACGAGTGTATCATTAAATAGTGTCGTCACAACGAGAGTTTACTGTAATATACATGATGCTTTCCATACACAAATTCATTTGTTCATAAACGAGTAAATTATCGAATTCGATAAAGTCTTGATTTAATTATTGTCCGGAACAAAACATTGGTTCATTATCAAACGTCAAATCCTGTGTACCTTTAACCATGATTAGATAGTTACGCCTGTACGATACTCACTGTAACTGTACAATTGTGCCCTTGTACCAGACATCAAGATATGCCCTGTTAATATCTAGGTGCCGGCCCCTAGCGATGGTCACTTAAAGAGAATTGCAGAATTAGTAATTATCTTCACTCTCTCAGAACAGCTGAACTTTATTGAATTCAGGTCGAAAGCAATTTGAAGCCTCATCCATGTGTAAAATGATTTATAGCTCGGTGATTTACAAAACGTAAGCCTTGATTGGAAATACATCATTTGCACTATTTGATAAATATAGGAAATCCTTATCGCTGCTTTCTTTCTCCAGAGTTTCTGGTTCCTGGTTTTGTTTGGGGGCGTGAAGGGCAGAGGGGGCGTGGACGAAAATACTTCGCTATCCTTCTTATCTGTCCATATCTTCTTTCATTTTTCTCTTTGCTTCTTCACTCTTTTCCCCAGAGAGAAAAATCATTATCTATTATTTCTTCTTCTTCTTCTTCTTCTTCTTCTTCTTCTTCTTCTTCTTCTTCTTCCTCTTCTTCTTCTTCTTCTTCTTCTTCTTCTTCTTCTTCTTCAAGTATCCAAGGGTGCCGTTAGTACGAGAATCTACTGTAGTTTGCAAGAGAAGCTTTTTAATTATCACTATTGCTCAGTTGCTCAGATATTCACTCAGTTGGGTTTAATGTGTCATAAGACTACAATGATTCCAACCCCCATGAAGACTGACATTACTAAACAGTCGGCGAGAAAAGCCTGCCAACTACAATTCCACAACAGGCGCCCGGAGTGAATATCTTGCAAAGACAAAAATAATGTCGTACTGCGTGATGATCGGACAATGCCAATAGCCTACAAGACTAGCTGAGTTTTCTAATCATACTAGGCTGGAATCCAATATGTATAAGCCTGTTTCCTGGGGATCTGTCTCCCACGCAGTACCTC
The DNA here is from genome assembly GCA_963457665.1 of Thysanoteuthis rhombus. Lineage (NCBI taxonomy): Eukaryota > Metazoa > Mollusca > Cephalopoda > Oegopsida > Thysanoteuthidae > Thysanoteuthis > Thysanoteuthis major. The sequence continues at coordinate 8,074,472 of OY735228.1, read as the reverse complement.
TCTTTTCACTACAATACATAGTGTCAGTGGGTACACCGCGACCTGCAGCAATATGGTTATGGAGCCGGGTAATTCTGTCAATTAACTTCAGAGTTCTTAGGCCGTGGTTCAGTCCACTGCCGAGTCATACCTGTCAGTGTCAGACTAAATTATCTGTACCTCTTTCCTCTTGGTGGTACTGATGTTTACTTGGTTCAGTAAGGTTGACCACAAGAGGCGGGGAATTCGAATTCGTAGATAAGTGCATCAAACAGAGGGCATGCACCAGTCTCAAATTTCCACACTGTTTAAACTGATATGGGTCCAATGATGTTTTTAAAAGCAAAATTCGTCTTTTGTGTAAAGAAATCCAGTTGGTGCTGATTTCACGAAGCGGTACTAAGCTTTATTTAGTTATATTGGGTGGTACAAATCTCAACTTGGTCATATTGGGTAGTACTAATCTTTACTTGGTTAAATTTGATGATACTAATCTTTACCTGATTATATTGAATGGTGGTAATCTTAATTAAGGAGGACGTTAGTGATGCTGATTTTTAATTCATTCAATTAAACTAAGTAAATATCTCCTCTTGGATGTTTGAAGGATTTTCTTTTGCTTTCACCCCCATATATGTGCGTTATCACAAATGAAGCCTATCTGGTCCTTGAGTATCCGTTCCCCACGCAGCACCTCCATATTGGCCAAACGGTGTTGGGTCAGAGAGGTCACTGTGAAACTTTGCAGCTTTTTATTTTACTCACATAAGCGTGTATGGCTGCACATGGAACCTGACCTTTCATCGTATTTGCCCTCTTTGGGATGCACCCCACCAAAAATCACTCTGTGCTCTCTGCTAAACTCGACAAAACCTACAAGATATCTACGTAAATATTCACAGGTTAGCACGTGCACGCGAAGCAGGGAGCATGCTGAGAGTGATAGAAAGCAGATCCGATTTCGGAATAACAGAAAAGAAATTCTCCCTAAGTTATAAAACATGTTGTGCACCTGCTTTAAAACGAAACCTAAAAGTATGGCTAGGTGATCAAGTTGAAAAAAAAAAAGAAAAAAAAAGAAAGAAAGAAAAGAGATCTGCCCTTTACCGGGTTCGAGTCCGTTTTTATCATCCACAATGATGCCCCCCCCCCCTGCGCGTCCGGGTAAAAAAACACCAGAAGTTGCATTGGCAAACTGCGTACTCAAAGAATGGACCCAAAACAGTTGATGACTTAGTTTTTTTTCAAAATTTTCCCATCATCATCATCATCATCATCGGAAGCAGCACCAGGAGCCTTTCGACAACATCTCGGTCATGGCTCAACGATTTCACATGTGATCTCTGGGAATTCACGTTTTGAGTCGTGATGTCCACCGTTTGTCTGACATTCTTGCAACAATGCCATTCAACGTTTCAAATGTTTCTTTTTTATGACATCCCCGACTCCTGTTTATTCTCTACTATAATGTGCTGTTTTGTGATCTCTCCATGTAATGTTAAGCATGATTCTCACCTGTGCACGTTCCATGGTTCTTAGCTTAATGGTCAATGCTCCACATTTCAGCCCCGTAGGTGACTATCAGGGGGACTTATTTGCTGTAGACCTCTATTTCAAAAAATGATAAGATCTTCCTCTTGAAGGTTGAGCTTGTTCTGCCAAATGCATACACCCCTGCAATCTTAACACAAACATTTGGAACTATCTTCACCAAGACGGCGCCTGTTGCAGAGCAATTGTAGATGGTGTTTACTCGTCTTCCTGCGAAGACAAGATTTGACACATTATCATTTTTGAAACCTGGGAACACACACACATTCGTATTTATTAGATTTTTACATATGAAATATCGTTTTTTGACTCCTAAGATGAAGAAAGGTATAAACAACAAAAACAGCAAATATCTAACCAGGATATGATCTATTTGAAGCAATAACCATCGTGTAATGATCCTATATTGTTGATATACCATTAAAAAATATTTCGTTTTCGTGGTCAAAAATCCAATAAAAGCACAAATAATGGCTTCCCTATATATCAAAGCCTACTCAGATAGTACTATGGTCAGCAAGTCTGCCTCTCATGCAGAAGGCCCTGGGTTCGATTCCTGACAATAGAGAATCGTGTGACCAACAAGATAAATTTCCCTGTGCCCTCAGCAGCCAATTGAGTAAACTGTAAATTATCGGATTAGGGTAGAAGTATCATTTCTGTAGACTTGTAGACTGTCAAAGGGGTGGTCATTGAAACCTGTATGAATAAAGTCCTGGATTCGACTCGACCAGACTTGAGACTCGCGGATTACTAAACTGACAATATGCAACAGAAATCGGGACTTTATTACCATACTCCAATGTACGTTGCTCCTTAAGAGACGGCGCTTTACCTATTATCTAACCTTTTTAATACGGTTATGAAGTTTAAAATGCTTGAACAGATGATAATCTGCCAAAGAAATGTCAATGAAATTATTGCAAAAACAAAATGCATATCTTGAACGTATCTCTTACAACTCTTTATATTTTCTCGTTATTTTGAATTTTAATGCAATAAAGCCACAGAATTTAGTGGAAGTGTTAAAAAAATGATATGTTAAGATCAGTTTTATTTATGAAAAATTAGAGATGTCTGTATATAGTGGAATCGTTTTCCGTCTTTATACCGAGACATCATCACCAGTAATAGTAGTAGTAGTGTTGTAGATGCACACACAGACACAATGGAACTTTACTTCACCATATTCTTCACTCTTTGTTTGTTTTCGCGAACGTGAACACACAGACACAGTACCTTTATCTTTCTATTTGTTTTAGCGTAACAAACAAACAAACGAAAAAACAAACAAAAAAAACGTGGCATTGTTTTTTTTTTATATCCCAAGATTCACTTTGAATCTACTAAAAATTCAATTACGTAAGTAAATCTTTCACTTTTTGGATTATTCCCTCTGATGACGTAGAAAAAAAAACGCGACATTTCATGTGTAACGACCTATTACAAAGGCGAAGTACAACCAAAGTATCAGTATTACAGCGAAACTTGCGAAGTAACAATAAAACTGTCGGCTGTTTTTCTTATTTAATGTGAGGTGAGTAGTGAACTTTAACCTTTCTTGATAAGATCTCACTTTGAGTTGTAAACAACTCTTACGAAAAACATTTTTATGTCCTTAACAAGCAACACCCAGAAAGAAAAAATGAAGAACAGGTGTGCATTCTTTCAAGAGCTGCCGATGAACTAGTAAAATTCTTTGTGGCTGTCGTATGATTGACTCCCACCCCCAGACATGGTCGTATAGTTGGTCCCCACCCACCAGACAAGGTCATACCTGACGGCTGTCAACCCATGAGGGTGTGAAGCCGTCCGCCTAAAATTTAAAATATCATCAATATGTGCTCGAGTCTCAAGTTGCATTTCACAAAATCGAGGGAGTCGCATAACAAGTTTTTTGTTTTTTTGAACTTCAGTCGAAGTCTGGAGTTGACTTTCCTTTTCTAACGTAACAACAATGAGAACAGGGAACAATCCTCATCCAATTTAGGGGAGTGAACTCTTCATTGTTTGTCTGTTCCAGCAAGTTAAACCAAACCGACTAATAAAATCAACATTACCCCAACTCATGACCAAATGATTGTTACGCGATTCTCTTGCCGACAAAACAAAATTGACAAGTCTTACGCAAATTAAGAACCATGCAACGTGCACATGAAAGAATCATACTGGGCCTAACATGGAGAGACCACAGCAAGACAGCAAGGTACATCCGGGAAAAGAGAAGAGTCAGGGACATCATAGAATCCAATAAAAATCTCAAATGGCATGCAAGAATGATAGACACCCGTGGGCATCGCGACTCACGACATTGATCCCTAGAGATCACATGCGCAACCGAGGCCGGCAGAATATTCGATAGAGAGACGAGCTAGACAAATTCAGAGAGTACTAGCTCTGCGACGCCCATGATGGAGAAGTGTGGCGAATCCAGGGGAAGGTCTACGTCCAACGACTGACGTTAAAAGACTGATGATGATGATGATGATGACATATCTTCTATTTTTCTTTTTAGAAATGCACAAGGCCTTATCCCATTCTAAGAAATAGATACGTTCATAAATTTAACATTCCGTGGTTTGAAATTACATCAAAGTGATAAGTAGCCGGTTTTTGTACGGACTCTTACGTATCTTTGAAAATTTATGGTAGAAATATGCAAAGGCTTACTTTATACTTAAAAAAATAGAAAAGATGTATTATAATTTTTATTTATTACATGTATATACAATACCAAAAGTCTGGAGTAAGGAACAGGGTAAGACCCTGCAGCAGCCAGGCTTGTTTTTGATTTTTAATTTTTTTCAGATAAGACCAACAAGACGTCCCTATTATCAGTGGTGTACTGCTGGAGAGGTAAAGGAACTCAGGACTACCAACTCTACAGAGTGTAGTGATCCGGTGAGCGAAGTGAGACTCTCCAGTTGGGTAGTTCGGAGAGCTTCAATTTAAGACAACCCATTTTCAGGCCATATGGGATAAGTATTTGCACATGTATAATGGCCGATCTATTTTTTACACAGTTCCTCCTTCCGAATAATGCAAAAGAACGTCGTTCCCACGCGTTACCATAGCGATGATGATGATGATCATCATCATCATCATCAGTCTTTTAACGTCCGTCGTTGGACATGGACCTTCCCCAGGATTTGCCACACTTCTCTATCATGGGCGTTGCGGAGCCAGTATCCATAGCAATACACAGCTGAAAATATACTGTCTGTAATACAACTGATATTGAAAGCCAAGCGTTAACAATGTCTAGACACTGCCACAAATCGAGCAAGCATGTTTCACGAATCAATAATACCTATTAGAAGCAAACTGTCTTCGATCTCAACCCGAACGTGATTTGAAGAAAATCGCACTTGAAAAGCAGCATTTTTTTCTTTCTGATATAGTACGATTTTTTAACTTCGACAAACGATTCCACATTCTGTACTGGAAGTGTTGATCTTGGGGTATTGCTGGGTCAACCCGAGTTAGTGGCAATGACCTTTAAGCTCCGGAAGCAGGGACGGCCCGTCCATTAGGCCATTTTAGGTGGTCCCTTAAGGGCGCAATGGTCTCAGGGGTGCATTCCAAACTGAAATATAATGCAGTACTAACTCATGTATAAGTCGAATTCATTGTACTATTTGTAAATTAAAAATCTGCTGATGATTTTTCTTACCGTCATGAATTCAAAACGTTGTGAAAGTTTATTTCTTTTATCCCATTAGCGCCTGGCGTTGGACGCAGAACTTCATCGAATTTCGCCAGTCGTCACTATCATGGGCTACGTCGAGCTAATACTTTCTGAACTTGTCTTGTTCGTCACGCCATATTGGTGGGGGTCACAGTTTTGCATATGATCTCTGGGTTTCCACGATGTGAGCTCTTTTGTCCAGAGCTCATCTGACATAGTTGCAACATGAATAGCCCATTTCAGCTTTCTAATGGATTCTATGATATATTTGTCACTTGTTTTGTTGTTGTTTTTTTTTTCTTTTGTATATACTGTTCAATCTCAAGATCTCTCTTGAGGAACATCATTGTCTTCTGTGAATGTTGTGTGGTCCGCAGTTTGAGAGTAAATCTTTTGCTTAAGTTCCATACCTTCCTTTTCAAGACTAATGGGATTTTCTTGTTCTTGAAGTTTGGGCTTGCTCTACCGAAAGCTTACCAACCTAGAATTATTCTCGGCCCGAAATTTGTATGAATTGTATTAATTATAATCAAAATTGGAAAATTTCCCTAATAAAAAGAAAAAAAAAACATCGGAAAAAAAATGAAATACTTCAAAGCCGTATTTTTGGGCGGAGTGCAAGAGTTTCGTTCAGCTTTATAGTTACATTGTAAATATAAACGCCCTCCCAAAACCTAAAAAATACTTTCGTCAAAACTGACACCTCTCCAAAGCTAACGGCGGTCTTATTGATTAAAAGCACAAACAGTATTTGAGAGAAAAAAAAAAGGATTTTCGTGATTCCTCGGAAACCAATCGTAAGTAAACAATTTTGAGGGTAATTTTCTTTTTATGCTCTCAATCTATGAGACATTTGTTTCCCCAGAAAGATTTGTCATTCAAGGAAAATTCATTTTAAAGATTTTCGTGGGAAGGGTTTCTATTAACAATACAACTGTAATGCTAAACTTGGCAGTTACTTTCGTACAGAAGTAAGACTTCAAAGTTTATGGTTGCTTCCCTTATTGAGTTTTTCCTTGTATTGTAACTAGATGGACACTAATAGCTGTGCGTGTCTACGAAGATCTGCACGGGCCTGCATGCACCTCCGGGTAGGCCCACATAGACTGACACAGCATTTAGTGTTACCATTACTGGGCTATGGTTGAAGCTTGGTTTAAGATTCGGATCAAACCAAATTGAAAAAAATATACTTACAAACATTGGTTATCTCATATATAAAATATTTATACTCTGTTTCACGATATGAATCTTTGTTATTAACTCATATGTACAACCAATATTTTTCTTTCTTAGCTTAATACCGATACCTATTAAGAATAGGGCTCATAATATATCTTCACATTCTTAATCGCCCGCTATACAAACCAGTGCTACTACTGCTACCAATATTACTTCATTATTGGACAAGCCATTTTTATTATGACTACCTGAGCAGAATACGGCATTTGTAAACCTCTATGATACGTTAGTTGAGTTTATTCAAAAAGTATAAATGAAGTCAAATATACCTATTAATCGATAAACTATTCAACAAATGTTACTAATTGTCTTATTAAAGACATTATAGAATTGATTTTAAAATGATTATATCCTTTATATTGTAGTGATTGCTGTTAGCTATTTCTTTTCAGTGTGACTCCTTCAGTGCCAATTAATCCGTTTTCCAGTTCAAGAGAGTTCAAAGGAGGATGGATGGGGAATGATAAAAATGTTGTGTCGTGTGATAATATTCATTGTTTCATATCAGGTTCTTTCCTTGTATCAATATCAAGACATTGTACAATAAATCACACTGTTACACTGCACGCTGAAAAGTAATATAGACGAATAGATAACCAGATAATAATGTTTGAATTGGTAAGCTTGTTGGTAAGCAAGATGATGAAAAAACAGGGTTACTCAAACCTTTGTGAACCCTTTGGATCAAACACATTTTTTCGTGACTCAATTGCATAAGGACAACTGATACTGAGACTGAATATAACTAGTCCGTAACCTAACAATAAATAAGTATAGAAACAAATAACGAAATAGAAAGCTTTATTAAGGTTGATCTATCCAGCTGAATTGCAACCTTTAAACTTTCTTTGATTCTTTCAATAAGTTGCTCAAACAATCATTGTTGATTTAAGAAATTCGTCTGTGACTCACAGTAGCATTTGACAACAGATTCTTCTCATTCATCAGCATGTTTTTTTTATAATTTCACCCACTTGAATATTTCTTCCTTCAAAAATCTTTATGCGACCCAGGAGGCGTGATTCATACTTCGAAAAGCCCTGAGGCAAAGTACAACAGGAGGAGCAAATTTAAAGTTTCGCCTAAGGGTGTATGATACTTTTGCATCTGCAATACCCGGATGAACGTTTGATACCAAAATCATGATAGGATGAAGAAGCTTTTTTAGAACTGATTATATAGGGTTTGGATAGAGTAATGAAAACGCCTGCTGATTTCACTTTGTACTACATTAATACTATATGAAACTTAGAATGGCTGAAAAACCTCTTTGGGTATGTTGCAGACTATTACATACATTATTTCACTACCCTCACGTTGGTTTATTGAGCATCATGGGCTTGGATACTACGAAAGGGCAGCAATTACCGAACCTTTTGCTTTCGCAACTCAACATAGAACGTCGTAAACATCGGTGTAATGACCATAGGAATAGGACAATGGACCAATGGAAGAATATTATACAGTTGAGCGAATCTTCCTTTACATTACTTCCATGTTCTGGCTGAATTTACGCCTGGAGGCATCTTAGAGAAGGTTGTGATCCTAGCTATCTCACCCCAACAATTATGCATGGAGATAGATATGTGATGATTAAGACGGCAATATCATGGAATTCCTTTGGTCTTGCATGGTATAGTGAACTCCCAGGAATATCCGACAATTTTGATTGACCTGGTGCAAACACTTTCCCAAAGGCGAACAGGATAATGTACCCATTCAAACCGATATATATATATATATATATATATATATATATATATATATATATATATATATATATATATATATATATATATATATATATCATCCTAATCCATTTCACTAGTGGATCAGGGCCTTCTCCAATTTTTGGAAAGATAACTGAGCCACCGGTTACCAATGTTTTCTGATAAGCTGGTTTTTGATTTAAAGTTGTCCTTTTCTTAGACTAGTTGACTCTCCTAGGCTATAAAGCCCTACTATTTAACCCGTAGTTGAAGGTTGGGATAAGAGAAGTGAATGTAAACAACCTTGGCTAGATGTTGCACCCAGCACCAATTCCAATATTTGCATTGTTATTCGTTACGCTACTTATGTTACTGTTGCTAAGTCCGTGGAGGTTTTTGATTTCTCCCTTTACCATTTCTCTTTGACAAAAATCTCATGCAATTCATATCATGATGAAAGGAAGCTTCTGACTACCCCTTCTATTTTATCATGAATACAAATTCAGCGTAAATCAGTCCATACTGAAGGCAACATCCATGATATCTCGGAATACTGTTTTTCCTCTGATATATTGTGCTGTCTTGTGATCTCTCCACATTATATTGAGCACAATTCTCTCCTGTGCTGGCTATAAGATCCTCAGTTTAAGGGATAATCATTTGGTTAGACCCATGTTTCAGCTCGAAAGGTGACCATCGGAAGGATACATTAGTTTTATATTATTTTTTTTAGGACTAGCGGTATTTTCTTGTTCTTGAAGGTTGAGCTTGCTCAACCGAAAGCTTACCATACTCAAGTAATTCATCACTTTATTCCTTTTTCTTTAGAGGATTTCATGGACATTCATTGTCCTTTGTAGATTCTGGGGTCTACTTTCTCCAGTTCTGTATTTTCAATTTTGTGTCTTTTTCTTCAACGTATTCGTTGTACACAACAAATGTTGTTTTTTAAGTTCATGTGGAGACCAACTTTCTTTATTTAGTTCGTGCTTGCATTATATGGAAGTCATCAATTTACGACAGTCAATAAACAGTGCATATTCGAAGTGAAGATCTATGTCTCTGTAGAGATAATAGTTTTTTTCACTTGTTGCGTTAGATTTGGTAAGAAGGAATAGAACCATTTTTCACTTTGTTGTCTTATTAGTGGTTATGTTTTCCCCAGGCAAAGCCGGGTATCCCTGCTAATACATAAATTATATCGCAAACATGTTTCGGACATTGTGTCGATCTTTAGCGCCTTATATATATATAAACATTGCTCGAGATACATGTTCGAAATGGTTACATGGTAAACTACTGATGATCTCAACAGGGAAAAATCACTCATAGTACCATAATATCTAATCCTGTGTAAAACGTTAAACCTATTGAAAAAGCTTACATGAATTGCATCAACAGATAATGGGATATAATTGACTGAAATGACATAAAATCAAAACATTTTTTTATCTTTGGTGTTAGGCTTTCGGGACTATGTATATATATCGTCTCGAAAGCTGTACAGCTTTAAACACTAAATATGTAAAAAAAGTTTTTTTTCAGGAAGTTTTTGTGTCATTTCAGTCACTTATTTTCCAATATCTGTGAATGTAATTTATGTTTGATAATATGGTATTATGTGTAAATTTTTCTTGCTTGGATCATCAGTTATTTATCATGTAACGGTTCCGAGGATTTACAATCAAAACAGTTATATTTACAACATTGTTGATCTCATACTACCTTCTCGTCAGCCATGATCTCAATATATAGCTTATGCCATACTGCATGCAGTTTGTTTTCTTATTTAGGGTATTGTCACAATTAATTGTATATGGATGTTATTTGATACTACACATTTAATGTTTTGAAAGACACAGGGCTTACTTACGTTGGTTGCCCCCAAAACCTCTCTAATGATGAGGGATCAATGAGAATAATAACCGACAAGACTCGTTTTTCGTGTCCCTTCTATCAAGTGTTCACCCATGTGAATACTTAATACGTTGTCTGTTTTAATCTCAGACTGCATGCAAACCAACTTATGATATCATTTTTTACAATACTAATTACACAGCAAAACTTCTACCAATATATTCAACCAAAGAATTTGACAATTTCTTTTCACTAACCTAGATTTTTGCGCTTCGTACTCCATCACAATTCCATCAATATTATAATTTTAAAATTCTCAAATAAATCAGCCTTATGTAAATACATGTGTTACATGGGATACGTCAATAAGTCCGTAGCCTAATGATGTAAGAAGCATTTGCATTTGATGGCATGGGTACACTAGTATATATATATATATATATATATATATATATATGTAAGGTTATAAATTGCGTTATATCATATAATAATGATCTTCGTCCTTTCACAGTATCACTCATCCAAGACAACGTAAATAGAATTAACAATTAAAGAAAAATGGGGCTGATGCAGGAAACGAGGCTGCAACCGATAGGGTAGCCACTTCAACGTCGTGATACTCTTACCATTGAGCTAAAGAGCCGCCAGCAATGCAAAGACCCAAATAACCGTTATCACACTAAATTCTCATCTCGTTTATTCTCGGTCTATTCGTCTCTTTCAACACGATAGTTATGTATTGAGAAATGGATATATATATGATCCGACAGTATGCCCCATTTTCTTTAATTGTTTATTCTATTTACGTTGTCTAGAGTGAGTGATGCATTCACCGTGTAACGACAGGAGATCATTTCAAATATGTTTCTATATAATATAACGCAATTTATAATCACTCTGTCGGATCATATATATCCATTTCTCAATATATATATATACGAAGACATGAAACTTGAACATTTTCCCAAGATCAGATGTGGTGATAGAAGTTAATGTGAGGCGTTTGCCCGAAAAGAATCTTTTTTAAAATCCTGGTGATAGACTCAGCCAGATGGGAAATGTTGGCTCCATTTCAAACTGCTCATTATGTATTTTTGTGATCAAAGCTAAATACCCTATATGTATATGTATGTATGTATGGGTATATACATGTACATGTTGTGTACGTGATGCACTCACAAGAAACAGAACAAGAAAAGAAAAAAAACGGAACAATTTATGGAAAATGAAATGCCAAGCAGCTTTATTCGAAAATGTATGCAAGAGGAAAGAGAACAGTACTGTAATGAGAAACAGTAAAACTCATAGTACAGGGTGGCACAAAAGTCGTGAAGGGGTTTAAAGCAATCACATTTTTTTCAGTATTCCCTCTCTCTCAGATGAATAATGAAACATTAGGAATTCATGGAAAAGTACGTCACTCAGAAACGAACTAAAATGATTTTGCTTTGAATACCATCGATCAATAACGTAAACTCATATCTCCATTATTTGATTGTGCAGTCACCGCCATCTGAGTCGATGATTGGCCGGCTTTAACAGATTCAAATTCTTTTCTTTGGTGGTGAATGTTGAGCCAAAGGTTTATATTCAACAAGCCAAGAATCGTTCAGAGGCTGAAGCTAAATATCCAAGAAGGAATGTGGATTAAGATTAGATATCCTTCGAAACGTTATGCAGAATATTATTGAAAAACTAAGAATTTATGAAGTTGAAAACAATTAGCATTTGAAATAAATAAATTATCTGTGTATATGTAAATCGAATATCCCATATCAATATGTTTTAGTCGTCAAAAAATGTTCAAAAATAATCAAGACTAAAAATATATGAATGTTTTAAACCTTCTATGTGTCTTTTGCATCACCCTGTATTCGTCTCTACCAGGGGGTGGGGGATATGCCCTGGGCCAGCCTGTCAATTGAGAGAACATAATGTGTTGCCTAGGGCGCAAAGGTTCTTGTGGGACACTCCAAACTGAAAAAGTAGTCATTAGAATATGACCGGGGGGCGCAAATTCCAAGTTTCGCTTAGTATGCACGAAACCATTGTGCTGGCCCTAAAATGCCCCCTGCACCCCCTACTCTGTTCTGACCTAATTCAGTGGAATGTTTTTGGTCAGGGTTGGCTGGTTCGGTGATTCTGTTTATCACCTGCAAATGGTTGCTTTTTCATTTTTTTGTCTGATGGGCTTGCTATTGACCTAAATTGTCAGGAGAAATCTAGATGGTTATATTGTTTGCATTACATTCCTACTTGATCACCATGTCGCCGTGAATTGAAATTTTCTCCGCCTTTTTTCAGCTCATATAGACATATCTATGTAGATATACTCATATAAACTTGTGTATGTAGATGAGCACACATTTTCGGGTGTTTTGTTCAGCCATAGCGTCAAATATCTTGGTATGTTCATATCTATCTATCATGTTCATATATCTATCCATCTATTCTAGTCCGCTCACATTCATCTATATATCAATTCATCTCAGTATCTATCTATCTATCTATCTATCTATCTATCTTTGTCTGTTCATGTTCATCCAGATATCATTTCATCTTGGTTTCTCCATATCCATCTATAGACCTCTCCCTCTAATCAGTCTTCTCTCTCTCTCTCTCTATCTATCTATCTATCTATCACTTTCTCTCTCTCTTTCTATATATATATATATATATATATATATATATATATATATATATATGTGTTTGTGTGTGTGTGTGTGTGTGTGTAAAATGTATAATAACATTCAGCACATTTTTTTTATAAAATGGTATTACCATATCTCTACATTTTGAGTGTTCGCAAAGCAGATTTGTAAACCATTGCTAAAGAGGCCCGTTTTCACTATGTGCATCGTTATTGCTGCCTTATGTCCGACTAACTTTGTTAATTTGTTTCGGGCTCCAGCATAGAGTTATGATCAACGAGTGTGTCTTGCCTTGCAAGTCCTTTCGTATTGACCCAAACATTGCAATAAAACCAACGAGTGTTACTTAAACAGCTTATGTAATAGTGATAATAACTTTTTTCTAGAATTTTAGACAATTAGGAAGGCCGAAGAACGTATGGGCCGAAACATGAATTAAACACTAGAAAGATGAGAATGTTTCTTCGAACAGCTTGTGGAGTATGGATAATAACTAATCTCAGAATTTCAGACAATGAGGTAGGCAGATGAACATACGGATAATCCAGCATGGAGGAGAATTTTACTCCAAACAACTGGTGGCATATTGATAATTACTCAACTCAGAATTCCAGACGATGAGGAAGGCCGAAGAACACATTGGCTGAAATCTGGCGATGATATCAACTAGAACGAGAATATTTCTCAGAACAAACTCCTTCGTAAATTGAAGCTTTTGACGAGAGTTGACGAATTCATTTGAAACGGTTTATTACCATGTGATAAAGGACGGTAATCGGATCAATAGCTCAGACTGAATGCAGTCGCACCCGTGTCTTTGGGGAACCGACCAAAAGGTACCAACTAGTGTTGTAGTCAAAGTACGGTAGGGGAAGCTGTCGCCCTTCCATAGCACATCCTTCAAGAGTGGTGCCGTCTCAACAATTTTCCAACGCTTTGTTCCCTTGTGTGATAGAATTATTTTTCATCCAAGCGAGCGAGTGAAACGAAGCGAATCTTGGATATCGATATAGGTCTATTCATTTCTATGATCGTTGCAATTCGATGGATAGCTGGTCCTTAGAACTGAAAATTAAAAAAAAAATACCCCCCAAAAAAAACTCCACTTCCCAACGGATGTTATAGGCAAAAAATAGTCCTCCCTCTATTTCATTGAAAAGAAAAATGAAGTTGAATAAATAGAAACCGAATTCATTTCACAATCTTAAAGGCGGCTGTAGCCAAAATATCAATTTAGAACAAGTTTGATTTTTCGAAAAATAAAAACGAGCGGGCTATTTAAAAAAAATACTATCACAGACATTTGAATTGAAAAAAATAGAATATATTTCATTTCACCTCACGATGAATCTATGACGAATTAATTGATCAATACAACGATTGGTGAGAAGGGTGTAAATTGCCTCACGAACGGTTACGGTACCTAACTCTCCATATATAGAAGATATTTTCTATTTTCTAATTTACGTTATGATTATTTGCTGTATAATCATGATAGATATGAATAATTCAATTCATTGATTTCTTGGAAATTTATTTCAACATGTGTTGAAGAGAAATCGTGCACCGGTGAATAATAAAAAATTGTCATAGGAAATAACTAAGGATAAGTGTTCATCCCCCGGAGATCAGTTAACATCTTCATCGACACTGCATACTTTTATTATTCGGGAGAATTTTAAAACCCTACTTCTTTCGTTTTGTGTCCTTATAACTATTAACCATTTCAAAAATCAATTATTTAACCACAAAAAAATCAAAATATTTGGTGCTAATTCACTTCTGCTCCCCCAACCTTCGGCACAATGAATGGTAGTCAGAATTGTAAATTGTAATGTTTCAAACCTTCATTCACTCGGTGTTAAAACGGTGCATAAATAAAAAGGAATGATAAGATGGTAGAAAAAAAGAATCATGATTATCGGCTGTAATCTGAAGCTAAAAATGCTGAACAAATGTATCAACCCCCCCCCCCCCGCGAAAACACATTTTTGGGGCTGATTTTCAAGAACTAATTTGCTTTAAATAAACATTTATGGATATCTAAATTGGACTGTGCTATTTTTAAGATCTTGGGGATATACTACTTCAGAAAATAAACAAACAGATCTGGTTAGTCACTGGATAGAAACTGTCAACGTTGTTTGGTAAGCATGCTGTGTTGGGTGTGATCAATTAAAAAATGATGAATGATCAATGAATAACCTACTTGTGTCTCTTTTTGTTGGGAAGTGGTAATCACTGGTAAAACAGTCTGAATTTTCAAACAAGTAGGAATGCAGTCGGACATAAAATCAGGGATCTATTTTGCATTAACTTACGTTGCAAATTGACCCTCATCCCAATAGAACCTACTTAAAGGGGGATTATGAAAAAGAAAAAAAACAACCACAAAACGTATACAAGACAGAATCGGTAGCAAATGTTCATATTTTAAGCCTTCTAGCGCCATTGGTGTGTCCTGTATACACGATATAAACTTAAATAGATAGCCAGACTGACGTAAAAACTAGAGAAACCTATTTCGATAGTCTAGGCGGTAGTTTTGGTAGAAAGTTTTCTAATTAAGATGAAAAAAGTACTATTTTCAAGTTTTAGTTTCAAACAAATATGATGAAATTTTAGTAAAAGCAAGTCATTTGCTACCTCATGAAATACTCGTTTAAGGACGAACCCGACAGTCCTAGCTTCAAGGCAACCCGCCAAGGAATTGCATCAATCGCCACATAATTAATTAAAGAATATTTCAGAAACCAATTGAGCGACGTTTGGGGTATATAGTGGTTCAACTGCACGCCCACTTGATTGATTTTTTTTTCTAAGACTATATCACATGGCCCTCGAGGAACTTTCTGGGATCATTTATTCATTCGACCAAACTCTAAATGTTTTGAACCCTGTTATTTGATTTTAAAAACAAAACGAGAATATAGAATGGATTCAAAAATATTTATACGTATCCTGGGACCCTTTTAATGTGCTTGCTCCGCCTAACTTTCGGGTGTGGCTGTGCCTCTAGTGCCAACGTCAGAAGGAAAAAAAACTGATCCAGAAATCGGTTTCTCTCATATGACTGGCTCATACCATATTTTTTACTAGTCTGGTTAGTAACTCAATAGAAACCATCACTTGATCAACATCTTTTGGCAGGAGACCGTGTTGGGGGGATCAATGAAAAAACTGAAAAAGAGGGATCAATGAATAGGTTACCTCTCTCGCCTTATGTTCAGTAGTAATCATTAAAAAAATGCAAATTTCCAAAATAAGGATTCAAACTGCGGGACCAATTTAGCAGAAACTAACATTGCAAATTGAAACCCCACTAAAAACATATTTAGGAGGGAATAAACATGATGGGGAATCAATGTCGGAATTTTCAGCCCTTCTGCTCTCTCGGTGCTGCCTGTATATGTAATGCACATATAAGCAGCCAGACTGACTTGAAAACTGGTGACTCTGTTGAAGGTTTGGGTGACAGTTTTGGTTGATGGTTTCTTATAATTAAGAAAAAATGCTGTTCGTTTCTAAATTCAACTCTCACGTGGGTGGTATGTCAGGCTAATTAAGTAAAATAGAAACCCTAATTAGGGGGGAAGGGATCGTTTACCATTCCCCTGTAAAACATCTGAGGGATGCCACAAAAAGCAACTGACCCTTAAGACCCAGAAGTCATTGATACTTATGTGAACAGATTTTGCTCAGGGTACGCGTTATATTGCAAAGTACACACACACACACACTCTCTCTCTCTCTCTCTCTCACTCACTCATTCTCTCTGTCTTCCTCTTTGCATGTATATATATATTTATATATGCATACATATACACACATATATATGCATGTATATATATACATACATACATACATATATACATACATATATACATATATATATACATATATATATATATATATATATATATATATATATATGTATTTGTAGTGTTTACAAAAGAAACAGATCAAAAAATATATTGAAGCAAAACTATTTAAGATATTGACACTCACGATGCACGTTTTTTTAAGAAACACTTAGGGTTTATTGTTACAACTTACTGTTGCTGGATGGATGCATTTTTTATTTACATAAGGGTTTTTTTTGTTTTTGTTTTTTAAAAAAGATTTCTAAAAATCTTGTCAGCGCTACCGGACACACCATTTGGCTTCACATCTACACATCTTATATAAAAACGATTTAGAAATTTTGGAAATTTGAAAAAGAATTTCATTTTTTTTAACCTTCTAAAATCTTGCATCAAAGTTGGAAGTTGAATATTCCGCTAGAATCTAAAAACAGTTTATTTTTGGAAATTCTAACAATTTGTTTTTAATGAAATTTCGTTGTGGTGTAATACCAATACAGTAAAAACCAAGTACTTCTCAATAGGACTGTGCATCGGGAGTGACAATATATATATATATATATATATATATATATATATATATATATATATATATATATATATATATATATATATATATATATATATATATATATATATATATATATAAGATAATAAATTGTGTTACATTTAATAAAAAAGTCTTACTTGAAATGATGTATCACTCGAACGAGACAACGTAAATAGAAGAAATATTATAGAAAGTTGGAATCGAACTCTAGCGGCTTGAACGTAACGTTGCTTTTACAATTGAGGTTAACGGCCACTGGTTAAGCAAAGGCCCAAATTATTATTTTCACTCCAAATTCTCATCTCGTCGGTGGTAAAAGCGTCGCTATTTCCTTTAATTGTTCATTTATTTACGCAGTCTAGGCCAAATGATACAATCACTGTGTGATAACAGGAGATCATTTGATCATAGAGTTTCATAGTAATATAACGCATTTATGATATATACATGCACAAATATATGTATACATACATATATACACACGTATACATACATACATACATACATACATACATACATATATATATATATATATATATATATATATATATATATATATATATATAGCCCTGTTTTGTTAGCATATCTTTGACACTATGTGTTTCGTGCTCAACCTCACGTGAAGAGATCACAACAGGAGTCCGAGACATCAGAGAATCCATAGGAAAACTCAAATGGCAATGGGCTGGTCATGTTACAAGAATGGATATCACGACTTTCAACATGGATCCCCAGAGATTGCGTGCGTATCCGACACCGATAGAATACAAAATGGAGAGACGAACTAGACAAGTTCAGAAAGTATTGGCTTCTCGACACTCATGATCGGGAGGTATGGTGAATCGTTGGGAGGGTCTATGTCCAACGACGGACGATATAAAACTGAATATGATGATGATTTTTTTTGTGTGTGAGTATGCACTGCAATTACTGAACAACTGGCCAATATTTCTGACATCCCTTTTTCTCTGATTTTCAATGAATTTTTATCATAAAATCATTAGCAAGGAATTTATATTTTACATATGATAATCCAGTTCTGCTCGAACCCAATACCTGACCAATTAAATTCCTTCCTTTCAATGTGCACTGTAGATATTGATATCGATTCTCCCTATCCCCAGAAATGTTGCAGAAAGCGACAAAAGTGGAGCGGAGAAGTGGTGGAGTAGCTGTGAAGTCAGTGGGCAACAATAAGAACAGCCAGAATGTTGCCTTCGTATACCATATTCTAATGCAATCGTGGTTATTGTTTCATTTCTGTCAGAATCTGCGGTGCCACTATGTAATTACTTGAGGGGATCGATTTTGACCGGTTCCTAATTCTCATATTCAACCTACGAGATCAGTTGCATAATCTATCTATCCATCTCAGTGTGCTTGTATGCATGTATGTATGTATGAATATATGTATCTATCTATGTTCATACCTATCAATCTCAATAAGTTTATAAGTATATATATATATATGTGTATATATATATATATATATATATATATATATATATATATATATACATATATATATGTATATATATATACGTTCATATCTATCACAGAATGTACATATGTATGTATGTATGTATGTATGTGTCGATCTATATATATATATATATATATATATATATATATATATATATATATATATATATATATATATCTCAGTATGTTTGTATGTGTGTATGTATCTATCTATGTTCATACCTATATCAGTGCGTTCATGTGTATACACACACACACATATATATATATATATATATATATATATATATATATATGTTCATATCAATCACAGAATGTCCATATGTATGTATGTATGTATGTATGTATGTATGTATCTATCTATCTATCTATCTATCTATTTATCAATCTATGTCCATATCTATTTCTATATGTTCATATCTATCTATGTACGGATATATCTATGTATGTTCATATCTATCTATCTCGATACGTCCATATCTATCTATCTATCTATGAATGTATGTATCTATCTACAGTCATATCTACGTATCTAAAGAACGAAAAACGAAAGAGGAAAAATAAAAGCAACAAAAGAAAGAAAGACAGAGAGGAAGCCATGTTAGTTATGTCACCGCAGGTTTACCACGACTGAACCCTGTGAAAATTACAGCAAAAAATGCTTGGATTTTGGCCAATATAGCACTGCAGCCACAAGAACTGCCTGGTGTGAAGGGAGGGAGTCTCTTCCAAATGTCACCTCGGGGAATAACTTCCTTTTCCAAGCGCCCTGACCCCCGACCCTTTCCAATTCAACCCCCGCCCAGGGGGCACTATTTTATATCAATGAGGACCTTGGCGTCTACACAGCCTGTGCACGGTCAGGTGAGGAGCACTTAGTCGAGACAAATTTGGTGGGAAGTTGCTTCTCACGAAAGCGCAAGGAATAGGTCAGTACTTTCCTTAGATGTTATTTTGGTGTTTAGACAATGTGACATAGTTTGAGGACAAAAGGAAAAGAGAATGATGAAAATCAGGGTGGGGATGGGAGGGCAGTGTATGATAAGGGAAGGGGGAGAGAGTGAAAGAAAGAGAGAAAGAGGTAGAGAGAGAGAAAGAGAGAGGGCGGGAGAAAGCTGACAAGAAGAGAAAGAGATAGGATGAAAACCGAAAGGGAAGGGAAGAAATTAGAAGGATAAAAAGGGAGGGAGGGAAAAAAAGAGAAAGAATGAAAAGGGAGGGTGGAAAGATGAAGGGTGGAAGGGAAGAGGGAATTAATGAAGATGAAAAAATGGGCAGAAAGAGAGAAGGATAATGAAAAAGGAAAGGGGAGAAAGAAAGATGATAAAGAAGTGGGGAGAGAAAAAGAACTGAGAGGAAAAGAAATAGAAAAAGATGAAAAGGGAGGGGTAAAAAAGATATATATATATATATATATTTATATATATATTTATATATATATATATATATATATATATATATATATATATATATATATATATATAAAGAGAGAGAGAGAGAGAGAGAGAGAGAGAGAGAGAGAGAGAGAGAGATGCGACGTGAAATTGAGACAGAAAACTCCAGATGGATGAATCGTTGGACTGAAGACAAAAACGTAAATTGAGAAAAATGGAGGAAGAAATCGTCTGCTTTTAATTAGACGGAAACGGAAATCAAGCGAAAGACAGACATACATACATCGTTAGTAGGAAGAAATTATACCGGTATGCCAGCGAAAGATATAGATAATATCGATATACATGATACCAGGGGACTCTCGTCAGTCACCATTACCAAAAGCTAACGCCCATAATTTCAAAGTACGGAAACCTAAAAAAAAAAAAAAAAAGATTAAGTTGTATTTTCTTTATCTTGCCGACTAGAAATTCAATTTGTGGATTTGGGATCAAACTTCAACAGCAATTTGATCAAACGGACAGTCTTGAATAAGTTAATTCAGATCAGTGAAGTTGCCAGAATTTCACAAATTTGCCCGTAGAAAAGAGGAATGCTGTCAAACATTTGAAATAAGAAAAATTAGCAATACAGGGCATAAAATTTTGGGGCTTCTTCGTTAGTTCTCACCAAACCCGGTTTTTATAATTATTGGGAATTTATTTTGCTTGTCATCCTAAGGACTAGAGGCCATGGTCAGGGTTAGGGTTAGGGTTAAGGTTTTCGTTTTCATAGGAAGGGGTACTAACGAAAAAAACAAAAAACAGCATTTTGGATCTTTTAAAAATGAAAATGTCCCGCACTCGTCGACCAGTACCAAAAGCAAACGGAGTATAGAAGCCGAATGGTTAGCAAGCAGTTTTAACAGATCATTGCTTTTGAGTAATGAATTCGATCCTCACTGGGTGCTGCAAACTTGTGGCCCTGTACCTAACCCGACTTAAGCTGAGCTTAGTTAATAACTATAAACACATAGGCTACCTGATCGTATGTAATGGTGAGCAAGTTAGCCCTACAGATCATGTACAGTGTGTTCGTTCCCCATTATGTACTTAATTCTTGTGGCTACCCTTAGGATCCTTCATCGTGATGTAATGGTTTGCAAGCTGGCTTTGTAGATCGCTGTCACTGAGTAGCATGCTCGATACTCACAGGGTCTCCATACCAGTTGCCTCGTGCCGAAACTAAGCTAAGATATATCTTTTATTAGCAATCATCTACAGGTAGTTAAGGCGTATTTACCACTGATGTCAATTGTCGAGCCCAGGTATGAAAAAAATACTTTCTGTCTTCCAAAGCCTCTTCGTTCATCTTTTCTTTTTCTTTCTTTCCGACACTGTCAGTGTTTACCTGTTTCTCTCTTTTTTCCATTCTTACACTCATTTTTTCTTTCCTTCTCTCTTTTCTATCTTCCTTTGTTCCTTCCTAGATGTTTCTTTCTTCTTTTCTTTAATTAATCACATATCTATTTGTTTATCTCTTTCTTTTTCCCTTTCTCTCAAAGTGTTTCTTTTTTCCTTTCACCAATTACTCCTTTTTTTGTCATTCTTACATTCATTTTTCTTTCTTTCTGTTTGTTTCTCCCTATCTTCCACTACTTGCTTCTTCCTTTCTTTCTCTCTCTTCTTTATTTCCCAGCATTTCTCTCTGCCTTGCATTAATTTCTCATTTCTTTCATTTTTCTTTCTTTCTCATTGTCAAAAACCAAAACTGGAGTTGATATTTTTTCTCCTGAAACAAGAACAAAAACAATCTTCACCGAAATGATGAGTGTAAACTGCTATATGAAATTTGCATCCGTTACTGCGATTTAAACTCACAGCCAACTGATCATCAGAAGGCAAACTTAATGACTGTGCTTAATTGGCCAGCCTTGGATATCACCAAAGCATCTATCATACAGATTTATTACATTTATTATGCAAAAATATTTTTTTTTACATTATACACAATATGAAAGATGCAGTTATCATCTGATATAGAGGATAAAGGTTGCAGTTTGACCGTGCAGCCGTCAGGCTTCTTTCTTTCTGATGTTTCTTTCATTCTTCAATTAATTTTTCTTTCTTTTCTTTTCTATGCCCCCTGTCGAATACTATATATTCAAAGAATCGCTGTTTCATAAATGAAGGGAGAAAAAAAAAAAAGGTTGAGTAAGGGACAAAGCTTCGTTATTTCAAAAAAAAAAAAAAAAAAAAAAAAAAAAACAAGTCTGAATCGAATGGGTGAGTCGTAACACTTCCGCCCTCAGTACTGGAACGTTCGGTGCTCGAAAGGTAAGAAGAGACTAAAACCCAGCGAATGCTCCTTCGTCTTCTTTTCTG
The DNA here is from genome assembly GCA_963457665.1 of Thysanoteuthis rhombus. Classification (NCBI taxonomy): domain Eukaryota; kingdom Metazoa; phylum Mollusca; class Cephalopoda; order Oegopsida; family Thysanoteuthidae; genus Thysanoteuthis; species Thysanoteuthis major. Next base: position 8,052,142 of record OY735228.1, on the reverse strand, counting down.
GTCGCTTTAAATATGCGTTATCTGGTCATATCAATATCAGGACATGATGCTGTCATAATTGGTCACGTTATTCGCAACGTGTACTCTGTTGGTCACGTGATCAGTGACATGTCGTGTCTTCATACAATCACGTTACTGGATATGTGACACGCATCCTTCGATCACTCCATCCACGATTCGTTTTGGTTGATCCATATTTGCGAATATATTACCCTAGTCAATGACGCCATTTAGAATGAATTTATCTCATACTTGGCGCTCCGTAAATATAACCTTGTACCGGAGTTAGGAATTACAAACATTTACCTGATAGTTTATTATTTCTAATTCTCAACTGTTTTTCCAATTTTGATTCTGGAAAATCTCTGAGTCGAAAGCTTGGAACGGACCTTTTCTCACGTCTGCGAAATCTCGTTTCCGTTGAATTTTATCTAACATTTTCTATCTAATATTTATAATTTTTGTTCCTTCTTTTTTCTTCAAATTTATGTACTGTGTATTATTCATATTTTAAACCTTTTAAAAAACATTCACTTCTTTTTTTTTACTGTATCCAGATTTTCTTTTTAATAGCTTTTTTGGGGTCAGCCGCCACCCACACCGACACCATTTCCGGTAGATTAAAGTTTTTTCAACCATTACGTCATTCTTAATGTTCTCCTCTTCCGTCTCTTCTGTCTTCTAACGATTAAGTATGGGAATTGTGAAGGCCGGACAATCTTGGAGAAGCTACTAAACACTGGTGGCAGCTAAGTGACACTTGAAGCGTTATTACTACAACTAGTGTTACTAACATCACTAATACCATCAAAGTTCTGTTCGTGTCCCTTCTTGTCATTCTGTTAACAGGAGATGGGGGCGACAATAAAGACACGGAGACACGAAGTGGTTGAAGAAGAATTGAGGAGGAACAGAAAGAAAGGGTTGACAGATGACAAATAAAAGGTACCAGGGTGGACACAAGTGAGTATGGGGTGGGAAAGAAGAAGAAGAAGAAGAAGAAGAAGAAGAAGAAGAAGAAGAAGAAGAAGAAGAAGAAGAAGAAGAAGAAGAAGAAGAGAATGGAGGAAAGAAAAGGTAAGAGTAACAGTCTGAAGGAGGAAAGAAAAAAAGAGAAGAAAGCTACAAAAAGAATGAGGCAGAAATTAGGAGAATGAAAACAAGAAGAAGAATGCGCACAAGAAGGAGAAGGATTGAAGGAGAACGAGGATGGGGAGGGCTGAGAGGAGATGAAGAAAGAAGCAGAGAAAGAAAAAAAAGAAGGGAAGAAAGAAAGAAAGAAAGAAAGATTAGGAAAGAAAGAGAGATTAGGAAGGAAAGAAGCAGGTCTAGTTTATCACTGAATAGAGACTGTCGCGTGACCAACATTTTTGGCAGCATATGGTGTGTGTGTGGGGGGGATAATCGATTTCTAAATCAGAAAAAGGGGTGATCAGTTAATAAGTTACTTCTCTCACCTTTTATTGTATCACTAAAAAGTCCGAATTTTCACAAAACAACAAAAAACAAGCGTGAAGCGATGAATTTAGCGTAAACTTACATCGTAAATTGAACTACACAATTAAAAAAACTTGTGTAGTCAACGTTGAAAGTTTAAGTTTGCTTTTTTTTATAAAAAAAAAAGAAAATATGAGTCGTGGTAATAGGGTGGGGGGCAAGAAAAAAGAAAAAGAAGACGGAAAGAAAGAGAGGAGGAAAGGAAGGAAAGATGTAACAGAATGGAAAAGAAGACGAAGAAGAAGAAGAAGAGGAAGAAATAGATGAAGAAATCAGAAGGTTTTGACGAATGATAAGAGAATGAAAAAAGAAGAAAGTAGCAGAAAACAGGTGGAGGAATTAGTTGAAATGATATACCAGAAAAATGAAAGCCAAAAAATGTTCCGACAAGAAAAAATAAAGAGAATGAAATTTTAAAAGAAGTTGATATTCGTGAATTTGACGAAGAAGGTCGTAAAGAATGAAGACGAAAAAAAAACAACAACAAGAGAAATGCACCAAGAACGGGGTGGGGGAGATTGCACTTCCAGGGGAGCAAAAGTAAACGATGTTTAAAGGACTTACGACACTGTAGTTGGGTGTCGTTCGTTATTTGAGAATTGTTCAGAATTTGGCTCTCCAATTTATTTTATTTACAAGAGGAGAAAGAGTGAAAGAAAGAAAGAAGAGAGAAAAGAGAGAGAGAGAGAGAAGGAAAGGAGAACGAAAGAAAAAAAAGAGGAACGAAGTAAAAGAGAAAGAAAGAAAGAAAGAAAGAAAGAAAGAAAGAAAGAAAAGGCGAAACGTTGAAAGAAATAAAGGAACAGAGAAAGAAAGAAAGGAAGAAATATTGTCAGAAAGAAAGAATGGAGTAGAGAACATGGGATTGAAACAGAAAGAGGCGTGACGAACAAATGGAGAAAAAGAAGACAACGAAAAAGAGGTGTTTTTTTACCTTCACTCATATAGACAGACATTTGATTGCAGCTGTCTGTAAAGTACCACAAAAATGCAATACTTGTCTCGTAGGATGAAATTCAAGTTAAAAAGATTAGTAGAGATATATGAACTCCGAAAAAACACAAACACACGCATAAACGCAGACGCACACACACACACGTGTGCATATATGTATATATATATATATATATATATATATATATATATATATATATATATATATATGTAAATCTTTTTTAAAGCGAAACAGATTGTATAATCTGTAATGAACCATTGAAAAAATTCTGTTCTCATGTTATAACAACTCCACCGAGCACTATTTTGAATAAAGATTTATCTAATACACATAGACACACTTGTTGTTTATTTATTATTTTCCACGTATACGTGTGTGTGTGTGTGTGTGTGTGTGTTTGCTCAGATAATATCTAATCATTTTGAATATCTCGAGAACTGGTTGTGCAGCATTGTTGTAACTTGGCAAACAGCCAGATGAGGACATCACTGTACGTGTGTGAACAGCCACTCTCGCATGAGGTTTCTCAATCGACAATGAGACACCACTGAGTGAGCTTGTGTACTGAGTGAACGTTACCTCAACAATGGCCGGACCTGTCCTTCTTCATGTCTCCAGCGGGGTGTTTCGGCAAAACATCCCAACACCCACACATGTCAGCCCTCGATCTACAATAAAGATTTGGCTTTGTATGACTTACAGATGTTTAAGGGAGGAAATTCCAAGTGCGAACAAGATTAAGCAGAATGTGACAAAGCAGCTGATAGCGACACCAAAATGAGATTTTCAAAAGTAGAATGGACGCTGGGATAAAAGCTTAAGGTCCTAAGCTGGGTACGTGGGAATAGCCTGAGACACCATTGCCCTGTGGAGGCTACTTATGTTGATATTAAATAACAAGATACTTCCCAGAAAAAGGTCTTATGAATATTTACCCAAGATGGTTTGTACGAATAGGCTGAGACACCATTGCCCTGTGCAGTCTATGTATGTTGATATTGAATTACAAGATACTTTCCAGAAAGAGGTCTTTACCGACACACATACACAGACAAAGTATATACACGCATTATTGACCCCTTTCAAGGTTTACTATGGGGGTATCAGCTTATTACTCTTATGACCCAGGCAAGTAAATTACTTATGGGTTAGTAGTTAACCCTATCTCTCATTCACCTATCAACAATCGTGGCACGGTAATGGTATTTTTTCGTATCGATATCTGTCGATGTGACATGGTGCAAGGGGGAATGGACTCATACCTTTTCTAAAATCATTAACATGAAATTAATGTAAACAATGCCCTCTGATACTGGAACTTGGTAAGCTAATTTTGTATTGAGAATCGTCTCACTATTCTGTATCTTCAGCTGTGAATGTTTTGGAAATCATTTTAGTTTATCTGCCTTTCCTTCTCTTTCCTCTTCTTTCTTTAAATCTCCAGAGGATATCTTCTCTCTCTTTCTCTTTCTCTCTCTCTCTCTCTCTCTCTCTCTCTCTCTCTATATATATATATATATATATATATATATATATATATATATATATTGTTGCTTCAAAATAGAGATGATCTTGTACGACGGCAATATCAAGTGTGTTCTGCTGTGTGGTTCAGAAAGTTGGTGTCATGAGGAGGGTAGAAGTTGTTTTTTTTACAACGGATGCCTCAAACGTATAAGCCAGATCTTTGGCCGAATAAAATCTCCAACAATTAACCGTACAAGAAAACAGGTAGTCGTAGTATCACCACAGAAATTATGCACAGAGGTTTGAGATGTGTGGGGCCTGTGCTAAGAATAGAGCAGGACCAGATCACAACAGTAGCCTTGGAAGAAAACCTGGAAGGTCCAAGGCCACCTGGCATAGAGCTGTGACACAGGAGCTGGAAAAGATGAACCTGTCGCGGGATGGGGGAGATACAGAATAATGCTAGGGATCAAATGCAATCGAGGGAGCTCATTGAAGCCGTATGTCTCATAGGGGATGAAGAGGGAACACATGACATGACTTTATTGGTTGATAGCAGTTCAAGTTATTGCATGAAAATCAAACTCTTTCATAACAAAGAGTACGTTATAGATAGAATAAAAGCTGTTCCCCAAATATACTTATACATATATTTTGTTTTTCTAGATGTGTTCTTGTCATCTAAAAAGCAATTGAACTAATTAATATTACAAAAGACTGATAATTTAAAGCATTGACAGACTGCTGAATGAAGGCTGTCGGATGGATCAATTCCATGCGAAAGAAACCGTAAAAACGTTAATACAATCTATGAAAATCATTTTTTTTTCTAAATTTGATCTAAAATGTGTGCTGGACATAGATTGAGACGTAATTAATTCAATCATAGTTCTATT
>OY735228.1:8024827-8042327 GCA_963457665.1 Thysanoteuthis rhombus | reverse complement strand
CCTTTGTCGTACATCCTATGCACGCACAGGCACACACAAATACGCACGCACACACACACACACACACACACACACACACACACACACATATATATATATATATATAGGGAGTGTTTGAAACAGTCACGCTTGAAATATTCTCTGTCATGGTGAAAGATAAAACGACAACCACCCACAGCGTTCTGTCTATCACGAAGAGATGGCGAGATTTTTCACATAGGGCGGGACTTAGGGGTGTTAGGGGTTATATATATATATATGCGAAATGTCAGGCAGCCGGTAAGAAAGGATTGCCTGTGCGACTGCTAAGGTGTGTAAATTCTATGAAGTAACACGAGTAAGCAAAATGAATCGACTTTCTGTGTTGTGTGTGTACCTCTATACTCCATTGGAAACATAACCAGCATAAAAGTGATACCGAGAAATATTCTCTTTAATAAATAGTTGTAATAATAAACACTAAATAATTATTCATTTTCAGAAAATTCAATTATTTAACATAGAAATTGAATAATGTTGATCCATGATACGAAATATATTAATTCTATTATCTTAAGTCAATCGTATTTCTCTCTCACCATATATATATATATATATATATATATATATATATATATATATGTATTTATATATATTTGACAGCTCTCTCTATGCAATAAATGCGATATTTTTCTATGAGTCAAGATAAAAATCAATGCCATCTAACAACAATCGTAAAATCCTATAGTCAACCCAGAACGAGGGCCTAATACAGTTTTTCAATAGAATTTCATCTGAAATTTTCACTGAATAATGTTTGATCTCTGTGATATATAGAAAAGCGTTGGGTTAAGTACATTAGGAAAGAGGGAGATTATTTCGAAAAAAAAACTATTCATAACGTAAAATGAATGTTTTCCCCTGATGGGCTACATATTTATTGATGTACCCCTATTCTTGAGATAGACATACATAATATGCAAGCCAAATCCACGATGATATAGGTTCTCGAATTTTTTTCGGACCATGACGCCCTTGATGTACGAAGACTTTTTCGCAGTTCCGGGAATCGAAAACAATTATATTTACGTTCATGCAGTTAGGTTAGACGAGGTTGGGTAAAAATAATGAATCTTGTAATATGAATTTAAAAAAAAAAGGTTTTAGATTTATCTCCTCTGCTAATAATCAAAATTATGTGTGAGATGGGTGAGTCTGTTGCTCACCACACAGTTTCTCAAATCTTGGAATCAAAGAATCGACCCAGCGCCATCTAGTATCGGAAGGGCCAAGTTAAATTCTAGATTGATATTGTAATTCATGATGTGTCAGTTAGATGTTGCTTCGTATCTTTGTGCGTCAGCGCATTGAATTAAGATTGCATGGAATCATAAAAAGAATCGATATCTATCGGCGCCCTGCGGAGCCTTGGCGCACATTTTGGGGATCACTATATTAATCTATATCAGTGGTCTGCAAACTTCAACTGCACGAGGGACATTTTTCAATAATTAAATTTTCATAGGAAGCCCTTCAAAAAAGAAGTAAGAACGAAGTTCAACGGGGAAAATACTCATAATCGAGGGCTGACTGAACTGCATCCGAGTCAAGTAAATAATCAAGATGTTTTCAATTTTAGCGTAACTTTTAAAATAAGTATTTGGAATTCAGTTAAGAGTCGTGTTAAGAACTTTATACACGATTAATCATCGCACCAGATAAATAAAATACGAAGCCATATGTGTAAATATGCGAAAATGTTACTTTGTTTTGCATCTCCCCTCGCCCCTGGAAAGTTTGTGCAGAACCCTGGGGTTCCACAGAACACAGTTTGAATACCCCTGATCTATGTAAATACACCTTCAACCGGACATACGCGGAAACCCAACACCATTTCTCGTTTTCTGTTTTTCTGTGCAAGCATCTTCTTTCGTAAGTTTTCCTTCGCAGATCACCCCCACCCCCTACTCCCCCTTTCCACCTATGCACATTCGGTCAAACGTGTTTTTTCTTATGACCAGATTCAACAAGACGGTTGAAAAATAGATTGCGTCCCTTCTTTCGCTGATCTGACAGCTGGGTGAGCGGAGAGAGTGCGTTTCATGACTGTCTCGATGGGGTTTCGTCATCATTCAGAACGTGGTCTTTGGACTCCCCCCCCCCGCTCCCCTCGAGGCAGATATCTGATCTTGCCGACATGACACTCTGACCATCATCCCCCCACCCTCCTCCATTCAACCACTTGATTAAAGGTGAAGCTGGCAGCGGTGGTGATATTTTACATGGATGGAGTGTCTCTTCGTCTTCTGAAGTTTCATTAACAAGTCTTATTACCGTCGCTTGACAATGTTGAGAAGATTCCTTGCAGACAAAAATGGAGTCCACATTAGATCGAAGACATCTTTTCCGTGTTCGATGGCTATCAAGGGTGTCCGAGCGGTCAAGAATGGATTCGATGAGCCGAGTTCGAACTCCGACTGTGACAGTTTCTGTTCACATCGCAATGATGCTTTTGTGAAAGGCATATCTCCTCCAGGTATGAAGAAAACAGCGCATAATTTTACTTATCGCAAATAAGGCAGCTAGAGAAAGCGCGAGGGTACTAACGAACGAAGAAAAAAAACGAGAGGTTTCGCGCCGACAATGCGTATAAAAGCAATGATATCAAATTCTAAATATTCAGAACAAGTATTTTTTTCTCATGGACATATTGGTGCGACACAATTTTCCTTCCTTCATGTTGTCATGTGAATACATATACACACACAAACCCCACCAAACATCCTTAGAGACACATACGCATAACCATACATACTCACACACACATATACAAACATGACACGTAAATACCCATACTTATATGTAGACACAGAGACACGTCTTCACGCACGCACCCGCATATTCACGTATACACATATATACACATATACACTGACCTCCTACACACGCCCATACATAAACATATGTATATGGGCATATACACACACTGATACCTCACACAGACTTGTGCATACTTATTTAAATGCACACGCAAAATCCCCCATTCGTCCATACATGCGTAGACTTCCTCGAACCCATACACGATATATACACATATACACATACACGCCTATAACACATGTATATATATGCTCATAGACACCCACACCTACACACATTCACGCTCATACTCACAAGGAAACACCAAATACGCCCATCATCATCATCATCATCATCATCATCATCATCATCATCATCATCATCATTCCTTTAACATCCGTCTTCGGACATAGACCTTCCCCAGGATTCGCCACAATCCTTTATCATGGGTGATGCAGAGCCAGTACTTCTTGAATTTGCTATTTCATCTCTCCATCTTGTATTCTGTCGGCCACGGTTTCTTATGCGATCTCGGGGGATCCATGTTATGAGACGTGATGTCCATCGGTTGACTTTCATTCTTGCGACATGGCCTGCTCATTGCCATTTGATTTTTTAATAGATTCTATGATGTCATGGACACCCACTTCCTTCCTCATATACTGTGCTGTCTTGCAGTATCTCCGTGTAAGGTTGAGCATGATTCTCTCATGTGCACGTTGCATACTTCTCAGTTTGTAGGTCTGTCCGTTGGTTAGGTTGTGTCAACCTTAGTTTCTCATGTGATCTCTTAGGATCTATGTTGTGGGTCGTGATGTCCATTGATGGTCTTTCATTCTTGCATTATGGCCTACCCATGGCCATTTGATTTTTCTAATGAATTCTATGATGTCTCTGATCACCGTTTTCTTCCTTATATACAGTGCTGTCTTGTGATCTCTCCATGTAAGGTTGAGCATGATTCTCTCATGCAGACGTTGCATGCTTCCCAGTTCGCGGGTTTCTCTCTTGGTTACCTGAACAAAATTGTAGAATGGACCAGCCGAAATGTTATGGTGACACTAAGATTTCAAATGCTGAGTTTCAAGGCAAGCCAATTGTTCCTATTATTTTTTTTTTTTTTAACAAAACACAATTTTCACTACGCCACAAAGAGGCCGACTAAGGTAAGTAATTGATGATCCCTGGCCGGCATGACTTCGAATCATGTCGGAGAACATCTTGGTTTTAATTCGTTTTATTTTGTACATCCACCAGTAACATTTATTCGGAGTCACCAGAAAAGCCTAAGTGAGCCTGTGAGGGTGTCACGCTTAACGTAAAACTGGCAGGCAAAGAAAAAGGCTATATTTTGAGTCTGGGAACGCTCAAAATGTTTTCCTTTTATGAATCAATAGTAAATGCTTTTTTTTGCTTCACGTTATTTCGGAAATGCAGGGGTATGGGTTCATACCTAAGAGCATGAGTGCATAATTAATATAAGTAGCCTCAGCTGGAATTTGGAATCATTCCACCGATTGTATTTTTTGTGCTGATAACCATTTATCTCTATCTGTAACTCCTCCGCCTGTCTCCCCACCTCTCTCTCTCTCTCTGTCTCTGTATCTCTCTCTCTCTCTCTCTCTCTCTGTCTCTCTCATTCTGATCGATAGGTAAGGAGCACGGTAGCCGAAGGGGCGGGCAGAGTTCAAACTCTGAGTGAGACAGCATTATGATCACTTCACACTAGGGTAAGGGTTTATCTCTCCCGGTAGCTACAGTGAAATAGCATATGATAGCAACATATTGCCAACGGGCTGAGTAAGTTGTAATGTGATTTATTGAGCCCAAGCACGGGCGGCTGAAGCTGTAGCCAACGTAAGGACACCACTTACTGATAGATAAATAGATAAATATGAATTGACTGAGATGGATAGATAGAATGATAGATGGATTTCCAGAGAGAGAAGACTTCTTGTTACCATAGTGGGAATGACTAACTAATCACGGAATTTCTCAAGCTGAAAATGAAATGCATGACGATGAAAATGATGATAAAGTTGAAGTAAAAGCAAGGAAGACGTCTCTGCAGTAATAACAACAGTCAGGAGAGAAGGTTTTTTGTGTGTGCAAAGGTCAAGAGAGTCATTTGCGATGATGGAGAAGTTCCACTGACCTATATCCACAAAGATTTGCTTTTTGCTTTAAATCTCAACTTTGCTCGTTTTTTCAGATGTTATTAGCAGAAACGTTCCAGGTTTACCACATTCAACAATTCTTTAACAGAGTCAATATTTTGACGATAGAAAGGTACCATAGCAATGATCACACCCTATCTATATATAGATATATGTGTGTACATGTATGTGTGTGCGTGTCAGTATGTTAACTTTCGTCTCCAGATGTAAAGATCCTTAATGATTACAGGATTTTCAACAGAACAGAATAATCATGTCCTTTTTTTACGAAGTTGAAAAGTTTACAGCTGAATCACGTTAAGCAATGTCGAGCCCCGTCAGTACTTAGACGGGTGACAATTAGGGAATTTGGGGCGCAGTAAACAATAGCGGTGAAGTGAGTTACGCCATTTCATGTGCTTGTCGCCTTGAAGTTCATTTCCTATATCGCAAACCAAGACAAGAGGAATTTGTGAAAAGTGAAGTCCGAACAGGAACGGCTACCGTTGTTGACAGTCGTCGAGTCAAACGCGAGGCAATGTTATGAAAATGAAAATATCATTTTCTTCAGAATGTAGAAGTTAAAGAACGCAATTACTTTATTTGTTCAAGAAACCATTTGTCTGGAAGGAGCGTTTGTAAAAATATTTACCATCTTTTAAAAAATACGGGAGGAGATAAGAAAAGATTAATTATCTTTCTACCCATCCATCCATCTGTTGATTTTATCTATTCAGTCTGTCATTGAGTGAACCTGACGGGAGAGGAATCTGGAGTCTTATATGCTGGTCTACACCAAGGACAGCTTTATTTACTTTTCTTTGTGTCCTTTCAGCGAGCTTGCGTCAAATGTCTCTGAGCTCAAGTCTCTCGGTTAGACAACACCGATCACGACATAGATCGCCCTCAGTCCGTACAGTTGGTTGGAGATCTTCTGACCTGGCCGTTGGCAGCTGCTACAGCTTTTTCGCTCAAGGGTACATCATCATCATCATCATGTACCCTCATCATCATCAGTCTTTTAACGTACGTCGTTGGACATAGACCTTCCCCAAGATTCGCTACAATTCCCTATCATTGGCATCGCAGAGCCAGTATTTCTTGAATCTGTCCAATTCATCTCTCCATCTAGTGTTCAGTCGGCCTCGGTTTCTCATGAGATCTCAGGGGATTCATGTTCTGAGACGTGATGTCCTTCATTCTTGCAACATGGCCTACCCATTGCCGTCTATGTGAGGTTGAGTATGATTCTCTCATGTGCACGTTGCATACTTCTCAGTGTGCAGGTCTGTCTCTCGGTTAGGTTCCATGTTTCAGCTCCATAAGTGATTATCGGGAGAATACATTGGTTGTATATTCTTCTTTTCAGGATTAACGGGATCATCTGGTTCTTGAAGGTTGAGCTTGATCTGCCAAAGTGATTCTTCGCTTGATATCCTCCTCTTTTGAGGGTTTCATAGAGATTCCTTGTCCTAGGTAGATGTAGAGGTCTACCTTGCCGAGTTTTGCATTTTCTATCTTGACTGTTCTGTTCTTATTCTCAACATGATTATTGCACATGATTAGTTAGCACAAAATATGATTAAATAAGAAACAACTTACTGAAAACCCAACCAACGGGCGGGATTTTCAGCTAGTTCCTGCGGAAAGTCTGAATGTTGGATCATGGATTTGAACTACGTATTCATTGAATCATTCCTCATTTAAAAATCGTCACCATCATGGACTCATGGATAACATAAAATACTCGAGCGGATTTAACAAAGGATAGCGCTACTTACTTACTTTTCTCATATCTATCTGCAGTTCCTGCCTTGTCTGATCTACGACCTCACACGCTTGGTTCCTGACTCTTCTCAGCGGCTTCGTGGGCCCCTAAAGAGGGTGCTGACAGTTCGGATGTTCGGGGTTGGCACAAATAATGAATAACCTTACGACAGCTATTTAGCATCGCTTTCGGTGACGTGAGGAATCCTCGAGACCCCAAAACCCACATAACACAGCCACCTCTTTTTACAATCCATCAAAAAATAAAAAATAAAGAAGGTTACTCCATCGGCATGCATGTGTCATTTTTAAGGTCCACAAGCAATTCATTCTATTTAGAGGTCACATTCACACAGTTTCTTCAATATTTGTTCTGGTGACGAAAACAATTGGGGAGGATGACTCTAGATATTTATTATGTGTATGCAAAAGTTCCCAGTGCCTTTTTTAAAAAACAAAACAAAAAAACTTTTGCCCTGATAGATAATTGACAAGCCTCACTTCTTCAGGGTCAAACTCCAACCCTGCTACTATTAATTGAAGATGATTACTGAAACTTTTGCATTGTATATGTAAATAATAAATTTTCACATGCATGAGACTAGGCAGTTTGGCTCTGTTGGTAAGATGGCCGTCTAATGATCGCCTGGGTTTGGTTTCAAATTACGTTAGGGAAATGTCTTGGTCTGATTGGAAAAACAAGTTATATAAGACAAGAGTGTACAGAAGCAATCAAATCTGTCAAGACATTTCTGTTGTCGGAATTTATCTTTTATGAATCTTCTTCAAAATATTTATATTCAATGCTAATGTATCCCTCTTAGCTCTCCATACAATATTAATATTATTTAATAAGGACATCCTTTGGCCTCTGTCGGGGACGGGGCTGGATCCTCTCTAAATCAGGGGCCCATGCCTATCGTCCCAGTAGCCCCCTGTTCTGGCCAAATCTGGGCACTGTCGACGTAACGTTGCGAAGGTAGACGTGTATAGTAGAATAAGGTGAGAGGGATGCTGAGCAAGTGTCGGTCTTTGATCATTTAGCCCTAGCCGCCCACCATAATAGCTTGATGGAGAGTAAGGTGCCTCGGTACAGGGATGAATGAGAAAATACGTCGGGTGACCCAGCAGCAAAACCCTACGGCACCCTGGGTAGATTCTAACAATGTCATACGATCAACAAAACAGATGCGAACTATTCGAGAGAAGGAAAACGAAACGAAGTCAGAGATTGCGTTTTGGGTTTTGTATTTGTAAGTTTTTCTCATCATGTATTAAAAAGACGAAGCTTATCCGTCTGATGTTTCGGGTGCATGAAAAAAGAAGAAAAAAAAAAGGAGTACGGAACGCAACTCTTGTTGTTAATTGTCCAGACCAAGTGAGAGATTTGAAAGCGTCATGGGAAGTTTCTTGAGAATAAGGAAGCAGACATTGGTATTTACTTTGTGAACTGATCCAGGAAACAGGGATTTGTTTGCGGACAGGAGAAGTGACGGACAAAAAATGTTAATTCATATCAAGGCTGACAAATTATTAACAAGGAAACAGCGTGATGTTTGGAAGAAATCACACAGGGGAAACCAGTAGACAGTGAATCTCGGGAAACAGTGAATCATTTTGATTTTTTACAAATGTGGATACACAACAGGGCGGCAACTACTTCCTTCCCTCAAGTCAGAACATCTGTTGTCTTATTTTGTAGAAAGACTTGCCTGATTGAGCATTGCTGTACAGTGTGCGAGCTAAGGGACCTAATTTTGAGCCAAACGTAATAGTCGGAGTTACTCTTACATTCATTATAGAGCCACAAATATTCAGAATTTTCTTATTGTGCTACATGAGGCAAAAGAAAATTCGGATTAAAATTATCCTTGGTCCAAATTGCAATCACTGAGCTTATACTTTTTATAGAGATCTCAAAGTTTCTCAGTGGTCTGTGTTGGGTACAGTGAATCAGGATACAGTGGATCACTTCTGGGACTGAGCCAATTCTAATCAAAATTGATCCTGACAATTCATTTCGTGTAGTTAAGGAAGCTGATTAAGTATTTTACTTTTACTTCTCTGACCTTGAATTATTTTTGAGACTGCATCAATGCTATTTTTGTGGTAAATGTTTCCTTTAATGTGATTAACTTTTGCCAATGAAGATTTGAGAGACTTTGATGGGCACTTTTTGTAACAATTCAAAGCACCATTGAAAGCACCAAAAACTATTTTTAGGGTTAGTAACTTTCCAAAATAATGTATTAGTTTTAAAAAGAAAATACTTTCGAGAGAAAACAGAACTTTTTTTGTTTTCTGGTGGTAAGTAACTTCCAAAAATTGACAAATCGACTTTTTGGGATTGAGTTGAACAAAAATTGATTTTTTTAATCAAAAAATGACTCATTTATCTGAGGATAAGTAACTTCAGTAAACACGTATTATTTGTTCACGTTTTTAATGACCTCAACCGGTGTCAAGTCAAATGTGTCCGTTTACAAAGCGGTCAATATCGGGGTGCGAAAAGTAAACTTGGTTAAAAAACCTGAAGTGCGTAATACCAGTGAAACCTAACCTTATTTCAGCTTAGAATTGCCACTAATTGTGACGAATTTATCACAAACTAGGATTGAGCACTGAATATAAATCAAACAGTAGTGATTTTGGAAAAAGAAGTAATTTTAGGTTTGATCTATTGGTGTCTGTTCGGATATTGTAATGGTTAGCATGTCTCGTACACAACCAGAAGGTCCTAGGTTCGAATTCCGTTATAAGCGAAAACTCTTCATAGAGACAATATTGCACTCAGCAGCTAATTACTCTTGTAACCGAACTTTTGCTTATAGGACACAGGGTGGGGGATTGAAGACACTTGATTGATGAAAAATGCGTCGAATAAGTCGCGAAATAGGGTACCTTCTTCCCTCTGTCTTTTCTTTTCATATTAAGTTTATCGACTTAGGTGATTTTGTACTCGCCGAGTTTACATCCCATTTGTAATTGGTGGCTTTCACTGAGATTAAGTGACAACCAGTCTCCCCCATGCCCCAGCACTCCCCTCAGTATTCTTTCTTGGAAGTATTATAAGAGTTTTCAAATCAGTAGAGACCAAGTGACAGCAAATCATGTCACTATACTTATTATATTCGTTCCCTCACTATTCTATTATAATCAATTGTTCTCATTGATTTTTGAAACCTGTAGTAACAGGTCACTTTCGCCAGAGAGCAAGTGACAGTAAGTCTCCTGAATACTATAGAGTCTACTTTTAATAATTGTACTCTGATTTTTCAAACCAGTCGTAATGGTGGCTTCCACTGGAGACCAAGTGACAGAAAGTCTCCTATATACTCCATCAATCTTCTTCTTCTTCTTATTATTATTATTGTTATTATTAACAACTAGTTGAACTCAGCCCCACGGGTGGTATTCATTTTTCAGCTAGTTCCTGCGAAAAGTTTTAATAAAGCCTTTGGCCTTATTAAGAGATCAAAACTCTTATTTTTTCAGAATGACCTTAATTCATCATTTTCGGTTTCAATACACTAATCGGCTAATCAGAGGCCAGATGTAGATAAGCGGAATCAGAATCTTTGTAATCGATAGACAGATAGATAAATGGATAGATAGATAGATAGATAGATTGATGGATGGAAATAAGATCATTACTATCGGGAAAGTTCGAAAGTCAACCATATCATTCAGTTGCAAATAACCCGGACTTTTTTTGCAATCTTTAGGTCACCATATTTCAGGAGTATCTTGATCTAAATCTTCTGGCTACAATACACCCGTTCGACTATTTAGGGGTCACATAAAGATAAACTGAATTCAATATATATATATATATATATATATATATATATATATATATATATATATATATATATATATATATATATCGAAATCAGTTCTCACGCGGACCCCACACTAAAAAGTATCTTGCTAAAACATGCTTTGGAGTCCCAAGGTCCATGATAGAAATTTCACCGAACAAAAAACACTGGGGGAAAAACCTGGACAAAACCCTCATTGAACAAGAAACAACCCTACCGGACAAATAACCATATAGCAGGAAAAAAAAAAACAGAATTTATCTGGAGTTTCGATCATTTTCTCACTAATCCACTTTAATAGAACGGACAACTGCAAGTTACACTGTTGATCAGTTGAAAAGCCTCAACCGAAAATGTCGACACTGCAGTATGAATATCTTAGCTCACTTTGCACTAATCGAGTAATTCGATTAAGTATTTTGTGGTAAAATTGAATGAAAAAAGAATTTATTGAGTTTTTACTTTCATTTCGTACAATATGTCACAAGAAGATTTGGATTAGTAATAATTCGATTTTTATATAGTAATATATAAAATAAGCAGAAAAGATACCATACTTCACTTTCATATCTTTTAAAGAATTTCTAGTGTGATTTTGAATTAAAAAACAAACGACAATTTCACCCTTTGATTGGATTTTTTAATCACTTGACGAAACAAGATTATCACAGTTTCTAATAATTGTATTTTATGTTCAAACGACCCAAAACATGTAAAATCAATCAACTGCCCACAGGAACAAAAAATATTAATCATTATTTCAAACACACGTTAAAGTTGACTCATTAATAGCTTATTAATTGGGTTAATCGATATTTTAGAATAAAATAAGATCGGCTAATTATTGAAAAGAAAATCAGTCAATTTAATTTTATTTTTTAAAAATGGATTAACCGAAACTTTCAATCTTTTTTTTCGAGTGCATACATAACAGCATTATGCGTGGCGTATGAAAATGAAAATTAAAAACCCACCATGGACAAAATCCCCTCGGAGTAAAAGATGAAACAAAATCTATTCATAGTTTTTATTAGCTAATATTATGAAATTCACCTGATGAAGAATAAACTAAAAACCATATAAGCATCAACATTTACCCCAGGTTAAAAAAAAATAAGACACTATCTATTTGGAATTTTCTTCAATTTATCATGAAAATATATCATATTGCAACGATACTGTGTGGAGGTTTTGTCTGGTGGGGTGAAGTTGTGTCCGGTTGAGTTAGGTTTTTGTCTGGTAGGTTTTATGTCCGGCGATTTTGACCAGTGGGGTTTTTGTCTGTGTTCGGGTGGTTCCAATACAACACACTGAGGATGATATGGTATAGTTCCTGAACTACGCTGTCATTTACAGACGGACACTTGATGAATTATAGTGGGGATAAGGGAGGACTGTCTCCACGCTTTAAAGACTTTTGGTTTGGATTTTGAAAGAAAGATTTGAAAGATGTTTATCTGATTATCCCAGAAATATTCATAAAACCTGTTTGTTTACCGTTTCTTTCTTTCTTTCTTTCTCTTCTTTTTTTTTTCATTCAATTTTCGTCTTAGTTTGTTTTGTTCCAGCTCATGAATATTCATAGAAAGTGTTTTGCCGGGAATTGGTCTCCCGTGATGCATTTCTTTTGTAGAGAGTGGGAGATTTGGGACGTTTCTTATTTTGAATATTCTTCAATGAGACGCAAAGAAGTGTTTCGAAATTTAAAAAAAAAAAATTACCAATACTTCTGTCAGTCAAAGTAGAAAATAATGCATTTATTTCCATAATTTACACCAACATAAGTGTGTTTGTAAATTTGGTTTTGTCACGTGAATACACACACACACACACACATATATATATATATATATATATATATATATATATATATATATATATATATATGTGTGTGTGTGTGTGTGTGTGTGTGTGTGTATAAAAATTGGTTTTGTCATGTGAATATATATATATATATATATATATATATATATATATATATATATATGTATATATATATATATATATATATATATATATATATATATATGATATTAGTGATAATAACAAAGAGTCCTGGAATATTTTTTGGTTATTACTAACTAAGGCAAGTCCGTTCAAAAGGTGCATATTTGGAAGTGGTCAGGTTTATGTAGTAAGGAGCAGCCTGCCATAACAGTCAAGTGAAATAATCAATATGATATACATGCATACACATGATATTGGTGGAAATCAGACGACGTGTAATACAATTTGTTTTTTTTAAATGATTTAATTTAGTCCGCAAAAGAGGGGGATTGACGTTAAATAGAGGGGTGGGGCCGATGTTCAATTGGTGCATAGACGCTGCTATTGTGTGCATGTTTTGAATCTGTTCATACATTTCAAAGTTTTGTTGAATCTCAGTTTGAATTCAAAATTAAAATAAAAGTCTAATTTAAAACAACCAATATTTGTGAATTGCCATCGAAAAATAATGAATCTGTCCCTAAACTATTGGAAAATGGTGGAAGAGAAAAGAATTGGGAGTATTGAGGAGATCGTTCTATCTCTATCATTCTCTCTATCATAAAAGAAACACGCTCACCCTCTCCCCTCTCTCCAATAAAAATCCTCTCTCTTCCTTTCACACTCTCGGTGAAAGAATAAATATTCTCTCTATTTCACTGCCTCAAGCAACGATAAACATTCTATTTCTTTCACTCTTTCGTAAAAACGATGAGCACTATTTATTTCCTTCTCTCGCCCAACGAAAACAATTCCCTTCTTTTCACTCACTCGTACAGCGATAGTTTCAAATAAAAGATAACGCATTTATAATTTCAACATACCGATAAGGAAAATGCATACAATATCTCCTGATAATTTATGATTTATAATTACCAGCAAACAGGATATCTCCATCAAGTTGAGCAAAAAAACAAAAACAAAACATAACAAGCAATGACCTACCACTAAATGAAGAAAAGGAAAAAGAAGAGATATATAAATAGAATAAGAAGAAGATACTACTTCCTAGAAAAATAGATTCACACCCAAAAATGTCCGAAATCTAAAATGAACCAAATCATTCGCCGGAAAAATCCCAAACAGGGCAAAAACATAGAGGTGTTTGTGTTGGGAATCTTTCATTTCATCGTACTTTAAGCTCTACTCTAACTTGGCTCTATATATTGAGCACTTGATGAAATAAACCCATCACACATCAGATATCATATCGTAATCTATTATATTATATTGTATTCCTGATTTTGTATTATATACATACACACACACACACACACATATATATATATATATATATATATATATATATATAGCAACACATATATAGATATATATATACACACACATATGTAAATATCTATGCTCACACACATATATATATGTATATATTAATACATACACACAGTCTCTCATATATATATATGAATATATACATATATATGTATATATATGTACACACACATACACACATACATATATATATATATATATATATATATATTCATATATACGCACGCACATATACATGTATGCAGACACACACATACACACATACATGCATATATATATATATATATATATATATATATATATATATATATATATATATGTATATATATATATTCATATATACGCACGCACATATACATGTATGCAGACACACACACACACACATAATTTATTATATATGTAAATATTACTTAGCAGGAATCAGGAATGCTACAGAATTGCAACAACATGCTGGTTCTCCCTTCCCCTAATTCGTCATACAAAATGGAAGATATGCCCTGAAAGAGATCTACAAGCACACCCTCAACCGCCCACCATCAAGAAGTACAAAAGTTCTACATATCCCAAATCAATATGGCTATTTGAAAATCTACGCTTCTCAATAGTGTTTGACCCTGAAAAAAGTCGGTCAGGGAATAAAACCGAATGACTCAGTGAAACAGGAGAAATCATTGTGAGGTTAATCAATGGCGGTTCAAGTCACATCCCCCCCCCCATTTGAAACACGAGAAGTTAAAGAGCCACACTGATAGATAGATAGATAGATAGATAGATAGATAGATAGATAGATAGATAGATTGATAGATAGATAGATAGATTTGTCTGGTTAGTCACTCAATAGGAACTGTCAAGTGATCGACGTTTTTGACAGCATGCCATCTTGGATTTGATCAATCAAAAAAAGAATTGAAAAAAAAGGGTAATCAATGAAGGGTTTACTTGAACAGTTTCATTGCCTGTGTACAACCAGCTTATCCGCATCTTTTTTACGAAAGACCTTTTAATTCGTGACAAATCCTCAGGTAAAAGAATTCTCATATAGATTACCATACTGATTGACTCTACCCAATACTAGGAAATCTTGTTAGGATCATTAGTTGAACAGTATTTGTGAATACAGTATTTGATTTTATTTTTACAAACAAAATATGTATTTCATTTATCGGTGCTCATGTATTTTGATGATCACCAAGAAATTAAAAAAAAACGAGCGTAAACACACCCGGATATAAGATAAGGGTGTAAGTTAGCATGAACTCACACTGTAAATTGAAAACCCAACAAAACCCCTATTTTGAAGGGCAATTTGAAACTACAACCTTTTTTCTAGAAATAATGAGCAAATGTTGAAAATTTCAGCCCCCTAGCTCCATTGGTGCGGTCAGTATGCGTGATACATACATAGTTAGCCAAATTAGCCAACTAGCAAGCCAGCCAGACCAACTTGAAAACTGAAACCCATGTTGTTTTAGCAACGGATTAGGTTGACGGTTTCTGATAGATATATAAATAGACAGAGAGAAGAATAGATATTCAGAAATCCACACACATATATACAGACACTATGTATGAGAGAGAGAGAGAGAGAGACAGACAGGAAGACAGACAGACAGACTGACAGAGGAATAGATATTCAGAAATCCACACACATATATACAGACACTATGTATGAGAGAGAGAGAGACAGACAGACAGAAAGACAGACAGACAGACTGAGAGAGGAATAGATATTCAGAAATCCACACACATGTATATAGATACATGTGTGGGGAGATAGACAGACAGACAGACAGAGAGGGGATTTGATGACAAAAGTAAATATACACCACTATTTTCAAACGAAGCCTCCCTACACAAATATAAACAATTGAAAAATATTTGATCCTGAAAATTTAAACGTAATTAACTTTAATGAATTTTCGAATCATTTCAATGTATTGCATTGTGCTCTTTCCTCACGGTAAAGATTAATGTTTTTGTCTGAATAACTGTCAGTGAATATTGGAAGAAGTTCCTCTTATCGAATGGATGTCTATTTTTCTGAATTAATATTCTCATTAGATTTACTACGGAAGCTTTATTTTTGTATCTATGCAGCTAGTTTAACGGTCGAAAAATGAAAAAACGAACTTAACTTTGCAGAAAAAGCAATAGATTAAGATTTTAGAAATATTCAAAGAATTAATAATGACTATTCGATTTCATTTAGAAACCTAAGACTATCGCATCTATAACAACTATTAAACATGAATTAACCACAAAAATAAGCTAAAAAAAGCAGTAAAAATGTTAAATAATGACAGTGATTCATCTAAGAAATTAAGTGTAAAGCAACAAAAATATGATGGAAAAGAAGTTAAAAAATAATAATACCGACAATGTTAGATCCAATAATAAGGAACAGCACAAGACTATTGTGTTTGCAGCTACTGCTACGCGTAAAACATGAGAGATACGATAAGAAATAAAATAGTAAAAAAATCATAATATAAATGTTTCATTTGAAACGTTCAGAGATAACTGATAGTTTAAAACTTTGGCAAATCAGTCGTTCGTTTCTAAGCAGATAATGACTTACATGATTTATGTTTTAATTAGTTAAATAATTGACTGTGAAATAATTCACGGATATATTGGAATTCGTGAGAGATAATTTTTCTTAGAAAGAAACAACTAAATTCGTCTGAGTAGAAGAGTCCATTGTTTGGAGTGGAGGATATTGTCATATCAGAAAACTGTTACCTTTAAGCGGAAGAGTATATTGTTACGGACAGTGAAAAAGAAAAAAAATTGCACTGTTCACTATTATAGTAGATTTCAAAAACACTTGGCAAATCTGTGTCCTAGTAAAAATCTAAAACGAAAATAACACTTGCAATTGGACAAAAATGGTTTGAACGACGGATCTTTTGCTGTCGTTCCTGTCTGTGGGCCACGCAGAAAATGATCAGAGTTGAAATTAGGGAAATTGTGCGTGGTTTAAGTCGACCGTGGCCTTTCGTGGTTGTTTTTATTCATAACACGGCCGCCAGAATCAGAAATCATCGCCACGGATTTAAACATTGTCATTCAGGCTCGCAAAATGCACGACGATTGTCTTTAACTTTCCTGGGAAAGTTAAATGGGAAACTTAAAGAGGCTCAAGTGAACGGTAATTTCCTGCAACACGAGGGCTTAATCGATTTACACTTCCTAAGGTTGTAAAAATTTCCTTTACATTTATTCATTTCGCTTTTTTTTGTTATTATTTCTCGTTTTTTTCCCTCATTTTTGTTCTCTTTCTGGGACTGTAGTACGTGTTGTGTTCGGTTGAAAACGTTGATAAATGACACCTCGTCCGGATTAAAAATTTTACGCACTACTGTAATACTTGAGCCCTGACTGTCGTTCGATGGCCTTTGAATGTTGGGAATATACTTTGGACATTGTCCTGTCTAAACGATGACCACAGCACATTTGACCAGGCACAGTTGTCCACTAGGGAAATGCCCAAGTACCATGATGAACACAAAATTGCTTCTTACTAATAACACTCCACAGATGATGGCATAGCAGTCCAAAAAGAGGAACAATCAATTGCAAAAGTCTGCATTAAAAAATAAATAAAGATACTTTAATTTAGCATTTACAGTTTGGGTGCCA
>OY735228.1:7792327-8019827 GCA_963457665.1 Thysanoteuthis rhombus | reverse complement strand
TTCAGTCCGACATTATTCACATTTTTTTTCTCAAATTCGGACCCTTTTTTTTAGAGATCACTGCCCAACAAAATGAAAAAGAAGTAATAATCATTAATCAAACCTCTCTCTATCTTTTAATTGATTACACGGCTAAAAGACTTGGGTCAGATGACGGTCTCTATTGAATGACCAACCAGACCTATTATTTTCTAATTTATTATGTCTAGAAATTATAGAAAATGTCGATTATTTCCTACAAACTTTGCCATTGTAACATTGATAATTTGAAATCTACTCATTTCCAAGGGTCGAATTTGCACATTTCTAATCACATAAAGTAAAAAATGTCAACTTCTAATAAATATCACCTTATTGGCTTCAAAAGCAAAGTTTTGAAGCGAATAATAGCCATTTTCTGTACTTTTTACACCTCTCAATATTAAGAAACACTTTTCCGGAAAAAAAACTCGGTTTCATTATAACATTTGTCGTAACTATTCAGAATTTTCTTATTCTGCTATAGGAGGCGAAATTAAGTCGACACGACATTTCCAAAAGTTCCCAATGGATTTGAATGAAATTCAGGGGAAGGATGGACAATGGTGAAAGAAAGAGGTGATTAAACTTTGAGATGGATCCAAGAAGTTTATCTTGATAGAGAATTTTTTCCTGTTTTTCCATTCATTTATGCATATGTTCAAGTCTGTCTACGAGATATCTCTAAAAGTTCTCAATGAATTTTTATGGATTTTGACGGAAGGATACACAATAGGCTTTAGAAAACTTGATTGAATTTTAGGATGTATGCCATATTATCCAGCACCCACCCACCCATGTCGGAGCCTTACGTTCCCACCACAATACATAGCCAGGGTTCTATGTCTATCTGCACAATATCTCGATAAGTTCTCAATGAATTTCAATGAGATTTTGTGGAAGGGTTTTCAAACAGCCATGGAAGATATACAAATTTTGGAAAGATCCAGGCTCTATAACTTCTCTAAACAATGTCGTTGACAGAGGTTTGCGATCTCTGAATACTTTTCGGTTCCGTTAGTTTTACTTTTGCAAATGAATGTTCGAGAGATTTTACATGATCACTTTCTGCAATGTACAGCTCAATAATACTTTCATAAAATATATAATTGGTCTCACTCAGGGACTCCTTTCAATCGTTCAGTCTTATGCTGATTTACTGCATCCCTTATGCTGATCCACACTGTCCCGGTGTACTGGAGCTGAGGCACAGTGGATCAGAAAAAAGAAAAGTGCTCGTCAGATGCTAACTTATATAATACTTTCTTATCGTTACATAACCTATTTCACAGACAACAGAGATCTTAGTTTTTTACCCGAATATATTTATAGAATAAGCGTCTACCCACGATTGAAATTTCTGTGCACCGGCTTCCCTTATGAATTCATCAATGAATGTTATCTGGTTATTGTTATCTAAATGATCCTCTCCAAAAGTGATCACAATAAGCCGTTTCTTGCGCATTAGATAAATGCACAAGTTTGCACCGCCCTCAGTTCCTTAATTCTGACGCCTTCTACGCAGTTCAATTTCCCCCTCCAAAACGGCACATTGTAGCCAGAGGTGTTTAATTGAAATATCCCGAAAATATGCTGACTTATAATAATAGTGTGATATACTGCGTTCGCACTCACCTGGATAATAATCAACTGATCTATCTCTCTATCTCTCTATCTCTATCTCTATCTCTATCTCTCTCTCTCTCTCTCTCTCTCTCTCTCTCTCTCTCTCTCTTATATATACTTGAATTTTTGTGTTTGTCCATCTTGTCCTCCTCAACAGTGCATTGTAGACATAGATATTCAATTAAAGTATCACCAAAATGCAATAACTTGGAGGATGCATGAACCACCGGACTACTATAAGTGGAGAGGAAAACAAATTCTATTCGGATGTGAAAAGCAACTTTTCACAGGGAATCCAGCAGTGTTTCATTATGTCGGATATGCCTTGAATAACGATAATTCTGGGTCATTTATAGCTACTTTTCAGCTTGGCCAACGCCAGCCATTCTTCCAGTACATTGGAAAGACGAAAGGTTTTATTATCTTCCGAATGAAGAAGTCAAAGAGCGCAATTACTGTATTTGTTCAAGACACCATTTGTCTGGAAGGAACATTTGTAAAAATATTTACCATCTTTTGAATAATACGGAAGAAGATAAGGAAAGATTAATTATCTTCTCGCCATCTGTTGATCTTATCTTGTTAGCTGGCTGACCTTCGTTCCGATGATTTCTGCGGCTGCGCTGTCAGTGTTGGAATGAGGCTGACAATGTGACTGACAAGTCCAATTCGCTGATCAGTATTATAGAGATCAGTGGTCCAATTTTTGTGGCTCATATCCGGGGACAGTGGAACACTGGGTCGCTGTAGACACGTGCGTAAAACCTTCTGGTGTTTTCTGGCTCTGGTGACCTGTTCTCTTCGGCTCTTCTACAAGGTTGTACAGACCACTTATGTTAAACTGCACGATGTCAACAACTTTTTAATGATGAAGTAATAATTAAAAGAAAATAAGGATAAATATTGAAAAAATGCTTCTACTCAGTTGTTTTTTTTTCAATTTTTATTTATGGAATGAAAATGCCATAACGGGTTTCTCCACATACGATTAGCATCAAAAATACTTATTCAACATTAAGATTCAAGTGATGAAAAAAGTATGAGACTTAATGAAAAATCCAAGCTTATCAGTATTGAGAAATATTCACCAGGCACATATTTTTCTAAATTATTCAATATATTTCAGTTAATAACCCCTAAAATTGCCCTGTTAAGTCACTAAAAGTTACTTATATTGTTGCAGGATAATATAGAGATATCTTATAAACATATTTGTTGTTAGTATTCGTGTAATCTAAGAAATATTACATTTAAATAAAATTGAAGAATGACTATAATGTTTAACGATCCTTACTATAATTTGTACGCACATGCGCATGTGTGTGTGCCTAAATGACTCAACAACTGGCCAGATGATATTCGCCAGATATGTAGATCGTTTGAAGTTGTTTGGGTCAATAGTTCTCGATGGGGGGGGGGGCTCAATTTACAATGAATTTTCTTACTGAAATAAACACATATTTTGTGACAACTAAAAGTGACGTTTTTGTTATGCAGTGTGCATCTTAAATCATTTCGAAGTGGTTTCGTAATCAAGAGACAGGTGGTATCTTTTTACGATGGATTGAAAGAAAGAAAATAGGGAGGATCTGTTTACGATAGAGTGCAACAAAGGAAAAGGCAGAGGGGATGTTTATTCCTTCACAACAGTGCGAAAGAAAAAGAGAGAGAGAGGGGAGTGTTTATATTTATACGATTACTGGAGTGGATAGAGAGAAGGGTAAAGAGAATAAATATTTACCCCCTCCCGCTTGCCCTTCCAAACAAGTTATTTTGACTCCTCCCGGTATTTTTCTACCCAACCTAGAAAATATTTTTCAATAATCTAAAGAGAGTGTATTTTCTTTTTCGACAGCAATTTATAAATACTTGCTGAAATTTTATTTTGACTTCAGAATTTAACAAAACTTTGAAATGTGTGAACAGGTTTGAAACAAACTCACAACTGCAACGTCTATGCACCAATTTAACTTGAGACCCCCACTTAAACATTAACCCCTTCCTTTTCAGACTTTAGTATTGAATCACTTTTCAAAAGCAAATCATATCAAACAGTGCCTGATTCCCATCTATATGTTTGTTCTATCAAATTCTGCCAGAGTTATCTAATCCTTGTGATTTACTCCGTTTTACAAAATTATACAATATTGATATTCGTTACGTATATCGTATAGCCTGTACACCAGGGATCGCTGTGTCAAGTTTGGATCAGCAGTTCTTGGGAAATCTAATAAAAATAGATCTTTTTTAAGTTTACTTAAAATCATAAATCTAAATTTAGATAAAAAAATATCTAAATTGGCATTTGATTCAAATTTAGTTATAAAGTATCCAAATTTGCCACGCTGAGGAAAAGTAACCGAAGTACTTCGGAGCCGTTTCTCTGAATTTTTGAGATGAGGTATTATTATCATCTCTATTATTATTCGGACTATCCTCATCTTGGTTGTTTTTCATACAACGTTTCAGCCGTTGTACTCTAAGGCCTTCATCAGGTATCATCTGGTAGGTGTGGGGGTAGTAACGAACCGAACCCTTTATTTAACCGACAGGGGTATATGGACCGCACTCCCCTCTTAGCAGTAGTAATATTTTCGAATTATTATTGTCTCACACTGGGATTGAACCTAGAACCATTAGATTCTGTCTGTCTGATTCTCTAGAGTGGTCAGAGACAATAATAGAGATACTTCGAAGCCGTAGTTTCGGAAGGTAGACAGAAAATCATTTTACATGACTATTATGTCACTTTTTGAACGGGCTTGCCCAAGTTCTTTAAACGTTAAAATTTGACAAAAGAGTTTAACCTTAAAATTCATGTAATTCTGATGTTGTTCTTGAACGTTTTTGAACATGGCGATTGCAAGCCGAGCCAACTCAAGGCTTCCTGGTGAACGGAACAAGCTGAATTGTTTAATCGATTTATTCTCCCATATTTCCATTTGTATTTGGAAAGTTTTACTCTGTCGGACACAGGACAGATTTCCCCCAGGACTTCCCGCTTTACAATTACTAGGTCATGATTCGGAATGACGGTTGGGAAGTGTTAATTCTTAATATCTGATTGGTTTAACGTGATGGGATTGATAAACAGTGGTAGGTTTATCCCATTAAGTTCGATGACTATTGTTATTGTTATGGAGGAAAACGAAGTCAATTCCAACTTGGTTTGGAATTTGACAAAAATGAATTTTTTTCCCCCTCCGATAAAATATGGGCGGAGGACTAGCGGGAAAGAAAAGGGGAAAATAGAAAAATCTCAAAATAAACAAGAGGACCCGAGAGACAAAAAAGTCTTATAATTATCATCATGATAATTTGTTCCTTAGAAGAGGGAAAAGGGATTTTTTTTTCCTTAAAAGAGAAGATCCACATGGCGATAATGCTGATGGGGAAGAGGTGGAGACATAGAGCGCGCTGATGCATCGCGATGTGAAATAAAGCAACAGAAAACATAAACAACAAGAAAAGAAACACTGAAAAGAGGATACAACAACAAGCATAAAAAAGAGGATGAAAAAAAAAACAAAGAATTTCCTCTGCATTATTACTAAATAAATATTCGTTGTGTTTTCCTTTCCGTTGTTTTCATTCTCGTGTGTCTTTTGCCTCTAATAGCAAAAAAGATCGTCGCAAGGAGTGGAGCCGTACTGAATAGTATTTAATTGTTTGGTATATTTTAATGGCCCATTAGAGGCGGATTGCAAGGGTGGCTGAGCAGTAGGCCTCGAATATAGGAGAGTAGCGGTAGAGGAGGCGGTACGAGAACTATGATCAAAGAAATACAAACTCACCCACGCACCTCTGCAAGAAGAGAGAGAGAGAGAGAGAGAGAGAGAGAGAGAGAGATAAAGAGGTAGAGAGAGAGAGTGAGAGAGAGAGTGAGAGAGAGAGTGAGAGAGAGAAAGAGAGAAAGAAAAAAAGTAGCCTCATTCACCTACATACGCGACACCGTACAGTTACAGAGACCTGACAGAAGTTGGCAGACGCCATTATGTTACCCGGAATTGACATTTAATGAAGATATACACCTCAACTGGGCGAAACGGTTATCTTCACGGAATCGGCAGAATCGGATCGAATTCCGGTTGTTTGCATCCCCGTGAACTAATGCCTTTGGGAAAGGCATGAATCCAATCCTCCCTGCACTCTGTCCCTTTGCTAGACATCTTGACCAAAATCAGTGGCCCGCCACAGTGGCTGACCGAGAAGAGGGTGGCATTTAGCGAATCAATATCGTATTTACCCGACTAGTTAGTAACAGCAAAATAGAGACCAATAGAGTGTGGAAATGTGTTTGCTGATGTATCATCACTGGCATGCCATGATGACTAATGGAGATGAGAGAAAACTGCAAAAATCACACTCTCATAACTACCTTATTTGATCACACAGTAAGTGCAAAAAATGTTACCCCCATTGTCAAACTTCACATGGTTCAATCCAAACTCGTGAAAGATAATAAAAAAATGTAAGTAAAATAACCGTAGTAGTTGTTGAGCCGAAAGTGCTAAGTATAAGACTTTTCGACAATTATCATACCCTGTAGATCCAAGCATTTCCCAAGAATAATTAATAAAAATTAACAAGATATTCCTCGTCTGTCGTTATCAACCATCATAAAAAATTACTTGCGAAGTATGTATGTATATATATATATATATATATATATATATATATATATATATATATATATATATATATATATATGTATATATATATATATATATATATATTTAAATAATTGTGTCATCCACACACAGCTGTTCCGTTGTATTACAACTCTTCAGTGTGGCTATAGACTATCCATTATCCCATCCAGCACCACGAGGTAAGATCGAAACCTTCGCTTCAGACCCAGAGGGAGGCATCTTACCCCTGCTCTACGCAGAACTGGACGGTCAGTAAGGTTGAATTTAAGCGATATACTCATTTACGCATATATATATATATATATATATATATATATATATATATATATATATATATATATATATATATATATATATATATATATATATATATGTGTGTGTGTGTGTTAATGCATCTCATGCACAAATGCTTGTGCAAATGTGTTCTGCAGAGTGCGCCCAAATCAGCTGAAAAGCAGTTGCAGGGTATCTTCATCTCTTTGGTTATGACAGACATCCAGAATAAAAAATAGTCGACATCAAACACGTCAAAAACATTCCCCCTGCAGCTGCTGTGACAGTTCATGCCTGTCCCATGTTGGTCTCATCAGCCATCATTCCAAGATTTTCTTCAGTCCCCTTCCACTCAAAGAACATTTAGCATGAAAAAAATACATAAAATGGTAGTCATTTTCCTTTTAAAAAAATATTGATAAGCTCAGCTAAACTTTCATGAAATTATGTTCTTCCTAAATGTAGAT
Organism: Thysanoteuthis rhombus; assembly: GCA_963457665.1. Classification (NCBI taxonomy): domain Eukaryota; kingdom Metazoa; phylum Mollusca; class Cephalopoda; order Oegopsida; family Thysanoteuthidae; genus Thysanoteuthis; species Thysanoteuthis major. The sequence continues at coordinate 8,012,791 of OY735228.1, read as the reverse complement.
ACTTACATAAAAAAAAATATAAGGAACAAAATACTGTATATAACAAAATTATCAAAAAAAAAAACGTTTTAGTACAAAGAACAGTTCTTAAAGATAAAGTCTTGATTAATAAAAATGGGTTCTGAAAGTTTATTCACAATATGAACATCTGTAGATATTTTAAAATCCTGGACCAGAAGTGAAATGACTTTTTAGATCTTTGTTTGCGAAAGCAAAACAAATGACAGATTAAAAAACTAGCTGTTTAATACCCATCTATACCGGCTTAGATGCCAGGACTAGGATTACAGCTGGTTATAATCACAGTGGAACGATTTCTTTGTCCTGATGGTGAGCCTTTAAGTAACGTCTCTGTCAGTCAAGTTATGCGAAATTGCTAGATTTATTGAGTTATGAGAAGTCGAAGAAATCATAATTATTTTGTGTTGAAACCTTTACCTGTGTCCAATAAGCACGCATTCCAGATTTGCTAGCTCTACATCAAACTGTTTGGCCATCTATAGAGAACAGACAAACAGGCTATTCCATTTTTTTTTTATATAGATACTAAACTAGTGACCCGCAGTTCCAAATTAGGAACCTCAGTATATATATATATATATATATATATATATATATATATATATATATATATATATATATATATATATATATATATATATATATCTTTTGCACAAAAGACCAAAAGAAAACTATAAGGAAAATTAATATTGAGATGGGGAAGATGTTAAGGAATTCTTTTCCTTCTTGGTTGTCATTAAAAAATCATTAGGCAACACTCAGTGATGACTGACCTACGTTTCACTTGCTTTGCTCAAGACAACGTGACGGAAAATGGTGGTCTTCTTAGAAGTCGGATGTGTGTTCATGGCCCTTTAAAAGACTTTGGCGGCCATTTTCTTTGTCCGGCCCAAGCAAGGAATGTGGACCAAACATATCTACCCCGGATTTTTGTCTCTACCCAACTCGTTAATAGGTGCAAAATGACAGTGTCTGGGGTAAGGAAAGGGGTGGCTTCACTTCGTCCTTTAATGGTCCGTTCCTGGTAACAGGGTACACAGTCTGATATCCGAGAAGGCTTTCATGTTGCAACTCCAGACTTTCTCAACTGAGGTTCTGCAGGATTTTAGCGTTCCGCGAGAAGATGTAACAGGTTTAGCAAAAATTCTGAACAAATCCGACTCGTAATTTTGTTTATTTTGCTCATAAACCTCCTAACTTCATTTTCATTTATCAATACACCATCTTTAAAAAAATATTCTTTGTATCAAACCAATTTTTTTGCTGATTTTGTGATATATTCGATTCCTTATATTTTGTATAAGTATATAAAGTTTATGAAAACATGACTTTTATGAAATCTAATCTAAGCTTACAATTATTTTTTCAGGGAAACCGATTTCAATTTTATATTGTTATACTGAATGTTCTTTAGGGGACTGAAAAAAAACCATCTTCGAATGTTCACCAAAAGAACAAATATGCCGGAAACTATCTTCCTGAACACTGTAGAATACATATAATTAATTATAGATAATAATACATATAAATTTTTGAACATGCAATTGTCGTAAGCTGTACATATGATGGTATTTATGCACAGTTTCCCGATTGGGGGGGGGGGTAAATGACCCCTGTTTCCTTACCCTTGTTCTACAGTTTCTTGCCAGGTTTTGGATTATCGTTGTTGGTGATGATGGTGGGACCCGGTTGCTCTTATGGGAGAACATAAAGGGCGCCAGAATAAATAGAAATAGAAAGCACTGGTCGGATTAGTCACTCAAGAGAATCCGTCATGTGACCAATGTCTCTTAGCAGCAGGCTGTGTTGGGGGTGATCAATCAAAAATTGGAAAAAAAGCCGATCAATAAATAAGTTATTTCTCTTGCGTTTTGTCAGATCACTAAAAAGTCTAAATTTAAAAAAAACAACTTGAAAGCTGCCGAATATAAATTAAGGGAGCAATTTCACATAAAATTACATGGTAAGTTGAACCCCTCAATGGTGGCGAGGGTTTGAAGAAAATCCCTGTTTTCTCTAGTCATAATAAGAGTTAATTATTGAAATTTTCAGCCCATCAGTCCCAGATGTAGTTTGTACGCGAGATACATACTCACATACCTACATAGTCAGACTCACCTAAAATCTGAAGAAACTTATGTTGATAGTTTTTTTATGACAATTTAGGCTTATTGTTTCTAACAGACAAAAAGCTGGAGATTGAGAAAATCGAGAAAATTCATTGAAGAAGAGGAAACTAACTTGAATTATTCAATCGAGACTTTCCTTCTCAATTTTTTTGCTGTCTTTAGAGCCGTCCATTCGTTGACAGAATAAATCTTTAATTCCCTTCTGGTGATAGATTCGCAAAAGGGACATCCATCATCAGAAATCGTTGCTTCACTCCATTTTTTAACCGTTTTCCTCAAATTTTGGCAGTCAGCAAAGACGGGGTTCCAGGAAAAACAGGTCTGGTTAGCCCCTCAATAGAAACCGTTAAGTGACCAACGTCTCCTAACAACATGCTATACTGGGGTGATCAATTGAAATAAAATTAGAAAAAAAGGTGGTCAACAAATGTTACATCCGTCTCCTTTTGTTCGGTAATGGTCTCTTAAAAAGTTTGAATTTTCAAAAAACAAGCCTGAATGCTGCCAGACATAAATTAAGGGATCAATTCAGCCTACACTTACTGAGAATCGAACCCTCATCAAAATATATTGGAAGTGGGGATCAAATAATTTTCTTTACGAAATATCGAGTAAATGCTTAAATTTTCAGCCTCGTAGCGTTTTTGAGTCGGTCTGTACGTGTGATCCAGCCAGACCAACTCCAAAACCGAAGAAAGCTATGTTGACAGTTTTGGTTGACGGTTTCTAATAGAATAAACATGAACTGTTATGGCACCGTCGGCAATTGCTGTTATAATGAATTACTATAGAGATACAAGAGACAATCCCCCCTCTACCATTATTTTCTTTTTTTTTTCCTTATCTCTAACGGAGAGACCTTCACGTTTCCACTTTTCTATGATCACCAAACTTCCGCAAAATCTGGTTTCAAACCATATCAACTTCTGAAGAACTGTTTGAACTAAAACGTCGCAGAAATGAAGGATAAAGACGTCAAAGGCGGAATATCCTCCAAGCCCCCCCCCCAAAAAAAAACGAAACATTCGTAGTCTAGCGTCGTCGACGAACAAACAATGAATTTCTATGCTGAGATTTCTATGCATTGTTGGATACAGCACACTTGTGGTCTTATGTCACAGAAAGCTAGACGTTTCAGTGGAAGAGGACAAAGGTTAGCGAACTAATCTATACCGACCATCACAATATGGTGTGATCGATCTTCACTTGGCGCCCTGCATCTTGTCCTTTTGCCAAACAAAGCTAAGTCTCATTACCTAAGTTGATAAGATATAATCAGTTCTTCGGTGCCACTTTTATACAGACATCAAATATACAGCTCAAGAGGTGATAGTTAACGAGATAATCTAACCATTGATCCCACTTGTAGCTTAGAGAGAAAAGTAGGCTTAGTATTTGTGGAAATGTTCCTGGCCAGAGACTGAATAGTTAAAAAGACCTATTTTTCTATTAGTATTTTTCAAGAACAGTAGGCCCTCACCAGTTGGAGGATTGAAGTAACAATATCTCAATCATCCTGGTTCCTCTTATTTGGTCTTGTGCTAAGCTAAAGTTAAAAATGATTGATTTTACTGACAGCTTTTTTGATTCCGATATTTATGATACAATTTAAAGAAACCAAACAAAAGACAGCCTAGACGTCTGTATAGCAAACCTAAAACGCTTAATCATCATCATCAGTCTTTTAACGTCCATCGTTGGACACAGACCTTCCCCAGGATTCGTCAAACCTCTCTATCATGGGCGTCGCAGAGCCAGTATTTTCTGAATTGGTCGAGCTCGTTTCTCCATCTTGTATTCTATCGGCCTCAGTTTCTTATGTGATCTCTTTGGATCCATGTTGTGAGTCGTGATGTCCATCGGTTGTCTGTCATTCTTGCAACCTGGCTTGTCCATTACCATTTAAGTTTTGTAATAGTTTCTATGATGTCTCTGACTCCCGTTTTCTCCCTGAAGCGTTTTACCGTGGAGCAAAGGCTAGCAGCTTAGTATTCATACTATTACATTTATGTTATGCGTTCGACCCCCACTGAGTGCTCTCTTACTCTGCCCTTGTGCCAAACTAGACTTGATTCTTTCAGTTTTACTGTCATGAAAATCATATCTTTGAGACCACAATTACTCATGTGAATTTGCAACTCGTTAGGGAAATAATTCTGAGAATATTCATGAAACCGCCAAGGGAATAGAATGAGATACGGGGTCTCTCTGAGACATGAAAAAATGGGTGGGCCCGATCATTGTCAATGCAATGGTCATAGGGTACACACTCTCACTCAATGGCGCCTTGCTGTCGACTGAATAACATCATGGGAGCGTGTCTGAAGTAATGTCCCCTCTGATTGGTTGAAAATTCGCATTAAAGCCACGTAACTGGTTCTTGAGATTCGAAATCCAGGCTTTTAACAAACTTCAAAGGGCTGAATACTTCCCGGGCAAAGCTAAAAATGCTAATGCCGATGCTTGCAGTCCCGTGCAAAGCTAGTAATAGGCCGAAGCTTGATGGGAAATGTAGGCTCCAACTTGAACTGCTCTTCAAGTATTGTTATAATCGGTACAAAACACATACGATTTATATATGATTATATACGTATACGTTTAGTGTACATTATGTATTCACAAGTATAATTAATAATAATATAAGATAAAAGAACTTGACCAATTTATAAAAAAAATAATAGCAAATAATCTTATCCAAAATGTGTATAAGACCAAAGGGTTAAAAGCAGTAAATACAATAGTATTCGCCTCTACCAAGGATTGAGTGGGAGATAAGCCTGTTCAAAATCGTGGGCTCATGCCAACTGGCCCACCTGGCCCCGTCAGTTCTGGGCTACATACACCCTAGCCGTCAGTCTAGCGAAGCTAAAAGTGCTATTGACGATGCACGTTGCACAAAAACCGGAAACTAAGACAATATTCTCTGACAGACGTTGGAAAGAAGCCAGACGGATATTCGGTCTTAATCTTTCGTCAAAAGTCGACATTTGATATTCGTTTATCTCTGAAAGACTTGACGCCTGCATTAAGAAAACTTCAGATGAAAGAGAATAGCATAAAAAACATGCAGGAAGAACTTTCCTCAACACCCATGGACAACTGAGCGGAAAATGGCGGTCGAGGAGGAGGAGGAGGAGGAAGAGGCGGGGAGGGGGTCTCTCCTTTTCAAAATAAAAATCTCTCCAACGGAGTAAGTAGTGCCGATTGCGTTATCTTCGTAATCGAGTTTGTTCGTTTGGTGTCACCTTAAACTTTGTCTTCAGAAATAACAAACAAGACAAAATTTAAACTAGGTAATGAAGTAAACAAGAAACGATGAACTATTAAGACGAATAACAGTGATATCAGCGAACGAAGCAATGTAGCTTTATATCAACAAGGCAGCAATTGGATTAAGGGGAGGCAGAACCACTCTCCCAGTCGCCCTAAACCAAGATCTGAACTACAAATACTCCAGGAGAACATTACAAGACCACGAATACATCAGGAGGCTTAAACTAAACAATTCACAGGACTTACAGAAGATCAAATCCATCGCAGAAGACCGAAAGTTCTTTGTAGGCTTTCACAAACTGCTTTTAACTCACGCACCCTTTCAAAATTAAAGTTATATTTTTCTGCAATCATAGCCGTACAGTCAATCGCGAGAAAAAAAATCGTACATGGTTATTTTTAAGATCATCGAACCCTCCATTGTTTAACATTCACATGGTAACTGCATCTTCTCTTTACGTAATTTAGACAAACGAAAAACTTTACCTCCGATTAGTGATGGGAACGGTTACCTTTTTCGATTCGCAGTGTTGAAATTAGTCACTTTGCCGTTTCTTAATACGAATCCTCTTTTAGTTTCTCTTGGTTTCTTTTTTTTCCGTTCTTCTCCCGGCTATCCTTTTAATGGTTTGCTGCAGTACATTAAACTAATGGTTCTCACACTGCGGGCCACGGCACAGTAGAGTCCAGCAAATATCTCTCAAGCGTGCTGCGTAAGTCTTTCCGAATGAGTAAACGCGTATTTTGATCGTTAGACACACACACACACACACGCATACACACACACACACATCCATCTATCTATCTATCTATCTATATATATATATATATATATATATATATATATGTATATATATATATGTTGAATATACTGGTAGAGAATCGACTTGGAGTTTTTTCTATGTAATAAGTATTCTTATGATATCATAAGTTGGTTTGCATGCAATCTGAAATTAAAAACCACATAACGGATTTGATATTTATATGACAAACATTCAATTGAAATGACAGGAAGAGCGAATCGTTATACTTATTGATCACTCATCGTTAAAAGTAAGCCTTGTTTCAAAAAATTACATGAAGCATAAAATGATATCAATTCAATACACATAAAACCGTGTATAAAATGATATACTATATGCATAGCATGAACTATATAATAAAGGGGGTGGTGTTTGATCAATACTGTTGAGGTGCCATGTTAATATAACTGTTTTGCTTTTTAAATCCCCGAAACGGTTACATGGTTAACAACTAATGATCCCAATTAGAGACAATTCATACATTGTTCAATGATAGCAAAGTACAGGGGGAACAGGGAAAAATACTTTTGAAGATTACATAGATCGCATTGACAGATATTAGGAAATAAGTGATTAGAGTGATAAAAATCTGTTGAAAAAGTTTTTTTTATGTTAAGTGTTTAAAGCTGAGAAGCTTTCAAGACTATATATATATATATATATATATATGAGTGTGTGTGTAAGACGTAAAGCATAAGGAAAAGCAACAGTAGTTAGAGATTATTAAATATTTGATAAGTTGAATATTTAGTAAATACTATTGTCACTAATCAACTATTCAATACTATTATCATGAACCCTTTTTACGAAACATCCAAATTATAGAATACCAGATAATTTTCACCAACTGTGGCTTTTCCTTACTTTTTTTTTTACTAATTTCTTTAATCATTTATGGACCCTTCTCGTGGAATATTAATACGTACCTTTCTATCCATCCATCTAGCTGTCCATCTATACATAAGTATATATCCACACACAAACACAAACACACACGCACACTCACACACACACACACACACACACACATATATATATATATATATATATATATATATATATATAATACAAATCAGGTTTGCAATATAGCATATTATGATATAATATAAATCAATGTCTGATATGTGATGGATTTATTTTGTAGAGTGCTCCATACTTTTAACTTCAAGCTCCAAGAGTCATGTTGGTTGAGAGTACAGCTGGAAATGTAGTAGAGAGTAGATTCACTACACAAACACGTTTATGTTTCTGCCGTCTTTGGGCCTCTTCATGCGAATTCGCCTGTTTTTAAAACACACGTAATCATTTGCCTGTAGAGGTCCAAAGAGGGCAGAAACTTAAACGTGTTTGTGTAGCGAATCTACTTTTCACAATGTATGTATATATATGTATCCACACACACACACACATATATATATATATATACACATGCACACACACACACACACACACACACACATATATATATATATATATATATATATCCACATGCTCACACACACACACATATATGTATATATATACATACAAGATTTCAAACAATTTTCATCCGTCCATGTTCCTCATGATGTGTGTATTGAATGTGATTATCATCACGTGATCAAATCATTTGAGTCTTGGCAACATAATTCTTTGCGATGTCTTCATTATTTACTTATGGCGTTGTGCCTCGATGTTTACCAAACTCAGCATAGTCTGGCATAAGGCCACAAATTTGTAGTACACAAAGCAGACCGAATTCGTTACACTTTCGGAGTAGTCGGTAAGACAACGGACGCACAATAGGACCTGATATCATTTAATAAATCACCCTTAATAACATTCAACTCAGTCGAACCTCAACTAATCGTGGCCTATCTGTATTGATATACAATAATCTTCCTTAATCACGGCCCCGTTAAGGATTTAAGAATGCTGATATTACAGATTTGTAGTTACAATGAGTAAAAACGAGGTGTATTAATAATGAGAGACCAAAAAGTACAGACCAAAATGACCTGTTATCTAATTCTAAATACACGGGTTACAGGTCTGATAATACATGAATGAACAAATAAGTAATTAGTCTAACCATCTACATAGTGATTTGTAATGAATTGTTTGTTGAACGTCACAGTGAATTCTTAGAATAATACTTTGGACAGGCATAAGTTAAACGTGAAAATAATGGAATAGTATATAAAAAAAGAATTAAAAGGAGCAATTTATTCAAGTAGCATTATTCCAAGGCTCAACTAATTCTGAAGTTTCAAAATAATGCACAGAAATCTTCATGGGCTGTTGTTGCAAACTTATCTCTGACTATCATCTTAAGAATTACAAAAACAAACGTACTGTTAACCCAGCTAACAAACTGACGTCAGTAAAACGTTTCTCCAGCGTTACATAGACTTTTTGTAACGTTACATTAACGCTACATTAATTCCTTTGTAGCATTCTTGCAACGTCCCTGCAACATTACAGACAACGTTTCTTAAAAAAATCCAGGAAGATAGAAGAACATGTATTATCTAAATTTGTGCTTCTCAATAGAAGAAAGTTTATACTCTCTATACATATAGTTAAGAGAAAAAAGTATTTTGATGTTTTTCTCAGAACGAACAGGATTTTTCAGCTACAGATCTTTGCCACTTCACCATAATGTTGCAGTAACGCCTGGCTTCAGAAAAATACTCAATTGCAATAATACAGTAACCTACCTACAACGCTACATATTTCCCAACCAAAATGCAACCTGTCTGCAACATTGCAAAATCATTCTGTGTCGGTTAGGAGAACGCCAGTCTCATTAAATGGCGTCCTCAGTACAAATGCTGTTACAACTAGTTCATGCTGTTTGAGTCGATTTTGCATACAAAACCCGCCATTGATAATAGCTACAGCCATTTTTTCTCGCTTTTGTGGGTTTGAAGGCTTGCTCTTGTTGGTACACTCGCCTTTTTAAATCATTTCAAAAACATTTGAGAAGAAAAAGAATTTCAGTTCAAACGTTCATTTCCCACAATTTATGAAATGTAAATCATTTCTGCTTTTTTTTTTTTAATCTATTATCTTGCTAGTTATTTATTTGTTGAACTTTTTGTTTATTATTAAATTTTTTTCATTGCGTTTGACACACATTTTGGAAGGTTGCCGTTGTTACGTGTTTTTGAAATGTCAAACTTGAACCAAATTTGCTTGAAATTCAAGTGCAAGGGGGGCAGAGTTGACAGAAGAAGAAGAAGAAGAAGAAGAAGAAGAAGAAGAAGAAGAAGAAGAAGGAGGAGGAAGTGAAAGGGAAAAAAAGATAACGTGGAAGAAGGAAGTAGAGGTGATAACAGAAAGAGAAAAAAGGAAAAGAAGAAGCAGTGGAAGGAGAAGAGAGAGAGAGAGAGTTGGAAGGGAAGGCAAAATACCAATAAATTGAAAATAAGAAGGAAGAAATAAACACCAAAGGAAGGAAGGAAGGAAGGAAGGAAGAAAGAAAGAAAGAAAGAAAGAAAGAAAGAAAGAAAGAATCAATGATTGAGAGACATTGGGGAAATGCTATGGTAAGGCACAGAAGAAGTAAAGAAAGAATGAAAGAAAGGATGAAAGAAAAAAAAATGAAAATTGTGTATGGTATGATATAGAAGAGATAAAAAGAAAGGATGAAAGAAAAAAAGAAAGAATCAGTGAAGAAGTAAGAAATTTAATGAGTGAGAAGGAAAGAGGGCTTTGAAAGAAAAAAGGTTGATTGAAAGAAGAACACTTCATCTGGGAGTTGGACAGACGTTGAAGAAAAGGGTAGAGGTGACAAAAAAAGTTCATCTGTCTTGGAACAATGGATTGCAAGTATTTAGTATAAATAAGGATTATTTCTTACCCCTGTCAACGAAGTTGGAAGAAGTATAAATATTCTCTCGTGTCTGCCGGTCTGTTAGTCTACACTATATTCCCAAGAGTTCTAAATGAATTTCAATCAATTTTATGGGGAAACGTTGACCATATGCTACAGAACAATTCATTGAATGTTGGGGTGAATCCAGTAAATTTTTTATTGAAAGATAATTTCATTATTTTACTATAAAAGCATTTAAAACGAACGGGTTTTAAAAAGGGTAGGTTTAAATTTTAAAGGGAATTACTTGATATTCCTACCTTTTTAATTTTTAGATATTTTTATTCAGATTTTAGTTAGTAAAGGGTGTTGACAAAGGTATGTATTCCCTTTCTGTTTTCAGGTTTTACCATAGATTCGACAACCTTCTGACTAATTTGATAAACGACAGATAATTTGGATTTTATCTGGAGACCAGGTCTGTGAAAAGCTGGTTATAGGCTAAAGCCAGATCGGAAATGTTGGTCCCATTTCAAAATGCTAATAAAATATTTTTGTAATCAGTCTTAAATATATATGAGTTGTGTATGGATATTTGATGTACTTACATGTAAAAGGACAGAATAAACAAACTTAAACAGTTTATCAAAGAGGTGATTTATTCAAAACGTAGGAAAGAAAGAGTTCAGTACTGTGACAAGACAGTAAATATATTAAAAAAAACCGAATGTTTTCTTTGTGTTAAGAATTTTCATGTATTATGTATCACATATTACGTATTATATATTATGTATTATATATTATGCATATTGATATTTCATACCGAAGCGTTCTCCCTCAATTCTCTTTCTAACATCAATATTCTCTACCAAAGGGACCCCTTGCCTCTACAAAGGGGGTAGCTCCCCTCTGAATCGTGTCCCCAGCAACCCGATTTGTTTTTGGCCTACTGGTGACCTTGGGGTTTCCACGCCAACACCTCGCCAACTGAACCATGTTTTAAATGATTAAAATTCTTGATATTTCTTTTGCTCAAAGCCTTTTCTTCGCAGATTCTCCTCAAATCTGAAAAGGTTCTCTCTCGAAGATCTGGACTTTAATTGTTTTACAACAGTTGACTTAATCAAATTATCTCTTCATTGATTATTATATAATTATCGATTATTACAAAGCGGAAAAAGAATGAAGGAAATCGATTAAGCGAGGGTCAGTTCATAATTCCAAAGGCGAGGCAACATTAACTGATTTGGGTTCAATCTCAGCTTCCAGCAATATTGAACTATTTTCAGTCCCCGACCCAATTACATTCGCAATTTTTTTGTATAGTAAGGACGGTAAAACTTTTGATATACAGAGTGTTTAAAAAAGGATGCAACCATCTTTTAGTGATTTGAACTTTTATAACTCTAAAACCTATTTTGAAAGACTCGAATTACGAAAAGATAACAAAAGATGCAAATTATACGTATATGTCAACGTTACAATAGATGCTGAAAATGGTTCCTGTTAACCTGGAAGCAAGTTTGTACCCGATTCATTACATTGTAAAACGACATAACACAGGGGAATGGGCGTTCGAATGAGGAATGCGCACGATGCAAGCATTTAGACAACTGTCTCTGGGTACAGTGCTGTCACGTGATTGATATTATAGCATGAGATTTACGGGCGTGTAAATTCTACCCCCTTATCCTTAGAGTTTCACCATTTATGAGACACCCTACTTTTTTTTAACATAAGCCCGATCTGCCACAGGGTCATTATAATTGAGTTCACGGGGATGATCGGAAGAGAGTAAGGAAAGGAAAAAGAGAGAAAAAGCAACAAAAAAAAAAAGAAGAAAACAAAAGATGGGAAAAGAATGATTGAAAACTTGAAGGCAGGCTAGATAAAGGAAGGAGAACAAAATGGAGAAAATGAAAGAAAGACCAAATGATCATTCACGGAAAAATCTGAAGAAAGAAAGAAATGAAGAAAGAGAGAAAGGAAGGAGGGAAGGAAGGAAGCAGAAAAGGCGACAGAAAAAGAAAGATATACAAAGAAAGAGATGAAGAATGAATTTTAAGGAAAGCTCTGAGGAAGAATAAGAAAATAAAAGAAGAAAAAATCACGAAAACAAGAAAGAATGAGAGGAATTATACGAACAAAGAAAGAAAAACCAAAGGAATGAAGGATCGAACAAAAATGAAATAAAATAAGAAACAAGAGAACAAAAGAAAGATAACATAAAAAGAGAGAAACTTTTTGAAAGAAAGAATGATATTTAACGTAAGACAAAAAATGATAAAAGGAGAAAGAAAATAAGAAAGAAAAAAAAACAAAAATAAAGAAAAAAACATGAGAAAAGGGGTTTCTCCCTCCTCTTGCCCTTGCAATGTCCACGGTTTCAGCTGTTCCTGTTCGGGTTCAACGCATCACAAGACGAAGAATGAGAAAACAGAAAGAAATGCAAGAGGAAAGGAAAGAGAAAAGAAATAAAAGGGAACAGACACAAAGAAGAAAGGAGAGAAGAAAACTAAGAAAGAAGAGAAGAAAGAAGGAGAGAAAAAGAAAACGAAAAAAGAAAGAAAGAGCAAAATTAAAGGAAGAAAAAGGATAAAACAAATACAAGAAAGAAAGAAGGAAAGACAAAGAAACAAAGCAAAGACAAGAAAAAGAAAACTAAAGAAATAAATAATTGTTAGAGGAAAGAAAAAGAAAACAAATAAAGAAGCAATGAAAATAAAGGAACAAAATAAATGAAGATAGAAAACAGAAAGAAAAACACAAATACAAGAGGCAAGAAAGAAATAAAACAAAGAGAGTAAAATACAAAAGAAAGAAAATGGAGGCCATATTCAAACATGTGGAAGTTGATTCGAAAACAAGAACGGCTGTTTTAATGCACGCCCACACGAGCATGCGCACTCAAGTATTTAATTACGTAATCTTCCCGCGCATGTATCTCTCTTTCTCTCTCTCTCTCTCCCTATGGATCCACGTATGCACGCATGCATCAATATAATCATTGGTTTCCCAGCGTTTCCTTTTATTATTTGTCTCATTTTGAAAATGCTTTTGTTTCTGGTTCGTCAGCTCATTCTTGCAATCTCTCTAGACCCATAACTTTTAACAACACTTAGATTGGTCGGAGCGGGTAAATTACATTGCACGGTCAAGTCCCTTTAAAAGTGCATTAAAAGCTTTTTATACAGTTCAACCCTCCGAATGTCGATTGGATTGGTTGATTGGTTCGTTAAAACGGCTCCAAGTATTTAATCAGTATTGTGTTGGTATCAGAGACAACGTATTTTTTCTACACGAGCAACTAGATAGATACACCTGTCTGCTGCAGCGTCGAACTCCACTCATAGTTCTGTTCGGACTGATTACTGGAATTTTTCTATTGTATATAAATAAAGAAATACATAGATATGCAAGATTTGTCTGTTTAGCTCAGTTGGTAAGAGCACCACCTTTTGATTACATGGTCGTGATTTCAAATGTTAATTTTATACATGGGCTGGTCTTTCAATTACGTAACGTTAAAACGGTGAAGAGTTGACTCCCCTAAGTTTGGTCATGGGAGGAATCAAAGTCAACTCCCACTTGGACTGGAGTGTGACAATACATAGATAAATACATAAATAAGTTTGATATTTATTTAAATCTCACCAAAAAAAAAGGGGGGGGCAAGATATAACCACTCCCCTCACAGATTCCTTTCTTTGTATTAAATCAATTTTGGTCGATCTAAAGAAATTATTCGTAGAATTCGTCCCTCTCTTTCTGTCTATCTGTGTCTGTCTCTCTGTTTTTATCTTTCGTACTCCCGAAAATCTTTCTGAAAAGCTTTTTGGTTAATCTTTTATAGATATCAGTTTTCAGCACTTTTCCCAGGACGACGTCCATCTATAACCGTTTCTCATCAATGCAGAATCAGAATGGAACTTGTCGTCATCGTCTTCGCTGCTTGGTGAGCGATTGTTTTCCTGTATATCCCTCAAGTGGTTGTTGATTTCAAACCAAAACTTTATTGATTTGACAAATATTGTATTCCAATTACAAGTATAAATAAACAATTATAAATTGCTTTAACAATACTGTTAGTTTTTTCAAACATGAACGACAAACATGGTGTCAATAGTCGGGTGTGTTTTCAAGATAAGATTTGATCAAAGCTAGCCATGAAAACTTCTGTGGCCGAGTGGTTGGATTGGAGTGGGTGGACGTGGGTTCAATTCTTACCAAAAGCTCACACTTTATTTTCAATAGCCCCCTTTTGCTGGTAGCCGTAAAATGATGGTCCGAATCAAAATTGTTATAAAAACTACAAAGAATTAAGACGATAGTAAAAAAAAAACTAACTCAAAAACCAGTAAAAATTAATAAAATTCTGGGTTGCATTACTTGATATAATGAAAAGAATTGGTTGTTTATTCTTTTCTTCATTCCTGTAGACTCCTTGTGGAGCATAGGGACGCATGTCGGTCTCAGTAGTGAATAGGTTTTACTGGTGTGGAGTTGCTAGCCCCATGCCGAAGGTGGATGGCCATACAGGTATTTTTCTCTCTAATTTCTTGTAGTCGATGTGCACAGATATCTTACGTTGAGCAATTTTTTTTCAATGACAAATATATGTGCACACATTTAATTTCGACGTTGTGAATCAATATATTTTCAATAAAAACTCGGTAAGCTACCTGTAGGATTTGAAATCTTTTGTACGTACTATAATTTCCTTCATGGGTTAGTTGGAAAACGTAAGCGTGTTCAAGAGCACAGCTTGAAAGGAACAATGCATACACGGCTGTAGGGCCGCTATCCACCCAGAGCTTGAGGGAGAAGTGGATTCATGTCTTTCCCAAAGGCGTTAGAGCAAAAAGAATGTAAGCAGCCTCGATTGGAACTCAAACTCAGTTGGCAGATTTCATTTTCCATACCAGTAATCTTTATACCACTCTGCTCCAATATTGTAGCTGTTAAATTGGTGGGAAAGTCCGCTTATTGAGTCAGAGAATTAAAAAAAAAAACAAAACAAAAGAACAAAAAAAACTCTTCTTGTTGCCCGCTATGGCTGGTTCACAGGTAAGGTGAAACGAAACTCCCTATGAGAATTTGGTAATAGAAATTAAGCAATTCTAAAGTTCCAAATTCGAATTCTGCGTCGGGAAAAATGAATGGTTTGACATCAATATCATCCATATCACACTAATTTATGCAGTGTTACCGCAATTATAATTCTCATCCCAGTCATGGCGACCATCTTTCTCAATTTTCAATGACTTGCATGTATTGTTCAAATGGTAATTCCCACAAAATATGTATGGTAAATAAATTCAACAAATCATGTTCTCAACATCACATCATATCCATTGCTGACAGAAAAATTGATCTGGAAACAGTTGTCGCTGGTAGCCATTTTGACACATTGAAAATTCATGATGGTTCAAAATCCGAATTTATTTGGAACGTCTTTAGCTTTAATTGTATAAAATGTTATGCTTTCATCGCAAAATGCAGAATTATTTGGCTTAGTTGTCCCACTAATATCCTTGTTATTTATTGATCGATTGTAATCAAGTTTGTAATCACTTTTGACCGTACAATAGTAGAATTTACCTGCTGTGTTGAAATCTAACGTAGGTATTGATTTCTGTAAGCGTTCCAGGATGGCCTCGATAGACCTTTGGCAGTATATCTGCCATATCGTATACTATCCTCATGTTGATCCATAGTTTATGGTTTGGTCCAGTACACCTTCTTCTTTGCACCACCCAGGAAGAGAAAAACAAAAATAGAGCGATACTGACGAAAATTACCTCTAATTTCTAATAAGGAGTTATAATTCTCACCCACCTTGTTGTTATTCCCTTCTTGGGCCTGAGGTAAGTGTTCCTGGAAAGAAAGCCAAGATCTCAAGTACAGATATACCCCGCTTTACGTCACTCTTTCATCTTTACGAGAGAGCGGAAATAGCGTTCAGCATTTATTTCAGAGAGAACAGTTATTGAGTTAGAACGCTCTTTCTTTCTCTTTTATACCGTCCACGAATCAAACTCCGATGTTACAAACCAAAAAAGAAAAAAAAAAAAAAAAAAAAGGAATTAATGAAGAGGAAGAAATTCGGAAGGAAAACCCCAAAAGAAAGAAAGAAGAATGAAAAGAAGAAAAGTAAAGAAAATCCCTGAAGAAAGAAACGGGAAGGAAATGAATGAAATTATGGATTAAGCAATCCAATTTCGATTCAAGTCATATGGTCAGATTTTCAAGTGATGGCATCAGCATTGAAAAGGAATCAGACTTCACATAAAATTTCCTACAAAATCTTCTCTTAAAATAGAAATAATTAAAAAAAGATGATTATAATTCAATTAAGATTTGGCTATTTCCGGGAGAAATACCCTGACATTTTCATCAATTTAAACCTTTGGCGATTTCCTTTACGGAGGGTCATAAGCGTACTCATCTTCGACTTTAAAAACAGGGCTCTTTTCTTCAAAGAATTTTTCATTTTATATATGTATACACACACACACACACACACACACACACACACACATATATATATATATATATATATATATATATATATATATATATATTTATATATATATATATATATATATATATATATTTATATATATATATATAATTATAAATTTCGTTATTCCATATAGAAACTTATATGAAATGATCTCCTGTCATAACATAGTTATGTATCATTCACCCGTTA
This sequence comes from Thysanoteuthis rhombus, assembly GCA_963457665.1. Taxonomy (NCBI): domain Eukaryota; kingdom Metazoa; phylum Mollusca; class Cephalopoda; order Oegopsida; family Thysanoteuthidae; genus Thysanoteuthis; species Thysanoteuthis major. Next base: position 7,996,051 of record OY735228.1, on the reverse strand, counting down.
CAACATAAATAGAATAAGCAATTAAAGAAAATGGGGCTGTTGCAGGAAAGGAACCTGCCAGCGATTGGGTAACCACTTCAACGTAGCGATGCTCTCACCATTGAGCTAAACAGCCGCTGATAATGCACGGGCCTAAATAACTGCTCTCAACCCAAACTCTCATCTCATTTATTCTCAGTCTATTCGCTTCATACAACGCAACATATGTATATTAAGAAATGGGTACATATGATCCGACAGAATGATTATAAATTGCGTTATATTATACAGAAACTTATCTGGTATGATCTCTCATCGGATCACATACATCCATTTCTTAATATATATATATATATATATATATATATATATATATATATATATATATATATATATATATATTGCTCTTCCATAGGAATAGAGCACTCTGGTGGAAGGGGATTTTCTGTGTAAATAGACATCGCTTAAATTCAGCCTTACTGACTGTCCAGTTCCGTTGGTAGGATATTGGTCTCCGGGTCTGAAGTGAAGGCTTCAATTCTGTCTCACGGTACTGAATGGGATAATGGAAAGTCTATAGCCACACTGAAGAGATGTAATACATCGAAACAGCTGTCTATGGATGACACAATAATCATATATATATATATATATATATATATATATATATATATATATATATATATATATGTGTGTGTTTGTGTGTGTGTGTGTTGTGTGTGTGTGTGGTGAGGAGCCTACGGGAATAAAGAAAATTATAAACAACCAGCCGGCGAAACTACGCATCCATTTACTTAAATGACTAGTGAAAAAAGTTTGATTTCACTTGATTTTTATTAAAACTCTCGATCATGTTTGGATTTTTGTTAAAAGAAAGATACGTAAATAAACAGAAACAACACGGTTTCTGAAGCAGAAGATGTTCACGCTTAAGATCTTCTCAGGCGGAAATCGTCGATGGTTTTAATTGATGAAAATGCCAGGGTACCTTTGCCGAAAAATGTCCAAATATTCGATGAAAAAAGAAATAATATTCGAAAGTACATTTTTAGTGCTTTCAGTCCATATGATCTTACTAAATCCCGGAAATTTGCCTGTTATGAAAATAATTTTAATTAGTTTTATTTATTAAATTGAAATTACTTTGTTGAAATTCTACCAAATGAATGGAAGATAACAAGATAAAATTATATCCCCGTGTTTGAATAAAATGTTAAGAGGAAGAGAAACCGATAACCTCCCTTTAAAAAAAAAAGATCACAGTGAATGAACTCACCGCTAAATGATGAATTCGAGAACCCCAGTATTTTTTTTTTTTTAGACAAACATATTTTCATTACAGTTAAAAATCTAAAAATAAATTGGGTATGTCATCTGTGTCCAGAATGCAATTTTATAATCCTTGTACTCATCTGATCAACATTTTATGAATTTATCAAGTTTGTTTTCCTAAAACAGACGAAGCAAATAAGGTTTTATGGATTGAAAGCACAAAAAATACTGATAAAAAGATTTTTTTCTACTTTTTTTTTAATCGAATATTTGATTTTCTTGACGATTTTTTGTAAAAGAAAAGTTTTGGTGCTGTTCTATTTGTTTCGACTAGATTAAATAGAATTTTGTATGATTTTATTTAGATTTATCCATTATTCATTTTCAGAAAAGATGTCACTGAAAAATCTTACATGGACTTTGTTTGCGATTCAATGCACGTAGCACGTGACAACCGGTGTCAACTGAAATTTGACCTGATGATTTGAATCAAATCTTGGGTGCTTTCTCTCCATATGGTCCGAAATTAAGAAGAAAAACAAAAATGAATTAAATTTAGTAAATCGACAAAAAAACAAAACAAAAAAAAAAACAAAGAAAGATGAATGAAATTACGAAGAAAAATCCAGGAAAAGAGGGAGAGGAAATGAATAGAAGAATATAGAAGAAAAAACAAAAAACAAAAAAGAAGTTAAACAAAATGGAAGAAATTTGGAGGAAAAGTACAAATGAAAGATGAATGAAATCAGGAAGAAAAACCCAGAAGAAAGACAGAGGAATGAAATGAAAGAAATTAAAAAGAAAAACCAAAACGGAAGTTGAATAAAATGAAAAAAATGGAAGGAAAACCAAGGCGAAAGGTAAACGAAGAAAAAAAAAGAAATTAAGAAGAAAGACACAAATGAAAAATTAAAAAAAAAAAAAAAAGGAGAAAAGCTGTCGGGGGAGATTAAAAGAAAATATAAAGAAAAACAAAAATAAAGAAAAAATACAAATGACGACAAAATTCACTGAAATTTGAAACTTAAACAAGAAAATATGTGAGATATTTTTCCCTAGTGATTTCGAGATAAACGACTCCATTTTATAAATGATCCATCATTTTGTCATTTTGACACCGAGAAGTTGGTCAAGAGAAAACGAGAGGATATATATATATATATATATATATATATATATATATATATATATATATATATATATATATATATATATGTGTGTGTGTGTGTGTGTGTGTAGTGTGGTGTGTGTGACCGTGTACGAGAGCGGATCAATGCTTGTAACCTGACACATACACATATGATTGTTATTTGCAGAATTCTGATCTGAAATTGTCACCGAGAAGTTGGTCAATAGAAAAAAACAGAAAACAAGAATTTGGAGTTGAAACAGTTATTTGGGCCAATGCATTGACGGCAGCTGTGTAGCTCAATGGTAGGAGCAATTCTACGTTGAAGCAGCTACCTTATCAGTTGCAGTTTCGATTCCTGCAGCAGCCTCATTTTCTTCAACAGATTATTCTATTTATGTTGTCTAGGCCAAATGATACATCTACCGAGTAATAAGAGGAGATCATTTTGAATAGAGTTTCAGTATGATATAATGCAATTTATCATCATTCTGTCGGATCATATATCAATTTCTTAATTACATAATTTTCTGCGTTGAAAGAATCAGATAGATCAGTGAATTTCTCAAAATGAGAATTTGAAGTTGGAACAGTATATACATATATGTACAAATATATATATATATATGTTGAGTTCACAAACTCTAAAGCTTTCTGGTTTAAAACAAAAAAAAAGGCAAGATTTACTTTACATGTTCTACCCTTAAGGCTATTGTTAGTCATCTTATTGGGTTACTTTAAAATTGGTGATACATTATTCCATCAGATTATAAGTATCCCTTTGTCATTTTTAATTTGAGGTAATATAAAACAAGCTTGTGCATTTTAAGGTTGTACTCGTTTTACTGATGACTTATGTTATCTTAATGATGGAGGAGAATTCGGGGAGTCGTATCGTGCTATATACCCTAGGGGACTTGAACCAAAGCGTGAACATAACAGAGAGAAAACAACGTTCCTAGATATGGATATTGAAATCGTGAACGGAATGTTTGTCTGTAAACTGTTTGATAAACGAGATTTATTTCCATCCGATATCGTACGTATGCCAATTAGAACAAGAAGTATTCCACCTTATAAATTTTATGGAACTAAAGTTATCAGAGTATTTAAAGATGGCACGAGCTACGTTTAGATATATTGATTTTGTGCCTAAAATTGTTTCTTTAGTTATAAAAATGGTCAATCGTGGCGGCGACATTGGTAAGAATTTCGGACAATTTAATAAAGCAATCACTAGATATCCTGATCCCTTCAAAACTCACCAGTTTGACCATAACGAAATAAAAACGACAATTGAAGAATGTATTGACGAGAGTATAAAAATAGAATGAGTAATGTGTTCTAAAACAGATTTTAAAAAAATAATGTTAGGGGAATGAGATAACCAAAAGAGATGGTTTTTGTCTTTGTATGAAAGATCATTGACTAGAATCAGGGGAAAGGGAAAACATTTAATCGGCCCTGGTCAATTTGTCTGACTGATTGGTAGGGGTAAACACGGAATGCCAAGTTATAATTGACTAAATATATTAATGGAATAGGCCATTTAGGTGTTACTACTGACAAGATTCAGTTTCGTAAGAACAATATATACAAGGTTAATTCATTTGATAATTTATAAATTATAATATTGATGGAAGCGAGAAGGGGTACGACGTGTAAGAATTGAGTCTAAGATTAGTGGGGAAAATAGTAACATTCTTTGGTTGAAAACATGGTGGAAAATCAAAAAGAAAAAAATTTTCTGCGTAACTAGTATTCTTGAAGATATCATAAGGTGTTTTGCATGCAGTCTGAGATTGAAACCGGAACAACGGATTTAATATTCACACAGGCGAACATTTGATAGAAATGATTAAAAAAAAAAAAATGCGGTCTGTTGCTACGTTCATTGATCCTTCACCGTCGAATATATATTTTTTCTCGTAACCTAAGTAAGTAAGCACTGTTTCAAAACGATTAAATGATGTGTAGAATAAAATAACCTCTGCGTAAAATACATTATGATAATACCCTATAAAAAAATAATAAAAATAGTATGACATAAGCGATATATTAAGATCATGGCTGAAAGGGAGGTGGTTTTTGATCAATACTGCTGGGGGTGCCATGTTAATAGGACTGTTTTGTTTTTAAATCCCAGAAACTGTTACAGCTGATGATCCCAACAAGAGAAAATTTGCACATAGTACCATAATATCGCATTCTGAGTAAGACATAAAAAAAACACTGAATAAACTTACATAAATTAAATTGACAGATATTAGGAAATAGTTGACTGAAATGGCATAAATCTCTAGAAAAAAGTTGTTTTTTTATTTTTAGTGTTCAAGCTGTAAATCATTCTAGACTATATATATATATATATATATATATATATATATATATATATGTGTGTGTGTGTGTGTGTGTGTGTGTGTATTATATGCAAGGTGATGGCCTATATTTCCATCTGTAATATTCGTCGAGGGGAATAACTACTGAATGCCAATTATAGAGTGTTCTCCCTTAATCATTTTATTACTAATACCTCTGAGAATGTGAGGAGACCAAATCCAGGGGATATCCTATTCGCCCTCCACCTCTCAGCGGACGCATATGGATCAGTCCAGACTAAACTTGGGGAATAATTACGTAGCAATATTTTGAAATCTTACTTACCTTGTATGAATAGCTCGTATCGCAGACCGATTCATGGATGTAATGAGTTCGAGGATGATGATGATGATGATCATCATCATCGTAATCATCATCATATTTCCTCATTCGCACACTTCGTGCCTCAAGAGTGTTCCCACTTATGCTGATAAAGTTAACATATCAAAAGCATAAACTCATTTTTTATTTCTCATTCTATCTTGTATCTACATAATAGGTAAGCCTAACATTGTCTCAATTTCAAGAGCATTTTTTCCTTTCATTGGTTATAGCAATTATTTCTGAATGGAAAAGATTAGGTAACTGAAAGGGAGGTTCTGTTCGCGTGTCAGTCTGTCACGCTACAAAAAAATACCTAAACATGGATGCAGCTCAACCACTCGATTGACCTGGTGGAGGTTTTAAAACAAAACTTTTTGAGGAAAATATATCTTAAAGGTTTTTTTCTCAGAGAGAGTTCTATTTACAATGTAACTAAAGTAGGTTCTTCTTTCGGTTCACGTGTATATTCTATGTGTTCATATATAAATCTGTAAGGGGTTTAGAATTGAGGAAAACCTACCCTTAAGGGATCAAGAGTGAAGGGAGACTTTTCCCTCTCTGTAGAAGGTCGGAAAAGATAAGAGACTTTTTTCCTTTTTCAAGGTGTTAAGATTGAATGGAGGCTTTTTCACGTACTGAAAAGCCTAAAACACTCTAACCTTTAAGTGGTCCATAATAAAGGGAAACTTTTTCCATCCTTTGAGGGGTCTAACCTTAGGGAGACTTTCCTACCGTGTAAAGGATCAAAAGTGACGATATACTTCTCCTTTTAAGGTTAAAAAGGGATGGGGGGGGGGGGCTTTCCCCCCTCTGAGGTGTCAAAAGTGATCAAAAGACCCTTCCTCTCCTTTAAGGGATCAAAAGTCAAGGAGTCTGTTTTCTAAATAAAAATTAGATTAAGAAGTTTTGAGAAAAGTATTTTAAACACTTTAGAAGGGGGCTTTATTTGTAATGTAACTATAATGCAAAACTGGACCCTTACTTTTCTTTCAATACCTATAAACACAGACACACACATGTGCATGTGTATATATATATATATATATATATATATATATATGACAAAGAAAAGTTATTCTTATTCCACATAATGCCAATATATGATAAAAAGATGAATATTTTTCATTTTGACACGGAGAAGTTGGTCAATAGAAAATGGACGGATACATATATATATTTATGTGCGCGCGCGCGCGTGTGTGTGTGTGTGTGTGTGTGTGTGTGATGTGTATTAGTGTGTGTGTGTGTGTGTGTGTACGAGAATGTATCATATTGGAAGACATAGCCCATGTAACAACACTACCTAATTCTTCTATCCAGAAACGTACGTCTGGATCTAAAGTGTGTAAATATTGTCCAAACGTTTTTGGTGATCGAACACATTCGGTTGCTCAACCAGCCACTTTTTGATGAAAAAAATCTTTAGTGTTGACGTGTTCCTCAAATCTAAATATTATCTGCGTTAAATTCGATGTAAGCCTTTGGTAAGTTTAGTTGATGTCACATGGCTAGTGGTGAGCAAAAAAAAAAAATTCCTCGAAGAGATTTTTTTTTCTAATTCTTGAATACATTTTCAAAACACCCTCACCCAAGCTACAGAAGATTTTTTTCATGCTTCTGTGATCGCTAGTCTTCATTCACAGTTGATTTTGTATTATAAAGGGATGATGTTCACAAGAATTTGACGTATGGCAGTTCCAAATTGTATTCATTTATTTTGGTGGTTTCACATAATTCTCTGATTAGAGACATGACAAGCAAGGGGCGTCTCAATAAGGTAGTCTTTGTTCGTGCAACATATGAATTCAATGATAGTTTTTAATGGGAAACAAAGTCCCCCAATGGCTGTCGAACTCATGTATGGCATTGATCAGATTTATTTGGGATTTTTGTTAATAGGGATTGTTACGAAAAAGAAGGATGGAAGTTCTTCAGTTTTCTTTGTAAGTGATTAATTCTGTAGGTTTGTCAGATTCAACAGATGATTTTTATTGGGTTTTGATATATCTCATTGCCGACTTGTTAGTAGTTCTAGAGTATTTGGTTGCGAAAGAATAGGTTTCTAGTTTTGTTCTTATTATCGTTTCAGTTTACAGTATTGTTATTGAGGGTTTAGGGCTAATTTGGAAAGGTTCTGAGAATCGAAAAACGTATTCCCAGTTTGTCGTTTGTTATCAGATAAGTATCAATGGAAGATCGCTCGCTAAACAAACACATACACACTATATATATATATATATATATATATATATATATATATATATATATATAAATATATATATGTGTGTGTGTGTGTGTGTGCTATTTATTTACTCTCGCGCCAGAGCAAAATTTGACACAAGGTCGGGGCTTTATGTGGGGAAAATAGGAGACACCCTTGAAAAATAGCTCCAGCCGACGCAACTTTGGTTGCTTAGCAACCAAAGCAACCGCAGTCACGAAAGTGTCAGGACAATTCCGACCGGTTCCGTTAAGTGCAATGGAACAGTGCTGGCCCAGGGCACCGTATCCTTCGCAGCTGGGCTGAGTAATAAAAGGAGAGCCTAAGGACGAATCTAAAGGCTCCAATGCGCTGCCTCAGTATAATCTCATTGGCTAACGCATTGCACCGGCGCACTCGGTCTTTGACACACACCATCTCCGACCCATTCGACAGTGTGAGTACCAGTGCCTCGAGCTTTGCCAGGGAACAGATACTACACTTTGATCCATACAGAAAAGGGGGAGTGTGTGCAAGGAAGTTTTGATTTCTAAGATTGTGAGTAGGAGTTTTATTTTCAGTAATTTCAATATTGAAATAACATTTGCACACAGAAAAATTAGACAAAGATTTATTGAGTATCTACCATATTTACAAGAGTTAGCATCACTTGATTTCTACTTGTGTGGATAGATAGATGGATAGATAGATAGATAGATAGATAGATAGATAGATAGATAGATTCGACATCACTTGATTCCTCTAAAAAGCTGGTTCATAGTTCGGATGGCAAATGAGAGAATTGTCAAACAATTATAAGACACACTGTACTTGATGTTTAGAAATTAATCTCTCGACCATATCAGGGCTTTTGCCTTGGAAGAAGTCTTTCTTCTGTCGCAAGAGACAATGGAATGACACTGATCTGACCATTCCAAGGTACAAGCGTATGAAGATTCTGGGATGCTTAGTCGACGGGATCCCCTTCTTGGTCTCACCGACGTTGTCCAAATGAAAGATACGATTGGCATCGACTTGTCTGATTTGGAATCAGAGTTGCCCTTCTCCTATACTGGTTGCTCTCCCAAGGCTAGAGAGCCTATTCCTCTACTGAAGAGTTGGATTTATGCTTTTCCTAAGAGCATTAGCACTAAATGGATATTAAGTTCGATCCCAACTCGCCAACAATATTGTCTACAATGTTAACTGCTACGTCTCTCACGCCTCTTTCAAATCGGTCGTTGTTACTGAAGGGGAAATCTTGAACACCTGAAACAGTTTTGTCTTCATGTTTGATCTGGGCAAAAATTGAAAAGGAGACCAGGCAATAGACCGCCAAAGCTCATGGTAATGATGCAGTTGATACAATGACGTGCTGATAATGATTAAAAAGAAAAGGGATCTTTGGCTGAAAGACAAGCAACACTCTGGAAGGCTTGAAACCTTGAAAACTGACGAACTCCCAAAAGACAACACAGCCATTGCTCAATTCGTTGAAAAAAATTGACGTAAACCAGTCATTTCGTTTGCATGACACATCGGAGATCACGCAGAGAGCCTTCCCATGACAATCCCTATAATCCTCCTTTGAGGGGACCAATCCCTAAATCGCTCTAAATAACGCAAGCCATTGGACTAGAAGAAGCCACAACCCCACCTGAACCTCCTGACAGCTCACCCAGCCCTCTGCCCAACCCTGGTATTGAAACAGAAAATTATTTATCTGTTGGTGCAAGACGACCCCTGCCATTAAATTACATATACGACACAGCAAACGATCATCTAGCTGATACGAGAAGTTCTCTCACATCTGGTGTATTCAACATATCTTGATAAGTCGATATTTGATCCACACTTAATTTAATAACGCTTTCTTAAATCTGTTCGTGGGATGTGCGAGTAGCCGAGCGGTCAAAGGTACGGAGAATGGACGTGGCGATCCATATTCAAAGTCCTGCCGAGACTTTGTTTCAGAAAGCTGCGTTCACTCCTCACAGATGCCCTTGGGAAAAGCATGTATTCATTTCTTCTACCCAGGGTTGTGTAGTAAGGCTTATCACCCTCTCCATCTGACACTTACTTGGGGAAGACATATGTGAGTGATGACGAACATATGACATGCCATAGGGTTTCAGATGACCTGCGAGGGACTAACATCATCATCGGAGATTTCAACGCTCTGGTAGGAGAAGGAAATAAAAATTACGTATGCAAGTTCGGATATTAAATTCGGAAGGACAGAGGATTTCGTTAAATTTGCAACAGAGAACAGGCCAAAAATCACAAACATTTTTTCAAAAAGAAACCAAAGTGGACTTGAAGGAGCCCCAGCCACGAAACCAAGAACCTAATTGGCTACATCTTAATGATACAGTCAAAGGTTCTCAAACAAGTCAATGTAGGAAGAGATCACAGAATAATAAGAGGTAAAATTCAAATTAATACCAGAAAAAACGGAGGGAATGTTCGGTACCAAACTGACCCAAGTTCAACTGCTTAGCATACAAAAAGAGCTCACTGGATCCTTCAGGCTCGAAATGAAAAACAGATATGAACTCCTCACCGAACCAGAAGAGAACATCAACGAGCTTAACAATAAAATAACAACCACTCTAATCCCAGCCAACACAGAACGTTTTTTGTAACGTTGCAGACAGGATCCATTTTGGTTGGAAGATATGTGACGCTGTGATGTTGCAATTGAGTTTTCTTTCTGAACCAAAACTGGCAGTACATCCCAGACTTTTTTTGCAACGATATGGTAACGTTGCAAAGTGCTGAAGCTGAAAATGCCACTCATTCTGGGAAAAACATCAAAATACTTTTTTCTCTTAACTATATGTATAGAAAGTACAAACTTTCTTGAAATATGTCTTCAATTGAGATGCGCTGATTTAGATTATGCATATTTTTCTAATATCTTGCAGGAATTTTGAAGAAACGATAACAACAACGTTGCAGGGATTCTACGAAGGAACATTATTGTAACGTAACGAGAAAATATTCCAACGTTGCAGACAGTTAGTTGTGGCGTCAATTTGTTAGTTGGAGTAGGAGCTGCCAATATGTTTGAGCTAAAGGACGTTGAAAAAAAAAGTCTTTCATTCAATTATCCTAATCTTATAAGTATATTTTGATATTTCAAGTTAAAGTTTATCAAACTCTTCGTTTTACAAATATATTAGAAAAATAAGCTGTTCATCTATAAGCATTTGCCTCAAAGCAAAATGTTTATGATTACATTTAAGTGACACTCTGATAACAGGATTTTTCAAAAGATTTGTATCAAACATCGTGCTTAAAAGGTTCTTCATTACTGGCCAATGTCCAACAACGACCGATAAAAAAGACAATTCATGAAGATTTAGAGGCTTTCAAAACACGTTCTTGTATCCGAATCATCTATTGTAAATTTTTCCAAACGATATACTTTTAATGAAAAGAATGGGAGCAAAAGGCCTTGAAACTATCGTGAGATTTGAAACTTCTGTCACACATGCGCAGAATCACAGTTCACACACTTCACAATTTCCTTTCACTTCCTTTGCGGGTGGCAACCCCCCCTCTCTCTCCGTAGCTTCCTAAAATACGACTGAAAACGGTTAAAATAGGGTGTGGGGTAGGCAGCGGGTAGAAGGGAACAGCCCAGAGTCCACACTGGACTTCAAAGATTATTGTTATTTTTTTAATCATTCCAAAGAGTAGAAAGAGTGTTTCTTTAAAGGGTTATTTCCAACCACCCTGATGCAATTTTAACTTTCTCTCCGTCTCTTTGTGTTTCCCACCCTGTCTCGCTGGTTCGCACCCCGAAGTCCGTCTCTTACGTGAGCCCCGCCTAAAAGCAACAGCACCATCTGGCTTGTTAGACGTCTCTCGGTCGGCACAGGAAGTGCCTACTGTGTGCTTGATAGCAAACACGTGGACGATGCGGCTCTTCCTTGTAGGAGCCGACGACTAAATGGGTCTCTACACAGTGTCCCAAAATTGACGAAAGGGTTTTTAAAAATCTCATAATATATTTGTTTATATTTTTTTTCATCATTTTCACTTATGATATTTTTTCAGCAAATTCCACCAAATGGAAACAATTGCAAATGCTGTCAAAAATCTAAGGAGACAAAATAATTTTTAATTAACAAAATTGCTGTTAACTCTTATCGGAGTGCCACTATAACGAATTTGCCGTTGGAATGGGTGGATTTGAAAATTCGGCATTCAATCTTTTTAAAATACACCATGCAAATTGAAAAAATACGGCATGCAAATTAAAATACATGACATGCAAACTGAAAAATGCGGAATCCAAACGTAAAAAATATGGTATGCAAAAAAATTACGGCATGCAAATTAAGAGATATGGCACGTAAATTTAAAAAAAATACGACATTCAAAAGAATTACTTTTTAATTGACTCAGGAGAAGGTTTTACCTCTGACAATTGTCTTACGAGAAGATAAAAACAAACGTACGTGTATCATTGAATATTGCCGTTGGAAAGGGAGCCATTACAAAGAGATTTTAATGTATAAGATTTGTAAGCCTTATCGTGACATTTGGGTCATATGGAGGAACAATCGCCCCAAAGACGATTAAAGCATTTTCTAAGGTGCAAATAAACTAATTTGATTTTTTAAACATTTTCTTTTTCTTTTTAAGGGAGTGTCAACAGCCATTAGGTTGATTGGATAGAAAATTGGGTTGGCGTTCCGGGTTCGAACTCCGACTGAGATCTGCGTTCACTTCGTATGAATGCATCTCCGCCCCGCCCAACTATTGGTAAAATTACAGATGAAGTGAGTGACGCCACTGCTTTTTGCCTCAATTTCACATACAGCGAACATTGAAGAACTTCAAAGTCTGGCCGAAACAGGGAAACCTGTGATATAAGGAGCTTCATTTTATTTCATTTAATTTCAAGGTTTTTTAATTTCTCTTTTCTTGATATATTTCTTTCTTTCTCTTTCGTTTTATTTCCTTTCTTCTCTATCTTTCTTGCCTTCCATTTTTTACTTTTCTTTTTGGTTTTATTTCCTCTTGTTTTCTTTCTTCTTCTTGATATCTATATTTGTTTCCTTTTTTCTTTTTCTCTTGACTTTCTTGTCTTCTTTCTTTACTTTCCTTCTTCCTTTCTCAGACCTTTCATTAACTCCTCGTTTTCTTCCTCTTTTTCTGTTTATCTTTCTTTCTTTCCTCCTCTCTACAGCCTTTATTTTTCTCTTCCATTCTCTCTTTTTTCTTTCTGTCGTTCACCTCTCTCTCTCATCATTTCTCTCCCCCCTTTCTCTCTTTGTTCACTTTTCCTCCTTCCTTATTTCCTTCCTTTCTTATTCTATGCTCCCATTTTTTAAAAAAAGAAAAAAAGTCCTTCCCCACTCGAATAGTAAGGCCATCCCTAACGTCATAATCTCTGCTTTCTTCATTCCGCCCTTATTTCCCTCAGGAGAATTCTTCATTCATTTTATTTCCTTCCCTGGCGTCAGTCGACATAACTTCAATTCCATAATTCCACTCATTTTCCAACTTATTTACAACTTTACCCTCGCCATCAAAAATGACCGCAATATCCTACTATATATACACTAAATGTCTGTCTGTCCGTATGTGAATGCATAACTCAAGAATCACACCGCAAATCCCCATGAAAATTTCTGTGTGTTATGATGGGACCATCGGGCATGTTTTTAGCAAATTGTTTTTTAAAACTTCCAAAATTTTTCAAGTTTTTTGTTGGTTGTTCGATTTACAATGAAAATACCATCCAAATCATGATTCTCACTTTGAGTCCGGCTGCGTTCGCACTTAGCTAATAAATCACTGTTAGTTTGATTCACCAAATGTCTGTTCATCCGTCTGTGTTAGCATAACTCAAAGACACCTACATCAATGAACAAATTTTCTATGGTTACTCATGTGACCCTGGAGCTTGCTTTTCGCATATCACTTCTGATAATAATAATAATAATAATAATAATAATAATAATAATAATAATAATAATAATAATAATAATAATAATAATAATGATGATGATGATAATAATAATAATAATAATAACAATAATAATAATAATAATAATAATAATAATAATAATAATAATAATAATAATGGGTGTGCGTTCACGCTCTCCCTGATAATAATTTGATTTGATTTCCATGTATTTATCTATCTAATACTAAAAGTTTTATCCTGTTTACCTGTATGTGACCTCTGATTAGCCGAAACGGTGCATTCTAGCCAGAGTTATTGAATAAAGTTACTCCCGAAGAAAGCTTTGATCTCTTATTGGCGCCAAAAGCCCCATTTGGGCCTTCCCCAGGAACCAGCTGGAAAGGGCAGGTTTTCAGCAAGTTTCAGTAATTTTCCAATTGCATTGTGATCATGAAATACCAAAAAAATAATTTCTTGTTAATGTTCAATACTCCCAGAATATTGAACTAGAGATCTGGTTTCGAAATTGGGGCAGTGTTTCCTCTAAAGCTGAAACAGCTAATTTTACGACCGAGAACATTATCATCCATCGAATAGCCATTGAAAAACATAATTATTATACTCAGACCTATTCCTTATATCAGAATTCACAAATAGATATAATCTATTTAGAATAAATACAAATTTTTAAAGGTAAAAATTGTCTATTACTGTAGTTCATTGAAAACAGTCTAAAACTAAATACAAGAAATTGGGTTCCGCCTGAATATTTCCTTTATAAAACGCGTCCTGGAGTTTTCAAAGTTTCGAAACCACTGAACTAGAGGTAAGTAAATATTCGCCATCACAGTCAACAATTCAACAACCGTAGCGTCGAAATTTGTTGTCATGTGGAAAAATTCCATCGAAAAATAAATATGGCCAGAATAAATTCTATTCATGACATCATTGGTATTTTCTACTGGAAAAAAAACATCAAGAAATATTTAGGTTCTCAAGAATTAAGGCGAGTTGCGAAAAACTTTAGAGTCATACCCCAATCCGAAATTGTTTTTTTCCAAAAATCAGAAGAAACATTTTAGAAGGGGGCTAGTGGAGTACTGATGCCAATTTTCGAGTCTGTAGACCAAACAGTATGGCCTGGAGCACTGGAACACACAATCACACATACATATAAAAGAAAGATATAACCCTTTCCTATCTCTGAAGGTTACGGTTGTTCAATTCTTAGCTGAAAAATGTGGTCGTCACTATATATTTGGGGTAGTATTGTACACGAGTAAATACGGTTATAAATATTTGAAATTGAATTAATCAAATTGAATAATAAGTTGATAAATATTTTGTAATTTTGTGGTATGCTTTTTCAATCCATTCGTTATTTGCCTGTCAGAATGATCTACAATTTCCGGTGACATTTTTTTCATTTTTCATATATATATATATATATATATATATATATATATATATATATATATATATATATATATATGTATGTATGTATGTATGTATGTATGTGTGTATGTGTGTGTGTGTGTGTGTGTATAAAATACTTTGTTCGAAAATAATTCTAATTATAAAAGTAGTGTTGCTGAAATTTAATACTTCTGAAAAAAGTGCTCTACGTATTTGAAAATCAAAACAGAGCAATATTTAATTATTACAGAAATTTACAGAGAAAGATTATACACGAGTTTCATGGTTAATCCATTTTTCAACTCTCTCTCTCTCTCTCTCTCTCTCTCTTTCTCTCTCTCTCTCTCTCTCTCTCTCTATATATATATATATATATATATATATATATATATATATATAGTCCAGAAAGCTTTACAGCTTTAAACACTGAACATTGAAATTGGGGGGGGGGGTCACTTCAGTCACACATTTCTCTATATCTGTCAATGTAATTTACGTAAATTTACAGTGTCTTTTCCCCGTATATGCGCGTGTGTGTACGTGCGTGTGCGTGTATGTGCATTCTGCGGTAAGAAATGTTTTGCGCTAAAAGATTTACAGATCACATTCAAAGATTGAATAATTATGGCGTTTTATTTATCATTTTTGAATTCTTTTCTCTTTCTTACAACGTCATCATTTGGTGACGGTGAGACAAATAAATTCACAAATACACGCTACGTATTATCAAAGTATATATATCTATTTATTAATTCACATGTATAGTCAAAATGACTGATATATTTAAGTAACTCGGCGATTGCACAATTTAAAACAAAAACATGAATAAAAAATATCATGTCGCTCTGCATTCTCTTGTTTATGTTCAACCGTATTTAAAACGAAAATATATAAATAATAAGTAGATGGATAAAGAAGATTGTTTTATTATTCACATTTAATCGTTAAATACTTTGACAAATGTTATAGATAGATGATATTGACCATAGCATGGCGGATTATATAAGTAGATTTATTTTTTCTATTCTTCCTTCAGGTTTTATCTCAACCTTGTTTCTGATGATACTGTCAGAGGTTTCGCCCTCCTTTACATACAGATCGTCATTGCTTAGTCAACATGAGCTTATGAGATGTTTGAGTTAGGGTTATGTCCATTAAACCCTTCTCGCACGCAATTCGCCGGTATGTTAAGTTTGATACTAACTGGAGGCTCCGCAGTTGTAACCAATGGTAAGACTTTTCTTTCGTAAATACTCTTAAAGTTGCCTCACTGTGAAGCATTGGTCAGCTAGATTGTAGCAGTCGGCTGGTCTTGTTTCCAAGTATTTTGTTTCTTTTCAGCTTGGTGGTCTTTGTCGTTTGTCCACTTCATTTAGGCGACATTCTTGTTCGAACATTTCTGCAGCAATCGATATGACTCGACGCCAGATTTGGCGATCTGTTGCTTGTTCTTTCCAGATTTCTTGGTTGATGTTTGTCTTCTGCTAGAGTTTATCTTAGTAACGACACAAAGGGCCTTTTGTCAGTGCTGACTTCGCGTAGACTGTCGGGCAAGTTTAGAGTCACGCAGTGTCACTCATGACCTGTCCATCTGAGCCAATGTTTGATGATAATGATGCTGTTGACTCAAGTTTCTTGATGTCCCTACGGTACAGGGTCCATACATTGCATCTCTCAAGTAATGACAGCAAGTTAATTTCCACGTTAAAGACCTTGAAATACTGTAACGAAGTCGGCCTTCTGTCAAATTAATCTAAAGTGCTTCTTAAGCAACTGTTGGCCAGCTCGTCTAACCTGCTATTCGTTTTTACAGTGAGTTCGAAGTTCACTGTTATTTTGTAAAGACTTAAGGCCTGCGTAGCGCCAATCCTATGAATAGAGAGGGCACATTTGCCTTTGAAATCAACATTCAAAGTCTTGGTTATTACTTGAGTTCGAACATCGACCTCTGGCACGGATAGGAAACGTGTGATTATCTCAGCTACGAGTCCGGTCCAACTCCTATCTTATCTTTGCTCCCGACAACACTATTCCTTTCTCTTTCCTAGCACCCTCACAAGTTCTCACGCCTTCTATCCTCCTTTAGTCCCCCCCTCTCTCTCTCACTCTGAATCAATACATTAGTCCGGATTCAATTAAGAATCTCACCCGCTCGCCTTTATTTCTCCGGCTCTTCAATAAAACTCGAGTGAAATCGAGGCTGGCCAAGATCAAAGCGAGGCCGGCGTAGAACTAATTTCTCGCTTGTCTCCCCTTCTTTCTTTCATGTGGTACCCACGGCATTACTGGGTTCTACCCTCAACCCTCGTTGATCGGCGCCGACAAGGTGGAAAGACCCGAGCCAACAACGACGCATCAATACGTGGGAAAAGAAAGAAAGGAAGCCAGAGATTTAAAATGAAAAAAAAGGGGAGCAAACTAATGGTTGGCCCTTGTTCGGCGGGACATGAAAGTCGGGATTAAGTAAGATAACGATATGCCCTCTCTCTCTCTCTCTCTCTCTCTCTCTCTCTCTCTCTCTCTCTCTCTATATATATATATATATATATATATATATATATATATATATATATATATATATATTCAGGTTTGTTTATCTCTATCCAGGAGAGAAGAGAAGAGGCTTCAGAATTAGTTTACAAGATGTTTGAATTTAATTACAAATTTGCTTTGAACAAACAATTCCCCAAAACAAAGACTAAACCCCCACCAACACTCACACATGTGTATATTGAAAAGATTCACAACGATAATATATATATATATATATATATATATATATATATATATATGTAAACATTAAGATTATCTCTATATCAACATATTTATATATGAAAGTATACGTGTGTGTATAAGTGCTTGCATACCCCCTCTCTCTCTCTCTCTCTCTCTCTCTCTCTATATATATATATATATATATATATATATATATAAACACATATATATATATATATATATATATATATATATATATATATATATATATATATATATATATATATATATAAGAGAGAGAGGGTGGGTATGCAAGTACTTATACTTATATATATTTGTCTCTACATTTGATTTACCAACACACACTTATACTTTCATGTATGAATATGTTGGTATAGATATAATCATGTCCGTGCAGTATCATCTCAGAAAATTATAATTTTACTGATAAGTGCATACAATACTTGGTTATTTATCTTACTTACTTCAGTCCGAAACAAGAACTCTGTAGTGCGGCATCCAGAGAGGATTGAAGTCACTACAGTAGAAATGGTCAGCTTGACCAACTTGTTAACCATTGCTTTAAGATTAGACGCCTCGGACTATTTACTAAGCTCAGCTCATTCTAGCTCGATGGCACTGATGTGAGGATTGAATTCAGTGCAATACTAACTTTTTAACCATTACTCCACCGCAATCAGCCATGTTTATATTTAGATACAAAAGTTGATATGGTACAGAGCAACATCTAAGGGGCATCAAGTGGGAATTGACCACAATACAGTCGTAATGAAATACGACACTAACATGCTAACCATTGTTCCACAGCGATGTACTGTATGTAAATACATGAATGTATGTATATATGCATGTGTGTGTGCTTTTGTAATTGGTACCACTTGTAGATACTTTGTTTAGTCCAGCTCTAATACAAATAGTGCTGGTGGGGGCTAAGAAGATTGTGTAGATTCAATTTCGCTCCTCCCTCTCCTTTCTTTCTACTCCTTTTTCTCCGTCTCCACTTTCCCCTTCAAGACTCACTTCTCCCTCGTTCATCACTGAATCTCATCCTTCTCTTCTTTCCTCGCCCTTTCATTCATTATTCTCTTTTTTTCTCTTTTTTTTTAAACTTTGCCTTTCTCCTTTTACACTTAAAGTCTCCAGTCTTCATTTTGGGGAAAGAATGTCCATTGACGAATCCCTGGTGACCAATCCTTTATACAATTTGATACACCTTACCAGACAATAAAAAGATCGCCTTCATTTTGTTGGAAACCCGACATTTTCCTCTTTCTAAGTCTATCTTTCTCCCTTTTCCTTTTTTTTCCCAGTCAATCGTCTTTCTTTATCTCTTTCAATGAGTGTCTCCCTCTTTTCTCTTTCAAGTCAATTTTCCTTCCTTTTTCTTCCAATGTCTGTTTTTCTTCTCCGTTTCTGTAGATACTTTCCTTTTTCCCTTATTTTTCTGTCTTGTTTTTCTATTTTCCTTCTCGACTGCGACTATTTGTGTTCAATTCGCACTAATGCCTTTGGGGAAAGGCATGAATCCGTATCCCCCAACCCAGATATGGTTAAAATAGCTTAAGTCTATTCGACATATCACAAACAGGCCGAGTAAGTAGTAATGTAATATGTACGGCTGAAGGCGGGATGGTTGAAGCCGTAGCCAGCATAAGGACACTAAGAAAGGGGGAAGAAGAAAAGCATTCCTTATTTTCTTCTTTTTCCTCTTCTTGTATATTGTCTTTTATTCCTTTATAAATCTATTTTCTCCCTTCTCTCCCTTTTAGGTTTGTCTTTTTTCTCTCTACGTCTCCAAAATTGTAGACTATTGCATTTTCTTCTTGACCCTATTACCCAATTCCAAAGCCATGTCAGTATCTTTTTTCTTCCAATCCATGATTCTTCCGTCAACTGTGCATCGGCTTCTTTGTTCTTTACCATCTGCTTTCATCATCAAATTTGGTTACAGCGAAGTGCTCATTACTGTTCTAGAGTTTTGGTTGATTTGTTGTAAATTAATCCTTGTTACCAACTAGCATATCATGACAGTAAATGACAGTCTTATTATGTACGGATAAATTATATAAATGTAAGTTTTGTATGAATGTATTTCTTTCAAAAGAAACGCATACCTCGAACGAAATTCATTTTGTAGTCGATTTTCTACAACTCTTCATATCTTTTTTAAAAATCTTAGAACAGTAATGCAACAGGATTGGTTAAAAAACACGAATTTACCTTTCTTGATATGATGAACAGTTTTATGCATGGAAAAATTAGACATTCCTGAATTTAGTGGAATTGTTTCCCTTGCTACTACTGAGACATCAGCAGTGATCCTTCAGTTTGATTTTGCGTGAAAGAAACCGAAAAACATACGCACACAAAATGATAATGGCTTTTATATAATAAAATTTTAAACAAATATTTCTTTCATCTTTGTTCTGCTGAATTTTATCACAACTCGTAGGGCCTTTTTACCATATTCTACGATCGTTAAGTAATCTGCATGGATCGGGAATATATATATATATATATATATATATATATATATATATATATATATATATATATATATATAATGAACTCACATTTCTTATCCTTGTCCAAATCTCGCTGGAGGCTTATTCTTTATTTTTGACTCAGGCTATCGAAAAGACTCGAGGTTTGCAATAAAAAGCAACAGAAATAAGATGTAGGAAAAACTGTTTTTCCATGATGACAATGCTCCTTCTAAGAAACTTAGACAAGTTAAGACGATTGCATCTCTTACTCTGACAACTTCGTGGAAACGAGCAACAAGAATAAGGCAGGAAAATAAAGTCAAATATTGATAATATTGAAAATGCTTCTTCCAGAAAATTCGGATATTCAGAGCCGAGTTTAGATCTTGCAGACCCGGGGCACTTTAGGTTTGGGGTTATTCATACATAGAAAGATTAAATGATTGAAGTAAATACATTTATATATCTAAATACCTACCATAAAAACTCTGAGTACATTTTTAGTATTCCTTCACTCCAATAACTGCAGATCTAAATTCAGTGATTTTATTAATGTATTTAAAACAATTGAAAACATCATAATGGAATAAATTATAAATGGCTCCCAAGCAGTAATTATTGTTTTATTTCTTATCAAATAAACTGATGTTTTAATTGTTACATTTTTATTCATAGGGGCCGGGGCAATCGCCCCTGTTGCCCCCCTATCTAGCATTATTCTTACAATTATCTATACTTGAATACTGCGATTGCTAGGATGAGATTTCTCGCTTTGACTTTGTTAACTTATATATAAAGGGGGTGTTAGATGGCTGTGCTGTGGACGGCCCGGGGAATGGGATCGGCGAGCTGATTTCAAACTTTAGCTAAGACAGCTTTCTTCCCACTTCGCACCCAATGCCCTTGGGAGAAGCATGCATCATTACCTCCTCTTGTCAACATATCATTGGTCCGTGTGGCCGATCAACCCATGTCTAACACTTGCTCGGGTAAAAGTCTTTATATAACAACGGATCTAAGAAAAAGGCCGATGAAAGAAATTATTTCGTTTTATATGACAGCTGTCCAAACTAACTGAGAATCGAGTTGGTTGAAATTGTCGAAAAACAAAAGTCGGAAGTCGACGGCAAAAATAATGTTGAATCAAAGATATCTCACTGTACGCTGAGATCGGTTTACGGCGAAGTAAAATTGAAAACGAAAACAAATATTTATTCTCCTAAACAAAATAATGTGCAAGATGACGCCAGCATTGCCTACCAGTAACAGGAGTAGATACCAACTGAAACAAATCTGCTGCGAATCTGGAATGCGTCTCAGTTTGCAAGAGATATGATTTCCAAGGATCATTTTGCAGTTTTTTTGTATATTTCGTCAAATTTTGTGATTGCCAACAGACAAATCTCAACTTCAGAAGTTGTTTGCCTCACACTAAAGTATTTATGAATGTCTGCGTCTGTCAATTAACAACTTAAGCAACAGACTTCATGTTGTCTTTTTATTCGAATATTCTATCAGAGAGGAAGTCGTTAATTATAATCATTGATAATATTATCGAATGGCTATTGCTATCAATATCTGTCGGCCTTCATCGCTTTATTCAAAGTGATCACAATAAGCAGTCTTTTCTGCATATCTTTCGCTTAATGTAATTTTTATCTAAAAGGCCCTGTCCAAAAGCGTTTGCAATAAGCGGCTTCCTCTACATTTCAACATTTTTACCAGATGGATCCATAAAAAGCCAACAATGATAGAGACTTCTATATTATAGAGATAACAGTATTTCGTTTTTACTGTCGGGGCAGATAAGATAATAATGGGAAGTGGTTTGCCCAGGTGCTCACTCGTACATGTGAAACCGAAGGTTGTTTTTTTTTGTGTCATAAATCGCCTTAAACCTGAAATGAGTAAAAAGCATCTACCATTTAGACGGCAAACATTCATAAAGTAGTTTCCGTAGCTCGTGGGATTATCATCATTATCAGTCAAGCTCCCGCAATCGAGTTTTGACTTTGTTTTTGTACGAAAAAACAATGGCAGCATGACCAAACCAAAAACCAGTGACGTCAAGCAAAAATAATAGTAACACAGTGACAGACGCAAAAACTGTTGACGTATTCATTCATACTTCTAAAGCCCAACTCAGATCGACTTGTTTTGCTAAAGTTAACAAATCTCATTCACAGGAAATACTAATAAATGAATGGAAATGGGACGCTTAGTTTTGGAATAACATTGTATGGAGAGATGAATTTTGTTTTGTTTACCTTTTCCATTTTAATGAAACAAGGGAGTTTGACTCTAGTGAAGCTGAGCTTGTTTTGTCTCTTTTTCTCTCATATTCAATAAATCTTTTCCCATTGGCCTTTTCGCAAGTCTCATGAATTAATTGTCTCTATTCTTGACGATTATCTACTTTTTTCCTTCACTGGTCAGGGGAAATCAGCACACTTTAGAATATTCTATGTGTCTTCATAGCGAGTTCCATTAGTCAATTAACCTTACAACAAGGCTTTTACTATTCCGTCATTGTTCATTCGGGAGATATGGCCTAACTACTGTAGACGGCTTCTGATTAGCTTTTGCTCTTTGTTTCCCATATCCGCTCTTGCCAGTGCTTCTTCATTACAGATATAATGATCCTATTTGATCTTCATAATGGCCCTAGAGATCTTAACTATGTTAAATTTCTATATAAATAGAAGATGGCCATACGTGAATGGTAAATGAATGAGAACAATATCTTCAGGTTGATCGAATAAAGTGTTCTGTTCATCGTTCTCATAAGATAACTGAAAGCAACAGACACCCCAGGAATACAACAGCCGTGACATTGCGAGACTGTCAATAAAGACTAGTTTGAATTGTTCATTGTTTGATAGTAACGAGAAATTACCTCAAGATTCAGACGGACAGAAGCCCAGAGGATACAGCGACTAAAACGTTGTGGTTACGGCAACAAAGATGAGGACGCCGATGCGAAACAATTATTGTATAAACAACAACCCATCTTGGAGATCAAGACAGAAATAAGGCCGGAGAGTACAGCGACCAAAAGGCTGTGATAAAGACGACAAAAACGGGTAAACTGACCATAAAAAAATCAAACAAAAAATGACCAGCATAGGTAGAATGTTTAAAAACCCAACTGGTAAAAGTGCTTCATGTACAAACCAAGAATGGTGCAATCACAATTCTAAGGTCCTGTTCGAAATCTGACTGTTAAGCCTTTTGGCTAAGAGCAAAGAGTAATATTTGTTCTTATTAGCTTATATCTGATACCTCCCGATCTGATACCTCTCTATCTGATACCTCCCGATTTGATACCTCCCTATCTGATACCTCCTTGACATGGGGACTTCGGTATTGAACTGATTGAACTATTAAAGTAGATTGATCCCTAATCCTAAACCTTAATTCTAAACTTTTAACCTAAACCCCAGCCTAACCCTAAACACTAACCCTAACGCTAAACATATCTCTTTGCATGTTGTCTGGCTTGAAATGTATTGATAAATTAGTATCCACTTGAGTGCATATTTGGGTCCTTAACCTTAGGATTAATTCAATTACATTATTTCTTCTTTGAATTGAAATACATTGTTTTTCTTCACGCAACAGCTGCGGTTTAAGTCAGATATAGGTAAGCTTTTTGATGTAGTAGGCCACATGACATTTTTCATCTTTATTTGGGCCACACATTCACTTCAAAAATATTGATCGTATCACAGAAAGCGTAATAAATTTCTATTTCAGACAAACATATGAATTATATTCATTATATTATTGATTTGTGAAGCCGAAACAATAATAATTTTGGAATAGAAATTATAAAATTGACTTTCAGAGAAAATAGATTTCAAATAAATGCCGAGAATTGTCGAAGACGACAAAAAATGTTCAACGGACCAAATGTAGTTAGCAGGCCAATGGTTGCCCATTAGTAGTTTGATTCATTTAACACTGAGGACGTATCAGATATTTAGCTGATAAGAACAGATACGATTGCATTTCGAACGCGGCCACAAAATGACGGTTGTATCCTGATAATAAAGAGGTTCATTCTGGAGATTAAAACGCACTAGTGTTGTATTACCTGGCTAAAAACGTTATCATTGAAAAGAAGAGATTTTTAAACGCTTAATAAGAGAATTTTGCAAATATTGATGTTTCGCGAATCACTGGCGATCCGTCCCTCTCAGATTGCATCAAACGGAAGGAATCAGGAGATTTTGTGAGATTTGTGTTGTACCTATTAAAGGGACGTTTTTTAATCCATTGATTATACTATCTATCTGTCTATCTATCAATCTATCTGTTTATATCTTTATATGTCCATATCTATCTATCTATTTATCCCTTGCCCTCGTAATACTAAGAGGGAAGGGAACTCCTCTTACCCATCATTTCAATCAGAATATATCTCCTCTCAAACATATCCATAATTAGTTTCTCCCTTTTCCTTCAGCCTTTTGTCTCTCTTTATTGATTCCTTTCCGTTTATGTTCATTCTCCCGGATTGCCCCGCCTTCCAGGCTGTAAAACCAGGAATCCAGCCGTCATTTAATTTCATCTTTTCCAAATTTTTATTTAATTACTAGTTATTTCCCGCGAACATTTTCAAGGATATATTTGAATTTCCAGGAGGAAGATTTTGAATAATGGAAAAACTATATATGCACACACACACACACACACACACACACACACACACACACACACACACAGATATACATACATAAAATTAATTATCTTTGTATATTTTATTTTCAATAACGCACTCGGTTGACTGGTAACATAATCAGATCGGAGTTAAATGATATATATAGATTCTAAATTAAATCAACTCTGATTTGATGACGTTGCTAGTCAACAAAACGCGTTATTCGAAATAATATCAAAATAATTAGTTGCTTAATTTGTCAAATTCGAAATTGTCGAAAAATATCATTCCATGTGTATATACATGTATAATATTAAATGTGTTATATTACTTTGAAACTCTATTTGAAATGACTTTCTGATATTACACGGAGAATGCGTCACTTGGCCTAGACAGAGTATATAGAATAAACCATTAGAGAAAATGTGGCTGCTGCTGAGATCAAACCTGCGACTGATCAGGTAGCCGCTTTAACGCAGCGTTGCTCTTATCATTGTGCTAAATAGCCCTGTGGAAAGGCAAAGGCCTAAATAACCCATTTTTGTTCAGTCACTGTTCATGTCTGTACAATTGTTTCTCCACGCCGACGATTATGTTATTAAGAAATGGATACAGAAGCCAACAGGATAACATTTATGTATATATTAAAAATATATACTCAATGAATTTCCATGTCTTATTTATTTCCTCTCTGGACTTTTTTTTTTTTTAATCTTTGTAAAGACGTAGCAGAATCGTTTGAGGGGTAGAGTTCATTGTTTTAAATAGTGGGTTGGAGATATTTTTATCAAAATTGTTACCCTTGAGAAGAAGAGTACATGGTTATGGACGGAAAAGCCAAAAGAGTCACACTGCTTTTTATATCGATAGACTTATTATTTTTGACGGGGGACATTTTGGTTGCATTCATTTTTAAAAATCTAATTCGATTTTTCTACCCTGTGTTTTCGCATGAGCCTTTTCATGTTTGCTTGGGATATGTGTTTATGTGTATATATGAATAGGTTTATGTACGTGTGAGCACATTTCTGATATGTGTCGTGTGTACCTGTGTGTTATTGTGTATGTGTGTATTATTGTATAAGTGCGTACTGGTTTGTTGTATGTGCATTCATCTACATACGTGTTTGTGGGTAAAATTTGCACGCATGGATGTAAATTAGGTTGCCTCCCTTGGTGGCTAAAAATAGCTAGATTTATCCATTTTTCATTCCAGCTTCATAATCATCAGTCTTTTATCGTCAGTTATTGGACATACATCTTCCCCTGGATTTGCCAAATCTCTCTATCGTGGGCGTCACGGAGCCAATACTCTCTGAACTTTTCTACTTCGTCTCTCCATCTTGTATTTTGCCGGCCTTGGTTTTGCATGTGATCTCTGTGGTTTCATGTTGCGAGTCGTGATGTCTATCGATTGTCTGCCATTCTTGCAACATGACCAGCCCATTGCCATTTGAATCAAGAAATGTATTATTCAAAATATCAGAAATGTTTCGAGAGCCATCGTATGATTTTCTGTGCGAAATAAAAAGAGAGAAGCAAAAGTATCGATTTATAGATGATATAAATAATATGATTTTAGGAGTTAGAACACTTGTAGCTGTAAAGTTAGCTGGAAATTTAATAATACAGCCACTTTCAGCCATTCTAGCAAGGCAAATTCTAGGGAGACAAATCCGTTTTATGTTTACGGTAGCCATTTTACTTGTTTCTGTCATTTGTATCTATGTTTTGATTCATGTGTGAGTTATATATATTTTGTCCTATCTTTGTCTACTTTCTTTTTTTCTTTCATTCTTTTCTCCCTTCCTTCCTTTCTCCTCTCTTTCATTATTTTCTTTATTTCTTCTTTCTTTGAACGTTCAGCCTCCTTTTCTATAAGCTATTCTTTCTTTGAACGTTCAGCCTCCTTTTCTATAAGCCATTCTTTCTTTGAACGTTCAGCCTCCTTTTCTATAAGCCATTCTTTCTTTGAACGTTCAGCCTCCTTTTCTATAAGCCATCACCTTCTCCCTTTGTTTTGTTCCGTTCTTTTTTTTTCTTTGATAGCTCACCCTGTTTCTCTTTCATCACTCACACTCATTCCATTTCTTTCTCTCTCTTTTAAAAAAAAAATCTTTCTTCAATGGCACCATTATTGTCCTTTCTTCATTTTTTTCTTACTGCTTCAATTTTTGTATTTTCCAGTAAAAATTTCCTGTAATTTTATCGTCATTTCATTCTTTCTGGCGGGCTTTTCTTCTATCTTCACCCCCATCTCACTTCCTCTCTCTCTCGGTCTGTCTCTCTGTCTCTGTCTCTGTGTGTCTCTCTCTCTCTCACTCTCTCTCTCTTTATATATATATATATATATATATATATATATATATTCCTCTCTATTTTTCTCCCGACAGAGTTTTTTTTTTCCTGTCCCCATTTCCTTCCTTTCTTTAAAACCATGATTTTTCTAAAAATTCATCTCTCTATCATCTTTTGTAATCTGTATGAAAGCACGAACATGTCATATCTACAATATCTGCACAATTCATACATTGTTTGTAATTCTGAAAAACAATTCTTCATTTTCTCTTCAATTCATTCATTTTCTTTCTTTCTATCTAACCTTCTCTTCTTTCTTTTCTTCTTGATGACCCCAGAAAATTCTTTCTTTCCGTGACCCTCTTTCTTCCTTCGTTCTTCCAACTTCCTTCCTCCCTTCCTGCCATCCTTCCAGTTATTCATTGTTTTTCCAAATTATCTTTCCTCGACCAAAGTCCCCTTGTCCGACGCTCATACGGCTATCCTCCCCCTTGATTCTTCCCTCCACCCTCACTCTGCCTTCCTCTACCGTCCTTCCTCTTATTAACCAAAGTTCCATCGAAGTCTTACATTAACAAAACCTTGGCTTCAGGATCTGGAATAAGTAATTACTTGAGCCGAATAAGGCAAGAGTATTTTAGGGCTTCTAAACTATAATTTGTCGACAGGGACTTCAACAGCTTCATAGCCTACCTACCTGGACCTTTTCTTTACGTGTGTATATGTAATGAAGGGGGAGATCGTATGGAGAGAGTTTCCCAAGAGCACGAGTGTGCGTGTGTGAAAAAAAAAGACATGAAAAGAATTGACTGATAGATAGATAAATAGATAGATGTGAAGAGTTGGAGAAATAGATAGATAGATAGATAGATAGATATGAAGTCTGGTAGATAGATGGGTAGATAAATAGATAAATGTGAAAAGTCTGGAAAGTAGATAGATGATCGATAAATACGAAAGAGAGATGTGAAAAGTCTGAAAAAATAGATAGATAGATAGATATATCGTAAAGGAAAAAGAAAGTATGTGAGAAAGAAATTGTGTCATTATATAAAGAGATAATGAGTGAGAAAGAGAGAAAGTGTGTGAAGGGAGTAGATAGAGTAAGTGAGTGAGAGAGAGTGGGGGAAGAGAGAAAGTAATAGGAAGACACCAACAGATATGGAGATAAAGGGTACAAAGAAAGAATAAGTGTGAAATAGAGATAATGAAAATGCGGAAGAGAAGAAGATATTAAGTGTGTTTTTTTTACCTTTGTTATTTTTTAAGACAGTGTTTCGTCCGATATATTCTTCGATATTTCAGAAATTCTGAGTTTGCCTTCCGGCTTGCATATACATCCCAAGATTTTTTTTATTATCATAGAGAAAGGCTTGGTGAATTTTGCTGAACTTGCAGCAACGTTTTCAAAAGCACTTACCAATTCAGAAAACTCTTGCAAAGATGGTTTATCTGTATGATAATTTTTTTTAGATGCAACACTCGTGTTCTCATTTCTTTCGCTAACACATTGTTGAATTATTACCACCATTTTGCCGGATTACCTTACACCCACACAGCAAACAAATATATATATTAACACTAAAAGTAGCCTCATTCCCAACTAACCAAATACCCAAAAAGTCTAAACACTAAACTACTATCCTGTGCATCCCGGACAACCGATGTTTAAGAATGCCCACCCCTCTGACCAACACAACCAATAAAATACCCATAACTGCTCCTACTACTTCCAACAGAATACTCAACCATACCACCACAGATTTCTTCACTGACAAAATACAGTCCGGACTCACCATTATGACCTCCCACGAATCCTCATTCTTAATTTTCATCTTTGCTTTCAAAGTAAAAAATCTGATGCTGAATTTGTTTTCCATATAAACATTTTAATCGCTAAAAGGTCGACACATAATACTGAATATGCAAATCTCTCCCGAGACATGTATAACATAATAATTAATTCATTTAAGAACTGATTAATTGACAAATAGTCCTCATATACTTTTAGTCTTGAGTCTGTCTCATTCACTATTGTTCATATATATATAAATATAAATGTGGGTTGCATGACTAGCTTATTAATGACTTCTCTACAGCATGCACTAATACTGGAATATAAGATACGTTGAAAACGCATGTATGAAATGATGTCATAATTATATATATACATATAAACATTGGTTTCGTGTGATATGTAGATGCGTAACTCCCACAAGTAGCAAGGAAGGTCCCTGATATCTTACAATGTATATGAATACGGCATTTGTCCTGATAGTAACTACCCATTTGATGTTAACAAAAATAGCCTGCCTAGGGAAATACGTACACATAGACACACACATACACACAAAGACTCACGCACATATGTGTGCATGCACAAACAGAGAGAGATAGATGTTTGAGTATAAATGGATAAATGTATATAAAATAGTTTGATACAATTATTTATACACACACACACACACACATATATATATATGTGTGTGTGTGTGTGTGTGTGTGTGTGTGTGTGCATATGAGCAAGTTGATACGTATATTCCCATATATATACATACTTATACAGGAAAAAAATATATATATATACACACATATATATATATATATATATATATATATATATATATATATATATATATATATATATATATATATATATATTAGTTGTATATTTTTGTACATCTGGTGAGTGTTTCTAAGCCTATAATAATTCAATCACGTCATGAAGGCGTCAGTGTGTAAAATCCTCTTTCGAACCGAAGGATATTGGAACGACCCTAGCGTTAAAAAAAAAAAATATGATTATTTCTTCAAAAAGTCCTTCGACAAGAGGCTGAAGTAGGGCGTTTGCCAATGCACCTCATTTTATCGTTGTTTAGAATAAAAATATTTTTTTTCCGCCCTTAATGCAATATGTGTAGCTGACTTGACCGGAGATCAACGGAGACAGGGATGTTATCACTTGTGTGTAATATTATACATTAGGATACACTAGACAAGTCGACCGGGCGTATGACTTGCATAAGCTCATTTAATTCCATTGAAGTCTTCGGTTCAATCTTTGAATCGGGAAGAGCAAGACTAGAGACATAGACACTGCGGCAGTGAGAAAACTGTTCTAGAATTCTCCAAAGTGGATAAAAGCATTCTACCCTCGGGGATCAAATAAAGGGTTCGATAACTATTTTTTCTATTTTTCAATATGACTCATTTTATCTTAAGAGTGTATATACATTTCAGTACCATATGTTATGTATGGATTTAGATAATGATTGCCCCGGTAATAATGTCCCAGTAATAATGGAACCGCTAATAATAGCACCGGTAATAATAGTCCGGTAATAATGGCACCGGTAATAATGGCCCTGGTAAAAAAGAGGCCAGGAGAAATATAGGAAAAAATGTCCCAACTAAGAAAAATAGTATATTAAAGATAAATATCAACTGAAAATCATGCATTAACATTTTTCAGACTGAATTGAATCAGTAATATTCGCATTTCGACCCGCTCAGATTGGTTGCCAAACTACATCAAGGCCACGCAACCGGTTCTCGAGATATTAATAATAGCTGCATACTTTTCGATCTTTGTGTTTTTATGCGTGCACCTATGTGCATATATATATATATATATATATATATATATATATATATATATATATATATATATATATATATATATATATATGATTATAAATTGCATTCTATTATACAGAAACTCTTATTTGAAATGATCTCCCGTCATTACACGGTTAATGTATCACTTGGCCTAGGTAACGTGAATAGATTAAACAGTTGACGAAAATATGGCTGCTGCTGTTTATTCTATTAACATTGTCTAGGCCAAGTGATACATTAACCGTGTACTGACGGGAGATCGTTTCAAATAAGAGTTTCTATATAATATAACGCAATTCATAATCATTCTGTCGGATCATATGTATCCATTTCTTGATGCATATATGTTCTGCGTTGAAGGGGCTACCCTATCAGTGACAGGTTTCACTCCTCGAGCAACTCCATTTTCTTTAATCATATATTCTATTTACGTTGTCTAGTTCGAGTGATTCATTAACCGTGTAACGACGGGAGATCATTTCAAATAAGTTTCTATATAATATAACACAATTCATAATTCATGTATATAATGAACAATTTTTGAGAACTAACACACTATTTCTCAAATCTTATCTTTCACTTCCACGTTGTCAAATTACCGCCACTATATATATATATATATATATATATATATATATATATATATATATATATGTTCCAGTGTTTACCCCATTCGACACGTGTTTAAAATCTGACCTGAGCGTCTGTTTACATATTTCCAACCAATTTACGCCGGCTGCTCACCAAGACCTCACAAGTGACTGTCAAAGTAATGGTACCTAATGTACCAGTACAAACCCCATCAACTATTGGCTTATTTAACGTTGGACAAAAACAAAAAAGGTGTGAACGCGTCCATACACGTTAGGAAATAAATATCTTTGCTTCCCACGAACCATATTTCATTTCATTCAACAATTATTTTTCACAATAAGTCAACACACACTCACACACATATATATATATATATTTATATATATATATATTAGCTGCTTCAACGAAGCGGTGCTTTTACCATTGAGCTAAACAGCTGCCGGTAATGCAAAGGCCAAATAACTGCTTTCAACGCAAAATCTCATCTCGATTACTTTCGGTCTATTCATCTCTCTATTCTATGTATGTCGTCTAAATTGAGTGATGTATTAACTGTGTAACGAAGGTGGATCATTTCAAATATGTTCCTATATAATATAACGCAATTTATAATTCACTCCGTCGGATCAGATTTGTCCATTTATTAAATACATGGTTAAATACGCGTTGGAAGAGACGAATAGGCCGAGAATTAACGAAACAAGAACTTAGGTTGAAAGTATATATATATATATATATATATATATATATATATATATATATGTATGTATACTAGTATTTCACAAGAGGGGTCCAATAAGAGATGAATAAGAGAGAGAGAGAGAGAGAGAGAGAGAGAGAGAGAGAAAGGGGGGAGCCCATGGTTACGATCCAGTCTATGGCCTGTAGTTTACTGTCTCTGCTCTATTTAGTGTCTGTGATAAATTCAAATTGAGAAATAATCGAAAACAAAAGACAAAACAAAAATGCATATCATAAAGAATCAAAAAGTGAAAAGAAACTAATTATAATTTGTATAATCTTTTTCATTTTTAACAATAAATCTTGCATATAATTGTACTATTATTGTATCAGCAGAAGCCATCAGTCCCTTCCTATCCTTACATTAAACTACCTTTCTTTCCTCGTCTCTCTTCCCTCTTAGTGCACTGGCTCCAAAAATGTATCACCAACAATGGTGGTCACACTGAAGTATGATACGTAAACGCTACACCAAGTTTCAGAGTTGAACCTTCAAATAATATGTACTAAATAGTTCTTGCTATAATTCAGCAAATGTCTGCCCGCCCGACTGTCATTACAAAGCTCAACTACAGCAAGAGTTATGGCATCCATAATTTCTTTGGTTATTAATGGTAGTCTATTCGCTGTAATAGAGCCCCTTGGGAATTTTGGAGTTGACATGAAATCAATTGGTCATGCCAGAGGCACTTTCAGTGAGGAAGAATATCTTTGGTAGACATTCCAGATTAGATGCAAAAATATTTTAGCGTCATTTTTCATAATGGCAGATTTTTGCTGTGGTGCCGTAGTCGGGAGAAGAAATCATCAAATATGGACGTATTATATATCGTTGGAAAGGAAGTTCCATTTCGAATAAAGTTTACTTAAGAACTATTCTGTACCTCGTATTTCGTGCTATTCAGAATCAAATGTCATAAATCATTGTTTCAAATTGAAACATCTGCACAGACTGATAGCTAATGAATTGGAGACGGGTGATTGTAAATAGATCCGCTCTAAAAATTTCCTGACTTCTCTCGGGGCCAATTACCAAGCCTTGTACAGAATTTTATTGAAATTCATTGAGAATTTCAGGCGGAGACTGGGAAATTTTGTACAGACTGAGAAATTTTGAAGATATTGTGATATTAATTCTCGGTTTATTCGTGTTTTTCAACGTTAAGGCTATGTATTTAACAAATGGACATATTTCGTCCGACAGAGTGAATTATTAATTGCGTCATATTATATAGAAACTTATTTGAAATGATGCATCTGCATCACACGGATAATATATCACTCAATTCAGACAACATAAATAGAATAAAGAGACAAATAGACCGAGAGTAATCGAGATGAGATTTTGAGTTGTAAGCAGTTATTTGGCCTTTGCATTACTGGCAGCTGTTTAGCTCAGTGGTAAGAGCATTGCTAGGTTAAAGCATGGACATAAAGCTAGAAGGTCGGAGTGGTAATTCTGTATGGATCCACTCCAAAATTCAATCACCCGATTCCTAATATATTGTCCATTTCACCACGGAATGTCATAAAAGTTTTTCGAGAACTTTTTGAGATATCGTGTGAACAGACAGGCAGATCTCTTATCAACTGAGCTAAACAGACAAGTCTTATATACAAACAAGCTCATTCCTTAAATACACAATGCAAAATCGAAGTAATCATCTTCAGTCGGAATATAACTTGGTATTGGGTTCGAGCCCGTAGCGGCCTGGTTGACTAGTTTATCTTCCATCTTATTATAACTTTTCATCGCAACACTCAGGTCGTTTTTACATTCAGCGTCCGGTAAGTAAACTTCATGGAAAAGAAATAAAGACGCTTTTGAACTTGCAACTTTCACAGCCCGTTTGACATGGACGATGCCTTACCGATTGAGCCATGAACAACCGACAACAGGTAGTGTTCAAACGCAGTCTTTTACTTACACTCTCTCTCATTCGATTTTCCTCCTAACTCTGTTGTAAATTGGTTCATCTAAGGCGGTGATTTTCAGGCGGAAAGTAATTTCCGGGGAGGTGTGATTTTAGCCAGGGGTAAATTTTCCTAACGATAGGAATTTTAGCCATCACATTCTTTAGATAAAGACTTACATTCTGTACGGTTATTGGTGGCTCGTTTCGTGCGCAACACAATCTATTGCGTTCCATATTATTATAAAGTATTCTCTTCATATTGTTTCAATCTGTTTCGAAAACGCAACATTCAAATACGACTGTGTGGGTCTTTCTGCTTAGCATACGTGGAAGCCACATATCAAAGTGACTAACATAACCCTAATTCATGCCAATGATTTTCAAAGCTTGATTTGAATATTTTGAATCCGTTTTCCTTCTTCAGGATCGTCTAAGGTTGAGAATTCTCAAGTGATGTCTTGATTTGATCTTTTTTAACCACAACTGGTCTGCGCGACAGTGGATCATCGCAGAACTTCTTTTGATACATTCGATCATTCACTTGTACCTTTTCCATAAACTTCACATTTTGGCATTTGAGTTGCATTTTTACCTTGCTTAAAATAAAAAGGCGTAATATTCCTAAAATGTTGCTGATTTTCTTTCATTTTCGATATTAGAACTGATGAACAAAAAATGCAAATTTTGACATCGTTTTTGAAGCACGCTGAATGAGAGCTGTCACAACACAATTAAAAGCCATCTCTTTTTAAAGAAATTGCTCGATGGTAAACGCTCATAATGCCTTCTAACGACAAAAATCGAGCTACAGTCAATAGAGGGAAGAGCAATATATACATTGCACAACATAAGAAACCATGACAACCCCTTCATATTGTACATACGTCTTCGAACAAATATCATCCATTATATTTCTTTCACCAAGCAACTAGCTCAATCCAACATTTACCATCTCTTTCTTGCCTGCTCATTCCGGAGAACTTGAATCAAACAAAATCCATTTATTTTTTGAAAAATAAGAAAAAATTGAATTCACTTCGATCACATAAACTTTTGATTGTAAAAAATAATTGTATTATTTCCTTATTTTGATAAAATAGACTTTTGGTCAAATCAAAAAGTATTCATTTATTTTTGTAAAAAAAAAGTTTGATTATCAAATTCAAACAACGTATTGTGTCTCTTTATTGTAAAAAAAGAAGTAAGAATATTCGCCAAATGGGCAATTTTCCTGATTCAGCATAACACACTCTCTGTGTTCTCTTTAAAGAGATGACAATAACAAGACAGAAATTTCCGTTATTCGCAACTGAGCCAGAGAACTGTTGTGATTTAAATTCCCATCATTTGGTTTTGATTAATTAATGAGTCGTGAGCTATTGAGGAGATATATCTGATATCGGACGTAAGTCGGTCGAGCGTACGTCGACGTATGACTGTATTTCCTCTTTCCTTAGTTGAAATTCCGGATTTAAGTTCCTCTCGAGCGACCTCCCACCACCGAAAATCCCTCAGCTTCCTGACTTTGAATTGGTGTTGCCTCAAAGATGATTCGGACTCAAGTAGCTGTCCTTGTAAACAGGTCGTCAGTGGATTGTTTTGATTGACAGATGAGTCGACTGACGGAAGAAGAAATTGATAGGGCTTAAATGTTGGTTCGACACCTTCCGCCCAAATTGGAACAATAGGAAACGAGACGGAAGCGGAGAGAGAGAGGGACAGAGACAGACAGACAGACAGACAGACAGACAGACAGAGAGGTAGTGTGTAAAAAAGATACACCTATACTTACAGTCTTTGGGCTTTTTCGTTAGTCCACACCAAAACTTAACGTACATAACTTTTGAGTACGGAAGCCTAGAAAGAAAGAAAGAAAGAAAAAAAGATCAAGTTGCGTTTTCTCTTTTTCGTCGACTAGAAACTCAATCTATTGTGTTACTTTGGGGTAAAATTTTCACAGCAATTCCATCTTGGAGAATGGAAAAAAATCTAACCTTTCTCCCGAAAGATCAGTTGTGTATATCTTTTCAGTTGGGTTCCAGTTCAATCAATTTTCAAATTTTTTACAATTCTGATCCAAGAACAGAATAATGCTGTCAAAAGAAATAAGAAAAAAATTGGCGATATAGAATCTAAATATCTTATTCAGAATTTTTAAATACATATAAGAAAAATTTATACCAGACAACTAAATACAATATAATAAATTTAAGATACATAAAACAAAATTATATAAAAAAAATAAAAAATAAATAACATACGCTATTTTAATATATACTACACCAAACAATACCATTGTATTAAAGCAGTTTAGAATTGAGAAGGAACTCTCGAGATAGGTTGACTTATCGAGAGAGTCACCACCAAACCAGTATTTTTTATAACATGGAAAATGATATTTCATCTTCATTTCGTTTTCGCAGCGGACACTGACAAAAAGAGCCTGCATTTGGGGTCTTTTTCGGCGAGAAGAAAGAAGTGTCGGTCACATTTTTGCATTGGGATCCACGAGATGTCCAGTGTTTGTCTGATATTTTTGCCACACAACCAGCATATTGTCATTTAAATTATCTAATGATTTTCGATGACATCTGTAACTCCCGTTTCTTTTCTCTAGTGTACAGAGCTGTCTTGTGATCTCTCCTTGTGATATTATGCATGTATTTATTCACTCTCCCACCAGATCAAAAGGCAACTCAACGCCAGGGCTTTACGTCGAGATAAATGGATCAACCCATCAAAAATAGCTCCAGCCGACACGACTTCAGTTGGTAAGCAACCATGGTCTCTAAAACAACTGTAGTCACGAAAGCGTCAGGACGAGACCGACCTGTCCCTTTAAATGCAATGGGACAGTGCTACCCTGGGGCAACGGATCTCCTCCAGCTGGGCCGCGTGATAGTGGAAGACTCCAAGGACGAATCTAAAGGCTTCCAATGCGCTTAGCATTGCGTAGCCTCAGTATAACCTCATTGGCTAACGCATTGCACCGGCGCACTTGGTCTTTGATGCTCACCACGACACAATCTCCGGCCCATTCAATAGGCAAGCATCAGTACCAGCGCCTCAGTCTATGCCGTGGAACAGATAGTAAACTTTAATTCATACTGAAAAGGCCAGAAAAAGGTGAGGCTGCGCATGATCCTCTCCTGTGCACGTTGCCTGGTCCTCAGTTGGAGGTCCAATCGTTAGGTTAGTTTCCGTGTTCCCACCCCATAGATGTCTCTTGGGAAGATACATTGATTGTATACTCTTCTTTTCAGGACTAATGGGATTTCCTTGTTCTTGAAGGTTGAGCTTTCTCTATGCTTGTCAGACTAAAGTGATTCTTTGTTTGATTTCTTCTCCTCCTGAAAATTTCATGAAGATACGTCGTCCTGGGGAGACGTCGTGGTCCTCTACAGTTCTGCGTTTTTTTTATTTTGATTGTAGTGTCTTTGACCTCAATATAGTTATTGTGTCGGATATTTTTTTTATTGAAGTTCATGTGGAGACCGACTTTCTTATTTTCTTCATTCACTTCGTCTGGCATTCTTTGGGGGCCATGAAACTTCTCTGCCAACTCTCGGAAGATATCTGAAAGGCTACCTCCACCCTAATCACACAGCTTAGAGTGAACATAATTAGCTACTGAATACGCAGGATACTTTGTCCAAAGGAGGAGTTCTCCACATTCTTCACCCATATTGGGGATCGAAACCGAGACTCTCAGGATGTGAGGCAGATATGCTAATCATCGCTCTATCCGAGCGAACTTTTTCGAGAGTATCTGTTGCTTAATAGAGAAGCTGGTTTAATCAAAGATCTTCATTGAGGTTCCTCGACGAATAGTATTCCACAAAAATAAAATGTATCAGGGTGAATCAATAAACCAATAGTTTGACAAGTAGTTATTAGCTGAATTTTGATTTGAAATTTTTGCTGTATGATGCTTGATGAATATGATTAATATTCACCATTGAATTGGTTGCATTTACCAAGAGATAATGTTGAAAATAAATATTTATTGAATGAAATGAAACTTCTTTTCACAATAAGGCTATGGACTATAGACTTGATGTACCTACATGAATTCGTTTGCGTGCAAACATGTATTTCTTATGTACCTATTCTTATGTATGTGATTATGTTTTCTTCCCTCTACGTATGTATGCGAGGGATTTTTTGTCGGTGTGTATACGTATTGCAACCTTTCCTCTGTGTGTCCCTGTCTGCATACCTAGATTTGTGTGTGCACGAGAGAAGCCAACGTTGATTAATATTATCATTCTATGTTAGAGTACGTTTGAGTATAAAGATTGCGATTGCCTTGTGTCAAATTTGTGTATCCTGTTTCGGTATTTATCGTGACTATATCGCTTAATTCGACACAAGGTTACATTTACGGTGCACCCTATTGAGATCGAACTTATTATAGTAGTAATAGTCAACATCACAAGCTTGTTAACCATTACTTAGGATTTCATGAAATTACTGAAATGTTCGTGGATTTCACAAAACCCATAGGAATTTCGCGAAATCACAAGTTGTCCCAATCTTACTGTGGCATATATACAAGGGGGTACAAAAGTCTGGATGTATAGGCGGTTCGTAATGGATACAACATTTAGTATAAAATGAAATTAAATCAACCATACACCATAATAAACTAAATCGTTTTTCAAT
The DNA here is from genome assembly GCA_963457665.1 of Thysanoteuthis rhombus. Lineage (NCBI taxonomy): Eukaryota > Metazoa > Mollusca > Cephalopoda > Oegopsida > Thysanoteuthidae > Thysanoteuthis > Thysanoteuthis major. The sequence goes on along the minus strand of OY735228.1, from coordinate 7,957,709 downwards.
CAATTTTCTACTTAAGTATTTACAATAAATATTCAAATTAACGCTCACTTCTAAAGTCTTTTGTGATCTATTTACACGAGACCTTTGCACATTTGTCAGTTAAGTAATATTCATTCTTATGGAATTGATTTCTACTGTGATATTATCCTCTAGCATCTGTATTGTTCGAGGTTTGTTGGACTTGCAGTTCCCCGTAAAAAAATAATCCCAAGTCAAATCTGGAGATAATTCTGAATGGCTTGGCTCCGCGAACGAAGATTTTTGGAAGGGTCCCATAGACGGAAAGGTTTGTGCGCTGAATAAAACGCCAGCATGAAGATGAAGTGAGACTTGCCTAGAGCCAACCTCACCAATTAAACCAAGGATATGCATCGTGGACCACGGAGATGGCGATATTTCCCATATTGAACAACATATAACTCCAGACTTCTCCACTCGCTTATATGTGTGTATATGTGTTTTTGCGCACGCCCAAGTGTATTTATGCATGTGCATGTGTGTGTACACGCAAATGTGTTTGCATGCACACACATGTGTGTGCGTGTGCATGTGTGTTTTCATGTATGCATGCATATGTGTGGGAAAGAGACAGAGCGAGAGCGACTGTCTCCACTTCGGTACACATCTGACTCCAAACGTCCAAACATCCAGGCGAATCTTTCAGCGACTTCCAGCCGAGCCGGCGCCGTGAGCCACGTTTGTTAGTCTGTAGACGTACGGTGGGAGACTCTACAGCAGGCCCCCTCAAAGTAAGGGTCGGGATTACTCCAGGGGTCACGTAAAGATTATTGGGGACCGTACAAATATTTGGGAATCTTTTTTCAAGACTAAGTGCCTAATTCTTTTTTATCCGTCTAAAGAATGTACTTTTTGGTACTTATGGTATAATGCCTGGATGCTATTCACAATTTTTTAATTGTAATTGTTTCGTTTAAGTAATTAATTTTGAAAAAAAAATTCCAATAAATAACGTGAAATTATTATAGACTGTAAATACGTAACAACCAAAAAGATTTTTTTGATCTTCATATGTTTCTGTGGTTAGTCAGATTACAAATAACTACTGATAAATAGTCTTAGTACCTATTACTTAATAATAATGACTGAGGGTGTCGCAAAAAATTGTCTCATCAAAAGGAGTCGCGAGTGAAAAATATTCGAGAAGTCCTGCTCTACAACAGGCCTTCCCAAAACTTTTTGAATCGTGACCCCCTTTTCTTAAGAGAAATTCGCCATGACCCTCCCCCATCCCACACTTTGGTAAAATAGATTTGTTGCTGCACTCATCATCAAAACTATCCTTTTTTTCAATTTATTTTAAACAACAGAAAACTTTAGTGAGGGGGATACGCTTGTTAATGTTTGCACAACAAATCAAATCTTGGGTTAATATTTGTTGATGTAGATCTCAAAGCAATTTCAATGTTCTTAATGCCTGAGCATTTGTTGTTGTTGTTGTGTCATTTCAGGTTAACAACGAGAATGCGGATTCGCAAAAATGGGATGTTTCAATAAAAAAAAAATTCTCAACAGCACTCACGACCCCGCTGAATGTTTATGCGACCCCAAGGGGGATCACGACCCCCACTTTAAAAAAAGGTCTGCCCAACAGAAACAGGCACCATTCGTACTGAAACTCAATTCCTGTTTCTGAATCTGGATCCTGCAAAGAGATTTAGGAAGGGAAACCCGTTCATTTCCCAATAGTCCTCTTAAGACTCTGTAACGTAAGTAATAACTTTTTTAAAGATTTCAATCGGATCTGTTGTCATCAAGGACCTCCCCAAGACATCTTTGCGAGTAATTAATAAGATATTTCGATATCTATTCATACTACATTCTGGAAATATCCTGAATACTGATTACAGTTCAATTTATGAGAAGGACGATTCGAAATCCACTCCTCCTTTCAAGCAATAGGTCGAAATGGCAAAAGAAGTGGAGAAGGTGCTTACAATCAAACCCTCCCTGTAAAAACCCACTTGCTGAAGATGGTCAGCACACGAGCTCAAGGACTGATCGGATCCAGGATTTACTTTATCAGCACTCACTCATTTCTTTTTTTGTCTGTTTTGTTCCTTCCCTCTTATCGCTTCATTGCCGGAAGTTCTGAAGTATTTCTATTATTCAAAACATTTCTTCGTTTAAGGTCTTCATCTTTCTTGTCTTTTAACACTGCGTTTTGGCCAATATATATTCTTGGACTTTCTTAGTGATGCCTTGAGTTACGAGACGAAATATTTGCATTATTCCATACATTTTTCGAAACTAACATCTGTAACATTTCGGCTAATCCACTACGGCACTACAGGTATTGTACGGTCTTAGACATTACATTCTCAATACGACATTCATTTTTCAAAACTATTGTCTTCATCTTTGCTGTTTGGGTCACAACCTGAGATTAAGTTCTTCTTTTATTCTGTGAAATTTTCTCGATATTTTCTCTGTATTTTTATCCATCGTTATCAAAGAAAAAGAAAGAAAGAAAGACAGAAGGGAATGGAAAAAAAATAAAAGAAGAAACGAGGGAGAAAGAAAGAAAGGGAAAAACAAGACAGAAAGAAGAAAGAGAGAGAGAGGGGGGATAGACCAGCATTAGTGGTTGACAAAAAAAGGAACAAAGAAAGAAAGTTGGAATAAGAGAAAGAAAGAAAGATAGGCAGGGATAGAAGGGAAGAGAAAAGAAAAAAGAAAGAGAGAGAGAGAGAGAAAAGAGGGAAGAAAAAAGCTACCATTAATGGATGACAACGAAATAAAGAAAGAAAGAAAGAAAGAAAGGAGGAACAAGAGAAAAGAAGACACATACAAAAAACAAAGGAGGTAGGTAAGAAAAAGCGAAAAAGAGAGAGAGTAGGAAGAGGACGAAGGAAAAGGAGAGAGAGCAACAAACAAATAAATCAAGAGAGCCCCAGAGAGAGAGAGAGAGAGAGAGAGAGAGAGAGAGAAGCAAACAATTTTCATTTTTTTTTTGTATTCCCAGCAAGTATTTCATAAAAATCTGCTCATAGGATCATCATCATCAGTAGCAGCATCAGCCTTTTAACGTCTGTTGTTGGACGTAGACCTTCCCTAAGATTCTCCAGACCTCTCTACCATGTGTGGCGCAGAGCTTGTACTCTATGAACTTGTCTAGTTCGTCATGCCATCTTATTTTCTGCCGGTCACAGTTTCGCGTATGATCTCTGGGGATATCATGCTAATATTTGCTGTATGAAGCATGACCATGTCTGCACAGTCCCTCCACGTCTCCTCAGTTGAAGATTATCAAGTTCTAACAAAATATCCTATCAGGGATTAATATTGAAGTGGGAAATTTTAAAAAGGAGATTCCATGATAAATAAGAAATACTTATATTTATGTGGCTTCAAAGGGTAATTATATTACATTACAAATGCATAGATAATCAATCATCGACTTTCTTTTCATTAGTAGCACACATTAACCAGGCTTATTTTAAAAGGGTCGATGAGAGAACCTCCACCGGACTAAACCCTCACAGAATCCAACCAATAACCCCATTATGTACGTACTTTAAAACAAAGATCGAAAGTTTTGGTTTATCATAAAATACAATTATTGAAAACGAAGATGACATCGTTTCGTCAAGTATTGAAGCAAAAACAATTAAAGGTTAGAATCTTCTTTAAGTTGGCATAGAAGAAGTGAAAGAAAAGCGTGGTATCTTTTGGGTTAATTTTATTTATTACCGTAAAGAAGATATTACGAGAGCTTCCTGCGACATATGGCACGAAATACAAAAATTTATTCATTCAAATTTACAAAAAAAAAATCAACTGATTGTTTGTCTGTTAGGGGTTTTGTGCGAATCCCTTTTCCAAAATCGTAACTAACGAAATTCTGGCTTTCAAAGTTTGCCCAATTTACTACTTGTGTCCCGATCTGGCAATCCTGGTTGATGATAATGATGATGATAATGATGATGATAATGGTGGTGGTGGTGGTGGTAGTGGTGATGGTGGTGGTGTCGGCGATGATGGAAGAGTTGTAAATTATGAGGTGTGTTGTACACTTGGGGGTGAGTGATACTTTTTTTTTTCTTAGTGTGTAATGATCCTTGTTTCCAGGACTGGGAATCGCTCGCTTGGTGGCGCTCTACAAACCGGATATTATGACGAGATTTAAATGGAACAAGTGGTTCTCGTTCGTTGATAGCTTTTTCGTACTTCTTCATTTCGTCTTCATTCTCTTTTTTTTCTTCTTCTTTTTGATTTTCCCTTCCTTCTTTTCATCTTTTTTCATAAATTCTTTTCCATTCTTCTGCCTCCTTCCTTTTTTTTAAAATCTTCTTCACTATTTTTTTTATTTCTAATACTCATCTCCTTTCCTCTTTTCCCTTCGACTCTCTTTTTCTTTTCGATATTTTTCTTCCGTTCCTATCCCCTCTTCTTCTTCTTCTTCTTCTACTTCTTCTTCTTCTTCTTCTTCTTCTTCTCATCATCATCATCATCATCATCATCATCATCATCATTATTATTATTATTATTATTATTATTATTATTATTATTATTATTATTATGATGATGATGATGATGATGATGATGATGATGCTGCTACCTTCGGCAAAATCTTCTATCTCTTTTATTGCCGAATAGGAAAGAAAGAACAGATGAAATAGTAACAAGAAGAAAAAGACCTAAAGAAAAGTGACAGACGACGGAGAAAGAAAGAGAGATAATTGACGAAAGAACAAAGAAAGAAAGGAAGAAAGAAAGAGTAACGAATTAAAAGAAAGATCAAGAAAGAGAGAAGGAATTAAAATAAGAAAGCCAAGTTGGGAACAAGATGAACGAAGTCAGTCAAAAAAAAGGGAAGAAAAAGAAGAAATAATGAAGAAAATAGATTATGAGAAAATCAGTCGGAATTGTCTCCCTTTCTGATACTGCGACATTTTAAAATCTAAATTGTTGCTTAACCTTTAAAAATGAATGACAAGACCAAAACCATCAATCTTCCACCACTGGCTCACCGCCGTGCAGTCTCACCCCAACTCCTCTGGAAACACCGCTACTAAAGCTCATCTTTTCTGCTTGTGAATCATGTTCGCTATAATGCATTGGCCAACCTTGTCTCCTCTCAGCACGCCACCCTTTTATTGCAACCGGCAATTTATTTCTTAACGGCAGAATCCCACTGGAGAGAAAAGGGGTAGAGTTGACAGCTAGAGTTATTGGGTTAGAAAAAATTCGTTTGGTAAAAATAAAAGACTAACTTTTTTAGTTACGACATTATCTTTACTAGCTGAAAACCTGTTGTAGGACGGGTTTCCAGTCCAACGGAAGGCCTAAATGGGATCTGTAGCCTCAATATGAGATCATAGGGTTGAACTAAGTATTTATTGAACCATAAGTCATTTGAAAAACATCGCAGTCGTGAAGCCCTGGACGATATCTAATTCAGATATATGAGGGAATTTCACAAGAGATAGCTGAATTATATATTGATAGACACACGCTCGTATATGCAGAGTTTTCAAAAACAAAATCACTAGAATATGTCTGGGAGTTCCATTATCAAACATAGAAAATTTCATGGTGATATGTTGTGTGGTTCCGGAGTTACGCAGTCACATACTGACGGATACTCGGGAATCGCTGTAGGATAGTGATATGATAATTTTGATTTTGAGTGTGCAAACCATGGGGGGGGGCGATGGGCCATGTCCTGCCACGCTGGCCCATGAAGTGTTGAAGTGATATAACTATTTCTAAAATTAACGAAGAAATGAAACAATAATTTCGGTTGTGTTTTCTCTCCGATACCATTTTAAAACGGTGTACGTACGTGATTTGGAACTGAATAATATTAGTATGGCATCTGTGTTCATACTCACCTCGATAATAATTGATATTTGATTTCTATCTATCTAATACTATAAGTCTGATTCTGGTTATGTGACCCCTAAGTTGCCAAAATGGCGCATAGTAGCCAGAGGTGTTAAATTAAGATATTTGAATTCTTATTTCGGTCAAAGGTCCATCTAGGCAACCAAAGAAATTATCTGAATGTTCAACTCACAGGAAGGATTTCAGCAAGTTCCTGGATTATGTCGCAATATATGTAAATATTAGAGGCGATTATTTTTTTGATGAATATTTGTTTTATAAGTCCTTTCTGTGACAGCATAAGTTACACAAACAACTAGTTATTAAATGGTCTCGAATATACATACACGCCCAGAAGCATAGAAAAACACGTTCAAAACATATGTATATAGAACCATCCCTACAAGTGCACACACACACATACTTACACGTACACCTACACAGAGTTACAGACATATGCAAGCAGTTCCAAACACATATAAAGTCACCTTATCGCACACATACCATACACTCAACAAATACACACATACTACAGTAACACACGCACCCTAAAGCAAACGCATACACACGTCTTATAAGCATACATACACACATATACACACCAACAAAGTCTCACACATACATCCTACAAGCATACAAATACACCTTGCGTGTTTGCACACAGCCTAAAAGCATGTGCACACGCACAAATCTTACAAGCACGCATATACACAAATACCCCCCTCTCTCTCTCTCTCGCATATACTTCCTAAAAGTACACGCACACACACTATAAAAGCACACAAACACTACATATGCATCCTACAAGCAAGCACACATACGAACACTTGCATATACATCCTACAATCATGCATACGAGCGAAGACACTCCTTACAATTACATATGCATGTTCATGAACACTCTCTCATACACATACACAAACCATAAAAGCACACGTACACCACAAAAGAATAAACATACACATATTTGCTCTTCACTCATATACACTTACACACCATACTCGCAAACAAACTCACACACATCCACACACACAGATATACAGATGAATGCACATACAAAAATACTCTCTCATATACACACACCTTACAAGCACATTAACACACGCCAAAAGCGCATACATACACACATGCTCAATGCACATGCACACCTTTCAAGTACACGCACGCATACCTTACAGGAACCACACACATTTGCCCTACAAGCGCACGCACATACACCTACATACAAACCAGTAAGCACACACGCACATTTCATAACACTCTCTCACAAACACTCACTCCACCAACATACAGACGCATGCTACAAGTATACAAACACACACACACACACACCTGCGTGCTCACACATACACGCACATGCGTGCTCAAAGTGCACACACACACACACACACACACACACACGCATTTACGCTCACGCGCTTGCTCAAAGTGCACACACATACATACACGCGCTCGTGCGTGCTCGAAGCACACACACAGAGAAACACATACGCGCGTGCGCGCACCATCAACTTGAAAAAAAACCTGAACGGGTGTGTTATTCTCTGTATTTATTTAACCTAAATGTGGTAATTTAAATTACGTTAACTTTACCGGCAAATGAGATCAGAGATTTTTAGGTCTTTTTTTTTTTGTGATTCTTTCTATTCGAAAGAGAATTAGCCGACAGCATTTGTACAATTGGTTGCTTTTTGTCTTTTGTTTTTAGGCGAATATTTCCTCTTTACTTCTCACCGTCTCAAATCTATTTACGAAATCGGGAAATAAAATACGAAAGGCTCTGAATTCTTTTATAGAAAATGACAGAAAAAACAGAAGAAATTGTGACAAGGCCGCCACGGGGTGGGCACTTATCTAATAAGTCAACGTTTAAGTGGGGAGGTTCCCCAAATTCTTTAAGGGTCATTCGTTCATTGAGAGTTTCTTCCCTCATTCTTTTCTTCTTTTTCTTTTTCCGTGTTTGTATTTCGTCTCTTTTTCTCCACTGTCTTCTCTACCCGTCTGTTTTCTTCTATTTTCTTTTTCTTTTTCATTCATCCACCCTTCCTTCCTTTCTTTCTTTCTTTCTTTCTTTCATTCTTTCTTCCTTTCTTGTGTCTTGTCTTCCTTGCCTTCACTTTATTCACGACAATGAATCCTCGTTCTAACGTCACTATTTAATGACGGCAAGTTCATTTTTATATTTTCGCCTAACGACAGATACGTTATAACGGCACTTTCAAATATCCGGGTTACCGTCAACAGAAGTCTGCTGTATGTGGTCTGATCTTTTCGCTTGGATAAAGCAGCCTGTCTGATGTGGTCGGAACTATTTTCCTCGTCTACACCTTCATTTTTTCACTACGTTTCAGACGTGCACCTCCCGGCCTTAGTCGGATGTTGTTGGTTCTAGGATATGGAATCATCACTGTTGGTTGGTTGGACTGGACACATCATATCTGTCTCTTTTTTTTTTGTTTGTATCATCTGTGTTATCAGGTAACTTCCAAGTTTTCTCCCTTGCATTGGTCGAAACGTTGTGAATAAATGGATATATAGACGAGGAAAATAGTCCGACCACATCACACACAACGATTAATACACCCTGTCTAACAGAAATCAGACAAGAATTATTTCATACTTCCAAAATTTTGTTTGGATAATTGCATCCCGTCTTCGCTTGCATGACATTGTCAACACAACGTTTCGGTTGATCCACTCTCCAGCCCTTGTCCGAGGGAAAAACTTCTTCTCTTCGTAAAATGACAACAGAAGAAATGAGAAACAAACCTGCCTGCTGCAGGTTCAAACCCCACTCCTTCTATTCCAACTGAAGATGATTACCGAAACCTTTATATCGCATGTATACTAAATGGGTTCGTTTGTATATAAGACTTGTCATTTAGGCTAAGTTGGTCTGAGAGCCGCCTAGCTATCACTTGGCCGTGATTCCAAATTACGGGAGGGAAAAGAGAATTTTATTCATTGGTTATGTTTGAGGTGAGGGATAGACAAACACTAAATTTGGCGAGGATTGCTCTGGCTACGGTGGGAAAATATAATCAACTCAAACGTTGACTGGGGTTAAACAACAGGGTTTTCTAGAGAAATATAGCTTTTCCCAATTTCTTACGGGTTATTCAATTGAAGAAGGTTGAAGAATGGGTCGACTGAAACGTCAGATACGCAAATAAGGGGTTCGATCGTACAAGCAAAATCTGTATTTCTTAATCTGTTCAAAGTTACACACAATATTTTATATCTATTATTTCAAAGGTCACCGTCTGGTTTGCAAGGCCTGCAAAGTGGCAATCTGTTGCCAAGGGCCGGTGTTCGAGACTAGGCGAAAAAATGATTTCCAATGCTGATTTTCAAAGCAGAACCTTCCCAACGAGCATATTATCACAGCACTATCTTTCTATCTGTTTCCATTCTCTTTGATATTGTACTTTACTATACTAAGCTTAGTTAACATCGAAAGTATGTGTTCGCATTACTATTTTGAGAATCATCGAGTCCTTTTGGTCACATTATTTAAGCACATTGGCATTCGTGTCCAAAATGACCTCAGCTAAGAAGACACGACAAAACAAGAGACGTTTGTTGAAACAAAAACAGGTACGAGATCGATTTCCCGGCGTCCTTTTCAACCCGACAAAATGACAAGCAGACACTTGAATTTCTCGTGCCTTCCTCAAAGGTCAAAGCATATAAACAACTTTGCCTCGGAAATATGTTCAATATAGATAACCTTCTGGTCTGATTGCTCACCCAATAGAAACTACCACGTGACCTACGTCTTTTGACCACAGGCCGTGTTGGGGTGATCAATTAAAAAAAATGAAGGATCAATGAATTAAATTCTCTAGTTATTTTGGTTCGGCAGTGATCACTAAAAAAAAGTCCAATTTTTTCAAAAATCAAGCGTGAATCCTACCGGACATAAACTATGTGACCAATTTAGCATAAGCATATATTGTAAATGGACCCCCCCCCCCGGAAACCTAAAAAGGTGGAATCAAAAAACAAGAAAACCTTTTTCTCTAGACATGATAAGTAGCAACTCTTTGAGTTTCAGCCTTCTTGCTCCATTGATGCGGTCTGTATGCGTGGTATACATAGTCAGCCGGCCAACTTAAAAACTGGAGAAATCTACGTTGACAGTTTTGATCAACGATCACTACTAATGAGTTTCAAAGCTGTAATCCAGCACCTAGAAATCCTTCAACTTCGAGTGACTAGGATATCACCTCTTCAACACTTCAAGATGTCTAAGATGCAAGTGTCAATTTTGGAAGATCCAGTAATCCTGCAATCCTCCTCCTCCTCCTCCTCCTCCTCCTCCTCCTCCTCCTCCAGGACTCTCTGATTAATTCCGTCGTGCAAGAAAAAGAAGGTGAAGAGAAGAATGAATAAAAGAAAGAAAGGTTAAGAGATACTGAGATGAGCGAGAGGGGGTGGGTGAGTGGAGTGAAGGAGAGAGTTGCTCGAATCCATACGGGAAGAAAATGATAATTTCTTTTCTGTTTACACAAGCGCAGCCGGTCGTTACGGAATGAGTTCAAAGGTCAGGCGCCAACCACGTGACCCTATCACACGCTGTTTGTTTGCTCTTCGCCTCTACACGCTCAGCAAACCAGTAAATGTTTCCTGTGATTTTTATTTATTCACCATACTGACTCATGTATACGTAGACCCTGGGGACTTGAGTCAAATCTTCGAGATTAAGGGCCAATAAGCCATTCGCGGGTATATTTTAATTACTAGGAGCCTGTTTTTTACATTTTTTTTTTTTAGAAAAGAAACTCCTGAACTCAATTCAGTGGATGGGTCCGTTGTTTCAAATGATTGGTTGGAGATATTTTGTTACAGACAGACAGAAAAAGTCACACTGGTCATCATGCAAGCAATAATGTCCACAAGTGACTGTTGTCTCAGGACCTTTCCATCGAGCCCTGATTAAAACTGAAGAATAGTATAGGCCGATGCATGGGCCAAGGAGGTGGAGAGGAGCAAATGAAGCATTTGACTCCCTATCCCCAATCAAACTTTCTCACAAATGCCAAAAGGGGTTAAAGGTTTGAACCCTTCCGTCAATGAAAAATAATGGTGCTGTACAATCGTACTATGTAAGTCCAACCTATTGTACCAAAATAAAAAGACAGTACTAATCTTGGTTGGTATTAAGATTGCCAGTAAAATACATTCCAAATATATCCATTTGCTCCTCTAGGGAATATATCTTTTCGCCCCCACCTCTGCCCCGGAAGAGTGACATTGGACGCCCATGGGCCGACGTCCACTATTTGAAACCTGTCTTGGATCTACCTATGATCGTTTTTTTTGTAATGGTGTAATTCTTCTAATAGACCGTTTTTTCCAAAAAGGACTTTTAGTGTTGAGCAAGAAAAGAAAGGCATTGTCAAATCCCAATCCAAGTTGATGTTGGTTTGTGTTTCCACCGTAATAACAAGAAAAATCCTCACTTAATTTAGGGGAATAAACTTTTCGTTATTTATCTCTCTCATCACTTTCCTTACTTGATTTTCAATCGCGATCAAGTGATTGATAGGCGGCTCTCTTGCCAGCTGAACTAAACTAGCAAGTTTTATACACCTACAAATTTATTAATTCTCAGCTGGGGTACCCGGCTTTGCCAAAGGGAAAAATCAATACTGAGAGTTCATCTAGTAAACTCTCGCACAGAGACTGCATAAAATTGCAAACAAAAAAGCCAAGATTGACCTGTACACACATTTTCAGCCTTTAGGATGGGCCGTCTGCGTTACATTTGAAAATGCTAAAACTGACCTGAACTTTTATGGATTACTAGAGGTTATCAACACCTATCTTGTGTTCATCCTCGGTAAAATTACATTTGTCCACATATTTGCGTAAGGTGCAGCCGTCTCCGTTAGATTTGAACATGCCAGCAAAAATTGACTCTTAAAGTTACCAGAAGTCAGCAGCACCTATCCAATGTTCATCCTAGGGTTAAGTTATCCTTGTGCACAAATTTACAGCTTCAGGGTGTAACCGTCTGTGTTAGATTGGAAAATACCAAAATTGACCTGACCCAATCAAAATTGACCTGACCATAAAGTGATTTTTAGTGGTAACCATTGGTCATCACCACTTATCTTCATCCTGGGATTAATTTACCCGTATACACAGATTTTCAGCTGGCACGGTGCTATCGTTTAAGAGTCTATAAAAAACTTAGAGACAGACAATTTACAAAATTGAAAAACTGTAGCCCCCAGAGGCAGCGAAGGGCTCTTCATATATTTTTTCATATGTGAGCATATTTGTTTGTATGTGTGTCCCTGCGCTCCTGGTCATACAGTTCTGTCTACAGACTTGTGAATTGGTATCAGTATTCCACACAACCACTTCTAAAAATAGTTTTTCGCTTTTTAATGGTCTTACATTGACAGGTTTATTATTGTATGTTAATCCTTCAGAATCTAGATGTTTCTAGATTTTTTCTTACTCTATTTCAGATGTTTACCGATGGAAAACGCCAACGATGTTTTTTAATAGAATTCATTCTAAGTATATTTATTCGTAGATAAAAAAAAAACAAACTTTTATACGACTTCAAATTTTAACGCTACGGTGGTTCAATTATTGTCTACGTTTGCTAATGATACGTACGTAAAATACATAAGTTTCAAGAGTCGTCTTCAGTCGGCATAGAAGTAGGAGTAGAGTTTAACCCTGCAGCAATCTGGCTTGTTTGAATGTTTAAACACCGACAGATGTTCGTCTCCGTGATTTCACGTGGAACCCATTCTCGTATTTTCTTGATTTTTTTCCCTCAGTCTTGTAAACAACGTATTACAGTTGACTGATTGCACAAGCAATTTGAAGCTGAATAAACCCTGAAGCAAACTTCTAGCAAAACATTGAGCAGAAGTTGGTACTATATATGTTGGTACTTCCGAAACAGAGCTATGGTGAAACGGCTGACGAACTCCATGATAAAGAATAAAATAACAAGTACAAATGAGTCTAAATTACACCAAAACACTAAAAGGATATAATAAACAGTTATAAGAAAACACGTTGGAATAACACAGATCAGATTAAAAATGGCTTACGTGACACATGATCATGGAATACAAATGAGAATTTGCTAAAGAAGTTGTTCATTTTCAACACTATGATAAGAAAAGTTTACATGACAATATGTTTACGTCTATATTGTAGATGTGAAGTGACCCGACAGAATGTTATGGAAGTAATAATTGGAAGGTGGAGAGAAAAACTTGAAAGAGAGCAGGTGTTACATCTCGATTCTTTTGGTTATTCCGCGGGCAAGTTTCGATGCACTCACCTTCTGACTTCGCCTTTCATAGAGCCTTCTCATTTCAAACTAAACTTGACTCATCCACAGTTACAAACACCTTCCCTCCCGCTCCTACAAACCAACCAAGAAACACGGGAATATCCCTTTCTTTCCTCGACTTCAAAAATATAAGTAGAAAGGATTTTATGTGAACTACTGAAAATTTTTCATTGAAAAAGATGGCTGGCCTCCGTTGAAATACATCGAAACATGCCCACGGAATAATATTTAAAAAATGAGATGTAAAACCTGCTTTCTCTTCACCTTTCGATTGTTACTTTCATCAGAATGACAATGTATATGTATAAGAAATAGATATATGCGACAGAATGAAATATGAATTGCGTTATATTATATTGGAACTTATTTGAGATGATCTCCCATCGTAATGCAATTAATGTATTACTCGCCCTAGACAACGGAAGTAGGATAAACAAATGAAGAAAATGGGACTGCTGCAGGAATTGGACCAGCCACCGATAAAGTAACCGCTTCAACGTAACGTTGCTCTAACCATTGCAGTAAACTTGTTGGGATCAGTTGTTTACCATGTAACCGTTTCAGGGATTTAAAAAACAAAAAAAGCTTCAGTATATTTGGTGCAAGGGAAGTCCTCAAGTACGAAGAAAGAAACCAAGACTTATATATCTGATTACATAATACATAGTTCAAAGGCTTTGAACAATATATATATATATATATATATATATATATATATATATATATATATATATATATATATATATATATATATATATATATATATATATATTGCCACTGATTGCTTTAGGTTATTCTTTAAGCAATCTCCTTCCCCGGTTTACGCTGTGACCATTTATACATAATTTAATTTGGCCTTTTGTCATAGAAGAGGACATTTTTAAAAAATCTATGCCAAAAATACAAAACAGCTTATTTCATTCTAATAAATAACTTCATTTATAAAATTAACATTTCTCTACCCGTGATTTGAAATCACGACCAAGCGATTGGTAGCGACTGAACCAAAATGACGAGGCGTTCTGTGCCACTTGTTTATTTGTTACATATACAATACTAAAGGCAATAGTAATATCGTTGTTGCTTTGAGTAGCGTTATCATATTGCAGGTTTATGCAAAGATTGTTATGTGAACAAATTCGTGCATGAATTTCAAAAAAATATATATATATAAGATCAAACAGTAATGAATACAAGAGAAAAATCAATACATCGAAGGAATTATTTTTGTGATGGATAGCTGAGCTTTGTTTCATAAACTTTAGGAAAAATAATAGGTCTGGTCAGTCACTTAATAGCAACCGTCATGTGACAAACGATTTTTGGTAGCATGCCGTGTTGGAGGTGATCAACTGAAAAATTGGAAAAAAGAGTGATCAATGAATAAGTTATTTCTCTCGGAGTTTGTTAGGCAGTGATCATCAAAAAAGTTCGATTCTTCACCCCCCCCCCCAAACAAGAACAGACACTAGCTATGGGATCAATCTAGCATAAACTTACGTTGCAGATTGACCCTACCCCCGGAAAAATTTCAGGGGGGTTCAAAAAACATGAGAAAACATTTTTTCCGAATACGATAAGTGGTAATTGTTGAAATTTTCAGCCCCCCAGCTCCATCGGTGCAACCTGTTTGCATGATACATCCATAGCCAGCCAGCCAGTCAGAATCATTTAAAAACTAAAGAAACCTGCGTAGACAGTCCTGCTGACAATTTTGGTTGACAGTTATAAAAAATGAATGATCTTCTTTGAAGTAAAAACTATTTTTCCACATTCCATTCATCCGCTGTGCACAGTCTGTTTGGTCCCTGGAGGACATGACAAAATCTGATGGAACATTAGCTGTCACCTTAAAGGACCTTATGCACTCAAAGATTCAAAGGGGCCCTCTTTGTGATACAAGATACGCGTCACACGCCCTGTCACAAGACCTTACGAGCATCGTGTGGTAATTTCTCTAACAAGCAAGAGACTTCTTCTGACGTGACGGACAAAAGGCCAGGCCGTTTCTGACAGGATAACAAAACAAAAGGCCACCGTGAATGCGTTTACTCCTAACACACACACACCTACCCATATATGCATATATGTATATAATGTGTGTGTGTGTGTGGTATATGAGTAACAAGCATTTCGAAAGTTAGGGTGGGGAGGGTAATGATGCGAACTTGGGGTGTGAGAAAAATGAAAAGAACCATGAGAAATGAAATTCATGTTCTTTGTAAGATTACACCACGTGACACTCGGGTTAAATCCGAAACATTTGAATTGGGAACGGCAAAATTTCTCACTAGTTAGACTCACCGTCGACATGGTCATTATAACGCATTAGCCGTTCTTATTCGTTTCATATTTAGGTGTGTCTATATGGACCGACACATCACAGGAGCAAATAAAACGGTCTTTCCATTACTTTTTCCGACTACCATCCTTTTTAGAGCAGATATCTCTTCAGCACCCCCTTTTAGAGCTTATATCTCTTCAGCGTCCCCTTTTAGAGCTTATATCTCTTCAGTGCCCCCTTTTAGAGCTTATATCTCTTCAGCGCCCCCTTTTAGAGCTTATACCTCTTCAGTGCCCCTCCTTTAAAGCATATATCCCTTGAGTGCCCCTCCCCCTTTTAGAGCATATATCCCTTGAGTGCCCCTCCCCCTTTTAGAGCATATATCCCTTCAGTACTCCTTCCCCCTTTTAGAGCATATATCTCTTCAGTGGCCCCCTTTTAGTGCATATGTCCCTTCAGTGCCCCTCCCTTTTTTAAAGCATATATCTCTTCAGTGCCCCCTCCCCCTTTTAGAGCATATATCCCTTCCAGTCCCCCCTTTTAGAACATATATCTCTTCAGTGCCCTCGAGTTGGTCAAAAATGATGTATCAAAAATCGAATTTTCAAAGTCTTTTAAAAATTTCAGCATTTGATCTAAAACTAAAAATCTGATTGTACAAAAGTATTTAAAAATACTTGTTTGATTCTTTTGAAACGGCCTGGTTAGTCACTCAGTAGAAACATTCATATAACCAACGTCTTTTGGCAACATGCTGTTTTGGGGTGATCAATTAAAAAAACTGGATCAATGAATAAGTTACTTCTCTTGCTTTCTGTTGGATAGTGATCACTGAAAAACGCCTGAATTCTCAAAAACAAAAAACGGAAAAAAACGAACGTGAATACGACTGGGCACAAACAAGAAGATAAATTTAGCCTAAAATTACATTGCAAAATTAAACCCTCTTCTCCTGCACTGAAAACCTTTCGTGGGGGGGATTTTCATGAAACAAAAAAAACGCTGTTACTAGGTATGATAAGGATTAAATATTAAAATTTTCAACCCTCTGACTCAATTGGTGTGGCCTGTGCGCGTGATACATATGTACATGGCCAGCCAAACCAGCTTAAAAACCAAAGAAACATATGCTGACAGTTTTGATGACAGTCTTCCTTTACGGTTTTTGATGATTAAAAATGAAGAATGCAATGTGGTAGGACTAATCTTTCCACACAAGACTCAATGTTCCTAAGCAGCATCTTTGAATCGTCCCATTCGACTATTTACTGTTCATGCTCTTTTTCACTTTGCTCCCTTTGCCCCATACTCCCTCACAATCATTGTATTACCACGCCCTCCTACCATCAGTTTGCCTTCCATCACCACCGGGTCTTACACCACCCCCATGAAGGGTCGTAGCACCCTCTTTGGGAATCACTGAAATAAAATGTAAATGAACATCAGCTGCCAAGATTTGAATATAAGTTTTTACGAAATTCGTCTAAGTCTGGCTCAAGGCCCAAAAGTTTAGGCACCTGGTGAGGATCGAGTTCATTACACAGTTGTATGGTGAACACGACTACATCGTTAAACAAAACCCATAGCAAGCCTTTTTCTTTCTGTTATGCTCACCAAGCTTATCATCATCATCGTTGTCATCATCATCATCATCATCATCATCATCATTCTTTTAACATCCGTCGTTGGACATAGACTTTCCCCAGGATTCACCACAATTTTCTATCATGTGCATCGCAGGGCCATGTTGTGAGACGTGATGTCCATTGGTTGTCTTTGATTCTTGCAACATAGTCTGCCCATTGCCATTTGAGTTTTTTTTTCTTATAGTTTCTATGATGTCACGGACAACTGCTTTCTTCCTTATATACTGTACAGTCTTGTGATCTCTCCATGTAAGGTTGAGCATGATTCTCTCTTGCACATGTTGCATAGTTCTCAGTTTGCAGGTCTGTCTCTTGGTTAGGTTCCATGTTTCAGCTCCATAAGGGACAATCGGGAGAATGCATTGGTCACTTACAAATTCACACATCTTGACACCTAGTGAGGAGCAAAATCACTATACAGTTGTAGTGGTCAATAAGATTAACTCATTAAACCTTGCCCCATGGCAAGCTGTTACTTTGCTGTTATATCAAATAATCCAAGTGTAATCTGACACAAGGCCATAATTTTTTGGCATCCAGTGAGGATTGAACCCAGATTGGGAAAATGGAGGTTATGATATACTCGGCAGAGTCATCGGAGGTTGGGATGATGAGGGATACAGGACAGGTATAGGAGAGAGAGGAAGAGGGTTCACACTGCCTCTATAACGGCTCACTGGAAAGCAAATGTTCAATCATATTTTCGCTTTTTCTTCAGCAGTGGCGTAAAGCAAACTATAGAAAAAGGAATATATATATATATATATATATATATATATATATATATATATATATATATATATATAATAGTCGGGGTTAAAGAAAACTTAGGATATACCAACGCAGACAGGAAAGCAAATGAATTGTGTGGATGCTTGTGTGTGTGTGTGCGTGCGTGTACATCAGTGGTCAAAATTGATATTCGGCCTGGGAAAACGCTTCAAATAAAGGGCTTAAACTCGAATTTCATAGACCGCTACTATATATATATATATATATATATATATATATATATATATATATATATATATATATATATATATGTATATGTGTGTGTGTGTGTGAGTGAATGTATATATATGTATTTTTATGAACGTTAAAAAAATGGAAATCATACGTATATAAAGGGCTAATTTCATAGTCTGCCACTATATATATATATAAAATGTGTGAGTAAATATAAACGTTTTTTAATATGTAACTTACAACATAGATTAAATATTTAGATCCCATAAATTATTCTATTCTGTGTGATTGTTGATATTTCCAATTCTTCCGGCTCATATTCTTATCTCTGAAAATGGCTGTAATTGTATGCCTCGTTGTAAAAATAACAGTTGCGAAATTTAATCTCCCAACGACATCATCCAATTCAAAGAGCTGAAAAGAACCACGAATCCGACACCTTAAGAATCATCTGCAAAAAGTCAAGCCGTAAATTAATCAATAATGTCGTCTGCAAATGACATTAATGGGACAATTTGGATAACCTCTGCGTTACTTCCGGTATGAGAACAACGAGAAGGGAAAATACGCCATTGTATCATGGGAATTGTTTTATATGAATAAAATATATACATATGTAAAAATACGCACATGTACATATATATACATATGTATGTGTGTGTGTGTATGTATGTATACGCGTATGATTGTGTATATGTATACATAAACAGCTCTATATGTATATATACATATATACCGTAAAAGGGGGGTTTCCTAAATGTTTATCTTTTATTATATTTGCTCTGACAAAAAAATCTGTGAAAATGTTTACCACAAAATTCCTTTTTAGTATCCAAGATATAAATACCCGAGTAACCTGGGTAATTAAACTTTCATTTTTCAGTTATCTTTCATCCACCTTTCTAGTTTCATTTACTTCTAAAATAATTTCATTCACCTTTGTGTACGGACATCCGTTGTAATCAGCAACTGACAAAATCCACAAATAACGGAGCGCTGATGACTGATCAGGTCATAAATATTTATACCCAACCCACTCCTGACATCGATCTGGGAGTTTTTAGATATTTATAGACTTATCTTCATCAAGATTATCTCC
Source organism: Thysanoteuthis rhombus (assembly GCA_963457665.1). Taxonomy (NCBI): domain Eukaryota; kingdom Metazoa; phylum Mollusca; class Cephalopoda; order Oegopsida; family Thysanoteuthidae; genus Thysanoteuthis; species Thysanoteuthis major. The sequence continues at coordinate 7,938,537 of OY735228.1, read as the reverse complement.
TTGCATATCCATACATAAACATTTTTGTATACATAGATACATATAAACACACTGATAGATGGATACATACATAAATACATACACGCATTTGGAAAAAAAACTGAGCTAAGAAGATAAATATATGAACAGATAGAAAAAGATACTAGCTGAATGGGATATATATATATATATATATATATATATATATATATATATATATATATATATATATATATATATATATAGATAGATAGATAGATAGAGAGAGAGAGAGAGAGAGAGAGATAGATAGATAGATAGATAGATAGATAGATAGATATAGATAGATAGATAGATTGATAGATAGATATGTATAGATATATATAGATATATATATAGATATAAAGAGAAAGAGAGAGATAGATAGATATGGATATAGATTTAGATATGAACAGGTTGAGATTGTTGCAAACAGACTTAGGTAGATAGTCATTAACAAATCGAGCTAGAAGGATAGATAGGAAGAGTTTGAAGAAGATATTTGCCGAGCGTAATAGACTTTTTTTTTTTTTCCTTTCTTCCTTTCTGTGAAACCTGTTTAAGCAGAAGTCAATTGCAGGCAAACTGCTAATAGAGAAACAGAAACATGCAATGCAGCCATTTTGGATGTATCACGCTGCCAAAATGGCCAACTCTTCCGACAGGACGATCTTTTCATTCGATTGACTTGAACAGTTATACGTTTATTTCCTAACCGCACTCTCAAAAGGAAATGAACTTTTTACGCGTTATTTTTCACTAATTTTCTTTTGTTTTTTCTCGTACATCCCATGTAATTATTTCTTTCCGTGACTTTCTTTCGTTTTTTTTCTCTTTCATTTATTCTTCTCCATTTTCTCGTTATTTTACTCTCTCCCTCTCTCTCTCTCTATAAATATACATACATGTATGTGTGTGTGTGTGTGTGTGTGTGTGTGTATGCATGTGAATATTTTTCTTCGTACATACCAATTCTTTCATTTAGTGTTTCATAAATCAGAAAATGATGATTTTTTGATTCATCTATGTATCATCCGTCGTAATTCGCACGAAAGCACGAACTTATGTCACTTTTACAATATCTGCACGATTTAAACATTGTTTGTGATTCTGATTAGCAATTCTCCATTTCCTCTCCTATTTATTCTTTCAACCTTTCTCTCCCTTTCTTCCTTCCTGTCTTTCTTCATTTATTTTTCCTTCCCCCCCCCTCTCTTCTTCCCTATATTTTCTTTCTTCCCCTTTATTTTCTTTCTCTTCTTCTCGAAATGAGAAAGATGAAGGACGGGCTCCCGCTGGGACTTAAATCAATAACCACTTTGCCTCGGAAAGCCTGGCAATCTGTACCTGCTGCTCTTACCGATTGAGCTACGAAGATCAAATTTTACCCTTTAAAACTACCTTTCATTCTTCACTAACGCACTTCCCCTGACAATGGCGTTGGCAAAGGCAACTTTCTAGTTATTAGAGTGCTTTGAAGACTTCAGGAGAATATCGTAAAAAGCTTGGGAGAATTATAAATCCGAGGAAGAATCGTAACCATCCAGACAAAAACATTACAGTGGAACTGCAAGAATACTGGGAAAGGTCCTAGATAAGACTTGTTGTCACTTGCGATAACCAACGGATGTCTGGTTTGAACATGCAAATGTATGAAATATAAATAATGATACAGGTTGTACCTCTTTAATCCAGTAAGATCCGTCGAATCTCATGGCCAGTCAAATTCTATGTTCCGTCTACTTCTATGGCGCGTCCATTCCCAAAGTCCGATAATTCCAATGGCCAAGTACCTCCCATGGTCCTTCAACTCGGCAACTCCTATAGACTGCCAACTCCCTGGTCTGTCAACTCTCATACCCTATCAACTTCCAAGGCCTCGCAATTTCAATGGTCCATTTACTCCCAATTCTGTGAATCGGCAACTCTCATGGTCTGGCACATTTTGAATCTGGCATTATTAGTTTACTGATCTGCCTCTGGTGTTTAAACTGACTCCTCTAAGCGAATGTGTTTTCCGATGAGTATCGATCTGAATAAATTTAAATCGATGAAAATCAATAAAATAAATGTTCAAATTTCGGCGATTAAAATCAACGTTTCTCCATAAAACTGAAATATTATGAAACTTTTTCATTTATAATATACAGATAAACTTACTCAAACCGAAAAGTGTAAATCACAATTTGAAATTGAAATTTAAATTTGAAAAACTCAATCGCAGTATACACTATTTTCCATCAAGACGGTGCTGTTAACCGCATTAAAGCACCAACATCTGTTGTAACAGCCTTTCATGTCAATGGTCAATGTTTTTTTTGGGGGGGGGGGGATTAAGAAGGTACTAGCGTAATTATAATACAATATTGATTAGAATATATTGTTGATCAGAATACAGAGGAGAGTGTTGGAATGTTGGGGAGACTTGCTATCACTTGATCTCCAGTGAAAGCTGCCAGATACCCTAGAAAATGAAATGTACGTTATGATAATAGCTGTAGGACGATTTTACGGAAATGCAGATGGCTGAGCAGTTAAAAACCAGGGAAGATGGTATCGGTGAGGTGAGTTCCAACTCCAGCTGAGCCAGTCTGTGTTCACTTTTCACTAATGCCCTTGGGAAAGGCACGTATCCATCTCTCCATCCCCACACCAATATGCCATGGGCCCGCGTGGCTGGGTAAGGCAGGCACATCATCCCACTATTCTCCTCACTTTGGGAAGGGAAGCCTGAAACCATTCGACGGGTCTGGCAAGCCTGAAGTTGATAGTAGTAGATTGCTAATGTAAAATAAAGGAGAGTGGAAGTCTCCACCCCCACGACACCTAAAGTATAAGAATAAGATTAAAAGAAGGAAAAAAAAAAAAAAGAGAGAGAGAGAAAGAGAAAAGGTTCCTTTATTTGCAGGATGAACGAAAATATCCCTTTCGTCCGGCTGTTGAATGCATTATTTACCAGGTATTTTGGCGAAGTAGTTGTTTAATACTGCAGCTTAAGAATCACCATCTGGATTTTCTGTAATTTGTCTACGGTCCATTACCTTCAAAATCATCAGACTATTGAAATAGATGCTTGCATGGGCGACCACTGCCACTTTTCCAGGTGAAGGGGGAGGGGCAAAAGGATATATTACCGGGATGGGGAAGATATATCCGGATATCGGTTGTCAGGTGAGGGACTTGGGTGTGCTTAAGCCGTGACACATCCTAAGCTGTCAGTGTGGCTCCTTGAAACGCCCTCACCCCAGATGGAAAGGCCTGGTCCATAAAGGAGGGTAAATGGAATTCAGCGGATGCCCATACTCGGCTCTTTTCTGGATGGCAGTCGTTGACCGGTGATAGCGAGAGACTTGTTCTTATCTGGTTCCCATCGATGACCGTCAGATATCTCACTATGGACACAGCATATATGTTCATGCCACAGCCAACCTCGACTTGAATGTTAGCCATGATTCATGCCTTTCATCTGATTTCCACTATTTTGTTGTGTCTATAAAATCTGCCCGGTTCTCATGAGGCATTTTTCTTTTTTTCCCCATTCGCTAAGTCGGATTCCCATTTCACAAGGTTATTATCATCACCAGTCTTTTAACGTCCGTCGTTGGGCATAGACCTTCTCCAGGATCCACCACATTTCTCTATGATGGGCGTCACGGAGCCAGTATTTTCTGAATTTGTCTAGTTCGTCTCTCCATCTTGTATTTTGTCGGCCTCGGTTTCTTATGTGATTTCTGGGGATTCCTGTCGTGAGTCGTGATGTCCATCGGCTGTCTGCTATTCTCGCAACATGACCTACCCATTGCCATTCGAATTTTCTAATAGATTCTATGATGTCTCTGACACCCAGTTTCTTCATGATATATTGTACTGTCCAGTTGATCTTTAAATAAAGCGTTTGGGTCAGACCTTCTTTGATAATAGTAACCGTTTGATAACATTATCTGTGAATATAGTGGCTTCCTCTGTATATAAGTTATTCACGCTATGTTTGACTGTAATAACTTCCACATAATGTTTCTTTATTTCTTTACTCAGCCCCCCCCTCTCTCTCTTTCTATTTTTCCACTAAATAAATTTTTGGCGCCGGCAGATTTGTTCTACAGATTTTTTTTTGTAGCATCATCACCTCTTTAGTCTAAACAACAAACTTCTTCTTTATCACCCCCTTAATGACACGCATCCAGCGCCTCCGCTAAGGCCCAGAGCCAAACCTCCCCTATTCCTGGAACCGGCTCTCCAGACGGGCCACTTTGAAATCTCATTATCAATTACAAAATCCACAAGGAATTGTTTGTACAAAGCGAGCCGTCAATTTATGAGGACAACCCGCGGTAGTATTTCCTCAGTCGGACAATTATGATCTCATCACGGTCTGAGCAGCGTGAGATCTGAACCCCTACCCCGAGTACTTGGAATTCAGTCCCCTAACCCCCATTCTGTCCCAGCGTTACGCTCATCTGTGGAAATTGGAGATCCTTATCTCTCTCTTCATTGAATCAACTATAATTCTTGAATCTTATTTATGTATCCAAAGGAATGTCTCGTCTTGAAAGTGCTTCGATCTTGTATCTTCATGAACATCCACTCTTTAACTAAACTAAGGAACAAAGACTTAAGTTTGGGAGGCAAAATGAATAACAAAAATCCATCGGACAAAACCTCCATGTAACATACTTCAATTAGAAGTTGGACAACTGTAGCCACCAATGGGGTTCTTTCCTTTTTCATTTTAGCGTGTCTTTGAGGATATGTTTGAGTGTTCAAGCGTTTGTGTTCCAGCACTCCTGGCCATACCGTTTTGTCTACAGACTTGAAAATTGGCATCAGTACTCCACTGGACCCTTTCAAAAAATGCCTCTTTTTTTTTTCAATTTTTAGAAAAAAAGATTTTTTTCGACCTTTTTGGGACCTCATTTTGACAGGTTATTTTCCTGGGATCTACATGTTTGTTTCTATCTTATTTGAGATGTCTTCGGGTGGAAAACGCTAGTGATGTCATAAGAGAATTTATTCTGACCATATCCATCTTCTGATGGATTTTTTTTTTTTTTTTTTTTTTTGAAGTTCAAATTTTGACGCTATGGTAGTTGTATTATTGACTGTGACGGCGATTATTATTATTATTATTATTATTATTATTATTATTATTATTATTATTATTATTATTATTATTATTATCATTATTATTATTTAAAAATATATCACAGAATAAAAAAAAAATCACAATAGATCATTCATTCAAATTTACTAAAACGCTAAATGAAATTACTTACATAGCACAAATTCTGTTGAAATATTCGTACAACAGTAATGTCATTCTGATGACTTTTGACAGAGTCAAAAGCTAGATAGCTCGTTTTGATTTTATTTTATTTTATTTCATATTTTGTACAACTCATTCAACATTTCAAACACGAGTCTATTGTATATTGTGTATTGTAATTCATGATTTGCTGGGGATTTTGTCCGCAGAGAGTTTTGTCATGGACCCAACTAGATGTAAATTAAAATGAAATAAAATCATAGAATATAAATCTAATGCAATGTCTGTTGTTTGGGGTTTCATAGATCTTCTTTCATAAAACTTTTTAAAGCTAATTTGTGTTCATTTATCTTTTATAAAGGCAGATAAACTTGGTTGAGATTTGTTTTTTAACCAAATGGCTAAAAAATTTGATAACAAATTTCTCATGTCCCAAAACGTCCAACAAACAGTGTGAAATTTTCTTTTCTCTGTTCTAAATAATGGACTCTTCCACTTGAAGGTAACACTTTTCTGATAGGAATTAATCATTCCTACTAACAATTTTAAACAGTGGACTCTTCCACTGACACATATTCGGTAGTTTTCTTTCTGAAACATTTCTCATAGAAATTCAATTATATTCGTGATTTTTTTCTTCAGGAGGATTAAATAGTGTATATATGGGGAAAATCGGGGCACATTGAATCGGGAAATTATCGGTAGAAGCTAATTCCATTATTATATTTGTGTGGAAAAAAAAAAGAAGAACTATTAACTTAGTTGGCTGTGAAATAGGCTATAGGAATACAAGAAATTAATATCTCTCCAAGTTAACAGCTGGTGGACACTTTCTATTATTAATTCTTATTCACTGTTCCCCAGCCCCAGTACACCCCAGGGGAATAGTGATTCAACATAAGATTGATTCAAAGAAGTCCCAGAGTGAAATCAACAGCGCATTTTATTGTATGTACTGTGGTTACCAGTGCTCAGAGATTCTCTCAAACAGTGGCAAAAATTAGGTACACTAAAGAAACATTTAACACCAAATCACATTCAACAAACAAAAAAAAAAAGAATGATTATAGGTTATATAGAAACAAGAAAGTCGTATCTCATCATGTTATAAGCTAGAGGGCACTTTTTTATTTATTATTTCTGATCCACTCTGCCTCAGCCCCCTCCATACACAGTGAATCATACCCCTGTGAACAGTGAATCAACGTAAGATTGAATGATTCAAGGATGTTCCAGAGCGAAACCAAGTACACATTTTATTAAAGTATTGTTGAATTGTAGACTGTGTAACAGACAGAGATCATAAATATCTCTCAAACATTTATTGGCAAAAATAAGGCACACTAAAGAAACATCTAACACAAAATCACATTCACAAAGTCTCAAAATCAATTTAACAAAGGAGAAAAGAATGATACAAAAGTAAAATGCTATTTTAGTTTCTTTGTAAACTACAAGAAATGGATTGATAGGATCAATTTTGATCAAGAAATATAGAAGTGGCCCACTCCCCACACACACCATTGAGAAAGTTAACCTTACATCTCTTTAAAAAGATATCAGTGATTGTAGTTCGAGCAAGAAATGATTCATAAAGACTCAATCTCTATGTCATATCATACAGTACTATAAGAAAATTCTGAATAGCTGTGGCCTTGGAATGAAAGTAAGAATACCTCTGAAGATGAATTGCTCAAGCAGACAAGTTAGAATTTGCAGATGTGTTGACTTGAGAGAAAGAATTGGTAACGACCCTGTTATATATTCACATTTATAAAAAGAAATATAATGACTCACTGTGCCTCGTGATTAAATGGGCCCTGTGATCCACTGTCCCCTGGTTTCATATATGTGTGTATGTATATATATATATATATATATATATGTGTGTGTGTGTGTGTGTGTGTGTGTGTTAATAGCACAGTCACGGTTGGCATGAAAGTAGCTGGGAAAGGTCTTTTCCCAGCTTTGGATCTGTAACCGATGGTGTAGTGCTATGGTAAGTCGTATGAACGTTGTCAGCTTACATTGTTTGGGACGGAAAACTACTCTCCGTCATTATCCATACAAGTAGAATTGACATTCTGTTCATCTGTTTGTCCCTTCAAATTACGCGGAACTGTGCATCATAACTCTATATACTGAATCAAGGTACCCCTAAAATAGGTGACCGGTCATAAAGTCACGACCCTAATATCACGATGTACGCAGCACGTTGCGCCACCCACGAAACGTAACCAGCCATAGAGTCACAGCGAATGAGTTTATGAGTATCTTACTTTCCTTTCAACGCAAATCAAAACGAAATAAATATTGAAGTCCCGTGACTTATGACCGGTGACATTTTTAGTTGGTCCAACATGCTACCTACATTGTGACTTCAGGGCTGGGACTGACCAATGACTTTATGACCGAGATTCCTCAAATGTGCCCTCCAAACCACAGTGCTGCAGTGCCTTTTTTTTTCGCTCACCGGATCCGTATGCTCAAAAGAGCAGGCAATCCTGTGTGACCTCACTTCTTTTTCTTTATTGGCCCTACACCACAAGCTTTGATGGCCGATGATTATAAATTGCGTTTTATCATATTGAAACTCTATTTGAAATTCTTTCGTTATATCAGGGTGAATGTATCGTTTGGCCTAGACAACGTAAATAGAATAAACATGAGTTGAAGAAAACAGGGCTGCCGCAGGAACCTAACCTGTAACCAATAGGGTAGCCGTTTCAAATTAGCGATGCTCTTACCATGCTGTAAACAGTCACCAGTAATGCAAAGGCACAAATAGCAGTTTTAACTCTGAATTCTCATTTTGTTTATTCTCGGTCTATGACTGCATATTGTTTCTTTCAATGTGACAATTATGATATTAGGAAATGGATTCAACGCACTTCATAATCATATATATATATATATATATATATATATATATATATATATAACATTGAGAAATGGGTTTATATTATAAAGAAGAGGATACATAATCCGACGGAACGCATTCAATATATATATATATATATATATATATATATATATATATATATATATATATATATATATATTAGCCCTAGTCTGCATTTTCTCGGTCGGCATGCGACACGGAAGACGTTGTAATCTCTGGTAGAATTACTGTCGCCACTGGGGGTGAGGACACAACGACCACTTCAATCGAAAAGCCAGACTTGGAAACATTTATACTATCACTGGGATAGGAAGAGCCAGTGGCCCAGCAGTTGGGAATGATTTCATTTCTTTCTTTCTCTCTCTCTCTCTCTCTCTTTCTAACTTTCTTTTTTTCTTTTTTTTCTTTCTTTTGTTCTTATTTGTAACTTTTCTTTTTTTTCTTTCTATTTATGTTTTATTGGTGACCGGAATGAAAGTCAGATTTACTTTTGATCTGTGGCTTTCCTTCCCATGACTTTTCTTCCGGGTTCGTTTTATCAACGGATGAATTATATATATATATATATATATATATATATATATATATATATATATATGTGTGTGTGTGTGTGTGTGTGTGTGTGTGTGTGTGTGTGTATATATATATATATACTGAATGATACATCCACCGTGTAATATAATTTCAAATACAGTTTCAAAGTAATCAGTGGGTGGATCAATCAAATTTTATCTGAATTTAGGTCAGAAATGTTCACTGCATAAAGTTCGTTCTTAGTCATTAACAGAGGAGCGTTGGATTAAGTACAATGACAAGGAAGAAGATTATGTTACAAATGGAATATTTGTTCTGAAAAAAAAATGTTTTTTCATCATGATGTACGGACTTATTGATGTACTGAGAAAAAAAATGTCTCTACAAAGAAAAAAATGATTTTTGGACAAGATAGTCTTAAGTTCTTGACAAAGCCCGGTAGAGGCGATTCGTCGAAATAACGGATCACTTTTCCAGCCAGCCTTCAAAAATTGGTCATTTCACTCTCATATTGTCAGATTAACCATAATCCATACTAATACTTTGATCACACACGCACTCACACATAAACATATATATCGTATTAACGATGAGTTTAGTATCTCATCTACTGTTAAATTCTATTTGTTTCATCCAGTGAAATCCCCAGAATGGACAGCTATTTGACCATTGATTCGGTTTTTCATGTGTGCGATTCATTCAATTTCACTTTATCCTAGATTAAAAAAATCAACGGCCATGTTGGTAAATAGAGTTATGAAACTTATAATCTCGAGAAGACAAAGGAAAAAAGACAAGAGAATATAAGTAAGTTTTACTTTCTAGTATTAAAACCATAGGCCTATTTCGTAAATCCAAATTGGTTTATTGTTTAGTTGGGTTTTAGTGGAGATTGTTGATTGGGTCATCTCATCTATTTTTTAAAAATCTTTAATATTTTCTGTCAGTTTAATCTTGTTCTGATTTCTAGACCCTTGTTTTTTTTTGTTTTTGTACATTACTACATCGTTTGTGTCTTATCTCGTCTTCAGGTGTTATTTATGTTTTCATATATATATTTTGTAAACCAGAATCTATAGTTTGTTATTTAGTTAGAAACATTTAAAACAAGGAAAAAATTGAGTGAATAATCACTCTAGGATGGCAAGCCTTCACTAGAGCAAGCTAGAATAAGAAAATTCCATTAGTCCTAAAAAGAAGAGTATACAACCAAAGCATCCTCACGATAGTCACCTATAGAGCTGGAACATGAATACAACCCAAAAGATTACCCGTTAAACTAAGATCCATGAGAAAATGTGCACAGGAAATTCCTCAAATGGAGAGATCATAAGACAACACAATGTATTGAGGAGAAAACAGGAGTCCGAGTAATCACAAAACCCACAAGGAAACTCAAATGGCAATGGGCTGGTCATGTTACAAGAACGACAGATCGCGATTGACATCTCGAATCACAACATGGATCCCCAGAGATCACTGACGAAACCGGGGCCGGCAGAACACAGGAGAGACCAAGAAGACAAGTTCAGAGAGCATTGGCTCCACGACGCCCATGGTGTTAGGCTAATCCCGGGGAAGGTCCAATTCCAACGACAGACGATAAAAGACTGATGATGGTGATGATTAATGGCTGTCGTTTATTCAAGTGTTACATTCACATGAAGTGTTATCTTTTAAATGTTGTTTATTGTTGATGTTTTATTGTTGATTTATACATATTTGTTTGTTTCCTGTCTTAGTTTTAGTTTTGAACTTAATTTAGTTTATGTCCCCCAAAAGTTTTTCTTAGAATACATTGTATCTTTTTTAAAAAGGGGGTTGTTATATTGGTTCTTACAATTTGGTTTTCATCGTTAATATTTCTTGGTTGCTTCATTGTTCTATTCTAATTTTGAGATTTGCGTTGTTTGTTCTTGTTTATCGTTATTTTGTGTATGTTTCAGCTTTTATTTATACATGTTATTCATGTTTATATATATTTGCTCTTTTTTCCTAGATTGAGATTTTATGATTTAGATGTGATATTGACTTTTACCAGCTTTTTAAAAAAAATTACTTTCAAAAACGGTAGGCGTTTACACTCTGTTTTTCAAGTCTCCAGTAAAAACCTGAGAGAGGTTTCATTCTTACAATAATCATGAGTGAATGATTTTGTGTGGTTGGCCAGTCTTTTCTTGGATTACGGTTCTGATACACTGAAGTAGAATTTTGATCAATTTGGGTTTTCTAGGGTAGAGATCTGTACCCTAGTACCTGTCTACACAAGGTTGAATATTTAAGAGTAAAATTCTTTGACTTGTAAAAAAGGTTTACCTTCACTTAAAGCAGTGGTTCTGAACCACGGGGATGGGGATACTCCCTAAGGGACGTGAGGGATTCAAAGAGAGCGGGAACCAGCAGGAAAAATAATAGGAATTTCTCTGATTATTTTGGAAATTATTTTTGGAAAAAACAAGTGTTTCGGTTTTTATAGTGAAGAACAAAATACTTGAAAAATGTTTTCGCATATTCTTTGCAACTATCTTCAAACTAATCAATTGGTTCCAAATGTGACGGCAGGGGGGGGGTGTAGAGACAAGGTCCAACAACTGAGGAAAGCAGTGGTAAAAGGGTTAAAATCAACCCCTGACTTGGAAGATGGGAAAAAAAGTCTTTCTTCCATTTTCGATCATTTGAAACAGTTCTTTCATAATGAATCATTGGAGTGAATAAAGTACTAACAACTTTGATCACTTTTTCCTTGAGTGGGTTATTTTTCTTTCATTCAATGTCTTATTAAAATTTGGGTGGCTGTGGTCGTCTGTAAAATATAGGTATGGGTTCCGTGATTTTGGAAAAATCTATAAGGGTTCTGCGACGAAATAAGTTCGGGGACCATTCACCCAAATATATATATGTATACATGTGTGTGTGTGTGTGCGTGTGTGTGTGTGTGTGTGTGTGTGTGTGTGTGTGTGTGTGTGTGTGTGTTCGTTTCAGTCATATTTTTACTTTTCTTGAAATATAAAAGCATGATATGCTGACATCGGAAACAAAAATACACCAATTTTAACGATTAAGAAAAAAACTCACACTGATATGACAGATCTCAAATAATGATCAAAAGCAGTCTTTTTGAATGATGTCAATTTAAACTAAACACCACATATGCCATCCAATAACAAGCAGAGAACGGTCTTTTAGGTAAAATCAACATTAGGGAAAACATTCCAGATCTGATGTGATAGATAGATAGATATGTCTGTATATGTAAACTTGTATAACGATATCTATGCACACACACACACACACACACACACATATATATACATATATATATATATATATATAAAAACATGCATATATATATATATATATATATATATATATATATATATATGCATGTTTTATATATATATATATATATATATATATATACATATATATATATATATATATATATAAATGAATAAATATATACATAAGTATAAAATGATACATTTATATTTCTTTTTTGCGTGCATTTGTAGGTGAATGTATTTATAAGTGTACGTGTGCACACACGTGCGTATGTGTGTTTGCGTGCCTGTTTATGGTGTGTATGTGTGTATACTAAAAAAAAGAAGTCCCTTCATTTCTTGTGCCTCGGCGTCATTCCCCGCTAGGCATACCATCTTCATCAAACAACCTTGTCTACTGATCCCAGCCCGGCTCCCCCGAGGGGCAACATCCATTGGGTCTGATCAATCGACCGACTCCACCCTTGCCACATAGTAACAGCGTGTTACCGCATACCAGGCTCCATTGCAAGCGTCATGGACTGGTGCATAACGCATGGTGGTCCGAAATTGACATTTCAAAAAAAAAGAAAGAAGAATTTTATTGAAAAATGAAACACACTTATTATTATATGTGATATTTATAAAAGCCATGTATGCAAATTAGTACGTTTAATTGTTTAGTGTATGGTCGTTTGTATCTGCTTTTCCCGATTCCTGCTATAACCCTAAACGTTGTAATGGGTTGGTCCAAGTGAAATCGATTAACACAGCAATCAAAGACGAATATAAGGTTTTTCAATGACATAGGCTGTTATGACACAACAATGTATAATACGTCATAGAAATGGTGGTCGTCTGAAACTAAAAGAAAAGACAAAAGAGTTAGTGCGTGAGTTTATTTTGTAATTTAAAACAGCTTGAGCTGATTAGAGACTTAAAAAACTTAATATCAAAATACTTGATTTATTATTTTAACAAATAAATTAGCATTTGCTCCTCTGTACCGAACCATGTATGATTAATCCCGTCATTTTTACGGCAATATGCTATACATACATATATATATATATATATATATATATATATATATATATATATATATATATATATATATATATATAAGATGACTTAATTATATATAAGATGACTTAATTTACAATGCATTTCTGTAGTAAAATCTCTGACAATGTATTTACATTTTACTGCACCCGGAAAAGTGCCGTCGGGAAATCCGTCCATCGGGAAATCTGCCTCGAATTTATCAAGAAACAAAAATCAAAACATAATTTTTCCATCACATTGTTTCTTGGAAAATTTTGCTAGGTTTATTTAAAAACTTTTGGCACAGCTTAACGAAGATGGTCCTAACTGGAATTCTTGATGTGAAATAAAAAAGAAATAAGCGATGCAAAACAATCCAACAAGGAATTTATTTAAACCTATAAAAAAATATAAAGTATCTATTTACTTCCGCTTTTCTTTTATGAATTCTCTTATCTACTTTTTAAAATTTTTTTTATTTTGAACTGATAAATGTGTTTTTCTCTTCTTTCTATCTTTCTTTCATTTTTTCGTGATGGACAGTGTGCGAAAGAAAAGGGAAATAACCTAAAGCTAGTGTTACTGAGAGAATAGGCTAATTCTATCAGTAAAGCTTGTACATTCTTATATCATACAGAATTAAATTGGCTCATGTCTAGAAGAAGAGTTTACTAGTGAAATCCAATACGGAACAAGAACTAAAGGCGAGTCTCCGAATGCAGAAGTCATAAAAAATGGAAGCAAATTTGTAATAAAACCGAAATCGTCGAAATCAATCATCACGTTGATGATGATGATGGCGTTGATGGAGACGGTGACGTCTGATTTTTGAACGATATGAAATATTCAATTCCCATTTGGTATGACATTAAAAGTATCCATTGAAACGATACGCCAATTAAAGTATTATATTAATTAACGCATTCTTTATAGCACATTAGTAACGGGTCATCAAAGTGAATAAAGTACTTACGACCTATACATATATATGTACATAGATGTACATCAGTGTGCTTGTGTACTAAGTGTACAGAGAATACAAACTGTGTACTTGGATATTACACGAACACACACACAAACACACATACATACCCATATATATATATATATATATATATATATATATTTATATATATATATATATACTGATGTTGAATCATTCTGCTCGTGTGTTCTTTCGTACTGTTATCACGCTAAAACTACACGGCCCATTTACTCAACAAATTCGCATAACAACTCAGAAGACATCCCGTTGTGATATAAGTTATGCAAAGTTAGCTTTGGTGGTCATTCGAGGTCATCAGAGGTCACTTTTAGCCAAATGACGCAATTTCTAATAAATAGATTGCAATATTGAGTTTGCTGTATGGAAATGTTTTGACCTCACGAATGGTAGGTCGGACAAAGGCAACTTCGATAGAATAGGCGAACTGATTTTCAAGGTCATTGGGGGTCATGGAGATCAATTTAAGGTCAAAGTAGCTATTTTGAAAACAAACAAAAGAACTTGAAGAGTTAAAAAAAAGTTTTTCTCTCTGATTTGGTTGTAAAACGTACAAACAAGGAAAACGTTTTCAGATAAAAATTCTATAAAAAAAAAATTCAGTGTCGTGTACTCAAGAGCTATGTCAAACTGAGTGACTACATTATTTATTTTGTCGTTGGAGAAGTTCTGTAGTGTAACTAATAATCATAGAGATTCAAAATTACCTTCATTATTTTCTTGTAGGGATCCTGTTTCCCCTTTTGCCAGTGCTTTTCGCAAAACTACTCGGGTATTTTCGTCTCTTATTTCTTTTCGTTGTCTCTTATAGTTTCAATTTAGGCTGCTTTTCTTCACAATTTTATCTTCTAATTTTTTTTCTTTTTATAATGGCGCCATTTTTCGTACCGCACGATATCATACATTATGACCTTTTGACCTGTGATTTTTTCCTGAATTCCTTCTTATGAGGCAGGGTATCTGGGATATTTCCCCCCTTTTACAATTTCTAAACTATTTTCTGGCATTAATATATTCTTTAACCTATGATAGACATATTGGGAAGGAAGAAAAATTTAACTCATATTCTTACGTCATAAAACTGTTCGTATTTTAAAATCAATCGTTTATAACAGGAGCTCGCGAGCCACATACGGCGCTTTGACATGCATTGTGAGATGTGTGAAATTATGTTCGGGGCTAAAAAGCCTACGAGGACCTCCTTTTGTAATTTTGAATATATAGCAGGACGAAGTTGAACTTGGTTGTGAGAAGCGAAAAGTATTACCCGACTCAAAATTGAGTCTTGTTAATGCTTTACTTGTTAAAAAAATGATTATGTTTTGTAATGTAAAAAATAAATTGTTTATTTTGCTCGCTCAGTCAGTAAGAGAGGCTCCTCTCAATCAAATCACGTTTGGAAAATGTTTATTTCATATGTCGGTTTGGTTCAACGTGACATGATAGACAATTAGTGAAGAGTTTACTCCCCTAAATTTGGCGAGGGTTGTTTTTGATACGGGTGAAAAACGAGGTCAACTCCAACTTGGACTGGTGTTTGACAAAAAACTTAGAACATGTGATAATGTTCCTGTATCAGTATTTTACAAAGAATTTACAAAGAATTTACTTCTTTACAAATATTTTTCTTGGTTTTAGACCCTAAATTTCGGCAAATTCATGAATCTAACATTATATCATATTACCTTTTAACATTAAATTTGCTTCAAGGGGATATTAAAATCTTGAACCGTCGAGGTGGGCCATGGTGTAAAAAGGTTGAGAATCAATGATTCAAAATCTAAACTGAGAACGAATTAAACAAGAATCTCTTTACATCACAGGTTGCTATTGTTGGTTGGCCATCATTGCGGTGATAGCTGTGGTTGTGCAGAGATTTGCATAGCAAACTCTACGTAATTGTTTTTTGTTTTTTTTTGACTGGGAAGGTCGTTGCTCAAGGGCGATCCCTCTCTCTCTCGGCATCCCAAGTCGTTTTCAAATGTAACAACTCGCAGCTTTTTGACTCTAGGAGTGTGTCCAAGATATCGTTCATCGTAAGTCAGTCTTGGAGGCTCCTTATGGCTCTTATTTGTTTTTGTTTTTGAGTCAGGGTAACCTCCTCTTGGTTAAATAGCATTACAAGGTTCGAACTACCCCGTTATTTAGACATAACTGGAAGGAGAAATCGATTCAAGGCTTTCTTAGAGCACTAGTGTAAATTGAACATAAACAGTCTCGGTCGAATATGTTTCCGTGGTTCTGTTTCTCCTAGCCGCAGGGTGGTCTAATAGTTACTATACGTGGGGTAGAAACCTACAGAATCACGAGAAGAGGAAGAATTTACTTTCAATCTAATCCACGATATCGTTGAAGAATAAAAGCTTTTTTGAATCTTTTTTTAATAAAAGCTGAGTTGAGAAAAAAAAAGAAGAAAAAAAACCCCACTGAATCTTTGTTAACGAAGAAGTATAAAAGAGAGCGAAAAGACTTAGAAGTCATATAGAGTAGAATATCTCTCTGCCACTATCCAATATATATATATATATATATATATATATATATATATATATATATATATGTACATATATATATATATATATATATATATATATATATATATATATATATGTACATATATATATATATATATATATATATATATATATATATGTACATATATATATATATATATATATATATATATATATATATAGAGAGAGAGAGAGAGAGAGAGAGAGAGAGAGAGAGAAAGTAATTTACTCTCTGGTACTTCTAAGATGTTTTGCTCTCTTTGTTTCTTCTTCATTAGCGAAGATTAAGGCCTCTTTAAACTCATATTTATTAAGAAAAAACATTAAAAAGGCTTCTATTCTCCGACAATACCTTAGATTATATATATATATATATATATATATATATATATATATATATATATATATATATATATATATATATATATATATATGATAAATGAGAAATCAGCTAAAGTGAGCAGCTTTATATCTTCAATCTCGAAGACTTTGGGATTGGCGTCGGATGATAACTGGAGCGTAAATCCGCCATTAGTAAATAACTAATGCGTCTTTAGACACAAAAGAGCTCCTCGCAATTAACTTCGGACGCTAAAGACAAAGAAACCGACGCAAAAGAAAAGACCGATGCACTTCCCCATTAAGAGGAAGGGAAAAAAAACCTTTAGATCTTTCTTATTTAGAGCCTCGTTCCTTTCTTTCTTGCCCAAAATTTCTGAGAAACCTCTGGCTTTTATTTCTTCTGTGTTCATTTCTATCTTCTTTTCGATGCTTCAACTTTTTCCTTTCCAGATTATCTTTCTATTGACTTTTTTATTTTGCATTTCTACCACCCATATCTTCTTTCTCCTTTGCTCTTTCCCTTTCTTCTTTTCTCTCTCTCTCTCTCGCTAAATTCCTTTTCTTCTTCTTCTTCTTCTTCTTCTTCTTCTTCTTCTTCTTCTTCTTCTTCTTCTTCTTCTTCTTCTTCTTCCATTTTGCACCCGTTCCAACAGCACGGAGAATGGACTCAGAGAGCCGAGTTCAAATTCCAGCTGAGACAGCCCTCGTTCACTTCAAACTACTGCCATTGGGAAAGACATGAATCCATATCTAACCCAATTGACTACGGATGAAGTGAGTGATGCCACTTCGGGTGCTGTCACCTTTATTTCACGTGTTGGAAATCAGGGCTGAGAAGGAAAAATTGTGATACATGGAGCCTGGCCAAATATGGCAGAAGCCGTAGCCAGCATAAGGACATGACTTACTTTTACTTAACCCTCCTCCTCCCCCTCCATTTCACCTTCATCTTCTTTTTGCCATCTAAAGTCAACGTTTTTACTTCTTTTCTCGCTCTCCACCGCTTCTTCTTCTTCTTCTTCTTCTTGATTTTTTTCTTCTCTCACGCTTTTTTCCTCCTCTTTTTGCTCCATCCTCATCCCTCTCCCTCACCACTCACTCATTTTCCTCCTCCAATTTCTATATTTTCCTCCCACCCTTCTTCTTCTTCTTCTTCTTCTTCTTCTTCTTCTTCTTCTTCTTCTTCTTCTTCTTCTTCTTCTCCCCCCCTCATCTTCCCACCCCCGTTCAACACGTGTCATCCTCTATCGCCGCTTCAATCACTTTTCTCATTTCCTTCTAAAGACCCCAAAGATTCTATTTATGCATCACTTTACCTCCACAAAAGCAACACAGGTTTTCTTTTTCGGCCTCACTTTGGCATTACCAAAATTCCACAGACACGCCAATCTATTTACTTTGGAATTGCCTCAAAGAATAATAGATCCAATTAGTTCTTTGCAAAGTGATCCGTCGGCCATTTTTTTTCCTTTTCAAACCGAAGGAGCGTCGTCGCCCAAGTGGTTGAAATTCAGTCCCAAATGAGGCAGGCCACACAGGGGAGCACAGGGGAGGCCACACGAGGGAGGCCATTGTTGACGATGGCTGTACATTCTCTGTTTTCACGGACGATGAATATCAGTGTTAAGCTGTTGGACAAAAACGATCTCTCTCTGTCTCTGTCTGTCTGTCTGTATCTCTCTTTCTCTCTCTCTCTCTCTCTCTCTATATATATATATATATATATATATATCAGTATTTTCATATCTATCACTGAAACTACCTTCATCATAAATGTGTTAAATCATTGATAGATTTTCTGTTCCAAAATTTAGCTTAGGCAAAGTTTTTTTCCTATTATACTGGTTCTGTGCCACAAAACAATGGAATTCTTTCCTCTTTTCAAGTGTCCTTCGTACAAACAAACACTGGCGATTACGACTGTTCAGTGTGTTATTTTATTATGCAAGAATGTTTCCACGATAGAATTGGTATTAACCATGTATTAACCGATGTTTGTAAAAAAAAATCTCGATATACTTGTATTCATACGGGCCGTCGGATGAGTTTCAGTTCATGATATTAGTCCTCATTAAAAAAAATATTGATTATAAATTGTTCTAGGGGTGCCAGGTTTTGTCATGCTAGCAAAGTAAGTGTAAAATAAATTTTGATCTATAAAAAGATAGACCACAGGAACATACAATTGATTTTCACAATATGCCATATACTTGATTTTTTTTTCAATTTTTCATATAGATATGGGCGCTTTGACATTCTATAATCTTAATCAGTCATTCATTCATTGATTTTGCTAACATTTCCACTGTTTCAGCTTAAATATTACATGCAGCAGTTCTTATTTCTTCCCAGAGATCTCCTTTGCAAAGATATAGTTTCCTTTTCTCAAATCTCCCATTGATGGGTTACAAGTTATCTAATGGATTAATATATAGAGATGCAGGGGCTTTTCTATCAATTTGGCGTCTTTGAAACATTTTTGGTTAGTCAGCTTTGTAAAATGTGAAGGAATATTGTCTTGCATGAATATACTTTTCAGCTTGAAGCTTCTTGGTTGTAATCTGTACCTCGCTAGAACGTTTTGTCCAAGATCTTACAATGATTTTCAGAATTTATCTTGACACTATCATCAATTTTGAAGGAACCTACAGTTTCACTGCCTCCAATACAAGCCCTAATCATTACTCCCCTCCCCTGATTGTCTTCATAGTTTTCTATTTAATCATCGTCCCACCACAGCAATATATGATACAAGGTCGAGTTTAATGTGGTGAAGATTAGAAAAACTCTTTTAAAAATTCGCTCCGGCCGACGCGGCTACGGTTGCCAAGCGCATCGTAATGGCTAGACAACCTCCGCCACGAAAGTGTCCACCAGGGGACCTGCTCTTTTAAGTGCAATGGATCAGTGCTGCCCCAGGGAAACAGAGACCCCGCAGCTGGGCCGAGTAATAGTGTTGGTTGCCTCCTTCCATTGAGGTCCCAATCACTAGCCTGGCCATTTGGTCCAACCAATATAACTATAAGTTCATCGTAAAGTTACTGTTGAGAAATCAGTTTTCATGTACTTCTTCGCCCAACCTATACGTTTTTCTTTGTGATGTTCACCTAAATTTGGTGGTTTGGTTGCTTTCATGCCTTTAGCCGAGGGCTTTCAAAACGTTTTACATTTGACGACACACTTGAAAAAAAACATTTTTTGTGACTTATTATATAGTTTTTTTTTAGCCATTCCAGCAGTTCCACAACAGACTCAGGAGAAATATATTTTGAAAGATAGACAAAATTATACTTAATTTCGTGACACACCTAGAAGTTATCGGCGACACACCAAAGTATTGTGACACACTAAAGTGTCGCGATACGCAGTTGGGAAGGGTCTGCTTTGGCCGTTGTTCTTAATACTCAGCATCTTTTTTCTCTGTTTGTATTTGCAATACCAATATCTTCAAGTATTTTCTTGTTGTTCAATCGATTTTTTTTACTTATTAAAACCTTTTGATTTTGCTCAAATCTCATTTTGTGACATTCTTAAAACCAGTTCTCTTTTCTCCAGTGTTTACAACTACTTTCTTGATTGTTCGTTGATCTCTGTTCAACGTTTTCACAATTTAATCTCCAACGTTGTATTCCTATGACTCAATAATTTTACAATATCTCGGAGCTCTTTTGAAGTTATATCGTTTTTACGACCCAGGGCAATCTTTTTATACCTGGAATCGAAAAATATATATCAATGATTATAGCATTATATATATTTATTGGCAATACGATTGACAACTCCTCGAGTTACGTAATAAAACCAGATACCATCAAATTGTCAGTGTAAATGTTTTTGATAAAAACAGATATTGTTAACTGACATCAGCATGGTACATTCATTATATAGATATAAATATATTCTGAAAATGTTACTCATATTGGTAGGTTAATATCAATTTCATTGTGAAAACACCGACTTCCATAATCAAATCTGACATACCGTAAATTTTGTTGTGTTAATCCATCTCGGTCTGTTTATATCTCTCTATCTATCCATCTACTCCTCTATTTCAGTTAATATGTATGTATGTATGTATGTATGTATGTATGTATGTATGTATGTATCTATCTATCTATCTATCTATCTATCTATCTATCTACCGAGGTTTATATGTATGTATGTATGTATGTATGTATGTATGTATGTATGTATGTATGTATGTATACATGTATCGAACTATTTGAATATGTATGTATGTATGTATGTATGTATGTATCTATATATCTATCTATCTATCTATCTACCGAGGTTTGTATGTATGTATGTATGTATGTATGCATGTATGTATGTAAGTATGTATGTATGTATGTATGTATGTATGTATGTATGCATACATGTATCGAACTATTTGAATATGTATGTATGTATGTATGTATCTATCTATCTATCGATCGATCGATCTATCTATTTATTTCAGCTTATGAATAACTATCTATCTATTTATCTTAGCTCATATTCATCTATTACAGGTCATAAATGTTTATATATCTATCAATTTATTTCAACTCATAAATATTTATCTACTCCTACTCATAAATGTCTATCTATCTATTTCAACTCATGAATTAACTATCTATCTATCGATCTCAGCTTATAATTTTCTATCTATCTCAGCTCATAAATAACTATCTACCCGAACGTATATATCTATGTATCTATCTCAGTAAATTTGTAGCTGTCTCACTCTGATAATTTTTTTAAAAATAAATAATGTATATACATTGTGTATGTATGTATATATGAAGTAACCACTCCTAAAATCCTAATGACATTTCAGTGACATAAAAGCCTTTGTACTTATTAGCATAGCGAGATAATGTCTGCTTTGCTTGCATTCACACCGTCTAAAGAGTATCAAGTAATTTTGAATATCTCGAGAACACGATGCGCTGCCTTCATGTGATAATTCCGAAGAGGGCTCACAGCGCATACCTAAACTGATACTCTCTCCTGGTGTTACATGATCGATATTGTGACGTAACTGAGTGAGCTAGTGTACTGTGTGATAGTCGCATTTAAAACATCCGAATGAGTCATTCTTCACGTTTCGTCTGGGTCTGTCTGAACTGGTATAGTCCAGAATAGGCTCCCAGCGACTTCTCTTGACACAGAAGAAATTTTAGACGAATGTGATTAAGGAGAACGCAGCGAGGTAGCACACGGTGATCCCAAAAGAGGACTCTGCAGAATTTTTTAAAAAGTGGGAGGGATGCTGGGATAAGTGTCTGAGGACCCAAGGGGAGTTCTTTGAAGGGGACTTATTTTAGGCTACTTTTTCGTTGATATTTAATGAGGTTAGTTCCAGGCCGAGAACTGTGGAAGCAAACAGTCATCAGCTGTAGAATTCACCAAGTTGGAATTTCGAATTAGGCTGCAAGAGTTGACCATTTTGATTCCGATGGGAAAGGCACGAATCCACTTTACTTTGAGTTTCGTACAATTGCTAAGATTGAAAAAAAGTCTCACCATTGGTGCCAGACAATGATTGTGGACTGAGGGCGTTTTCAAGTAAATATTTGGGCAAATCATTGTCTTGCCACCCAGAGAAATGACGTCACACCGATGCTCAACCTTGACCGAAACCTACACCAAGTTAATTTCGGTACACACACACACACACACATACACACACACATATACATATATATATATATGTGTGTGTGTGTATGTGCGTGTGTGTACATGCAAAGCTCACACACCAGGCCAGACGGACTCGTTCTTACAAGCATACATACACGCAAGCACATCCACGCCCTCAGACACAAAGACGGAAATATGAAGATCTTAACTGAGGTACCGTGAACTGATCAATTCGATAAGACTAAACAGAAGCTGGAAGAAAGGAACAGAGTAAAAATGACGAACTGATTTCAAATTGAACCGGATATTAATCTATCTGTCTGAAGAGTTATATCAACAGCGAAACAGTATATATATATATATGTGTGTGTGTGTGTGTGTGTGTGTATATATGTATATATATGTATATCACCTTATCTAATATTTGACGTGATTGGATGTATATTTGCTTGTAACACTTGTCAAGGGAGAAAAATATCAAATGCTTATTATGGAATAATCTCCCTTATTTATTTATTTAACTTTTTTTTTTCCTTTGAAAAGGGAACTGGTTGAATATAAGCAAGAGAGTGTTGAGCAAAGTTAAAAATTTTCGAGATTTTTTTTAGTACAGGGTGATAGTAAACTTGAAATGTTATCATTTCCTTGCAGCGCAGGTGCACTAGTTTATATTCTACGCTGAATCGATGAAATCGCCCAATTGGCGAAAATTACTTATCTTTTGTAAAAGAAAGTTTGATTTCACTTTGATTACATGAACTTTTGATCATAAAAAAATAGTTGTTTTATAACTTTGTTTTGATGATCAAATGAAATTTTGAGCAAATTAAAACTACGGATTCATTTATTTTCTGCCGGAAAAATGAATTAAAACCACGTATCTACTTTTTTTTCTTCAAGTCTGATTTCAGAAAATTTTGATTATAAAAGAAAATAGTTGTTTTATACCCTTGTTTTGATTGAATGAAATTTTGATCAAATTAAAACTACGTAGTTATTTATCTTTCGTGAAAAAAAGTTAAAACTTCGTCAATTAGACAATTTCACCGATTCGGTGGAACATATATATATATGTGTGTGTGTGTGTGTGTGTGAGCATATATATATATATATATATATATATATGATTGTTTATTCTATTTACGCTGACTAAGTGAGTGAGATATTAACTGTGTAATGACGGGAGATCATTTCAGATAAGATTTTCAAAATGATACAACGCAATTTATAATTACACACACACACACACATATGTATGTATATATATATATATATATATATATATATATATATATATATATATATATATATATATAACAAAACTCGTTCAGTCGTTTCCTCTTTGCTGCATAACTAAAGCATGGAGATGGAACGCAGGTGTTGTAAACCAAAATTTTCAAATTCCTAAGATCCTAAGGAAAACAAAATGGCGAATTGAAAAGACACTGACCACTTCACGCATATACAGGTGAACGGCTGCTGCGTATTTTCTGTTGAATAAATTACCTGCCAGCTTTTGACTGACTAATTAGTCAAAGTCAGATGTCTGATGAAAGGTGAAGAATAAACGCTAAAGAGAATTATAAATAAACAGGCGGATGAAAGATTTATTTTGCAAGTTTTACGAATAAACATCCCACCATCCCAAGTAACGTATCTCATGACGTATATGGCCTCCACGCACTTATTGCAGCAGCTGTCAATATTAAGAAAGAATGCATTTCCCTGAATTCTTCTCATGTATCAAACTCTTCAAAAAAAAAAAAACTTCTTTCAAGCTCGGGCCAACGAAAGTTACGTTCACCTTTTTGGAAGACCACTTTATATGCTGTCAAATACGGAAAGGGTCTCTAAAGTGGTCGGTATCTACCCTTAGACCCCGATAGGACTATCCAAGGGGTCGATAAATGCCGAAGGGGCTCAAAAAGGAGTCGATAAACGCCGGGATTGATTGAATCGATATTTGTAAAAGAAATGAAAATAGATAAAACTTCCCAACATATATTTCTGATTTATATATAATAAGTTTTTATTGACTATTTGGTTTATATTCTCTTCAATGAATCGTAATGGAAATAATTCAGTTATTAGAGGTGATTACACTTCGTTTCGGCGAAGGTTTTATCTCATTTTTATCCAGAAATTTTCATATATTTACATTTTCGTCTCGTTCAACAACGAAAAGGAATTACTTTCCTCTTGTTTCGTTTGGTTCTACTTTTTTAATTAAATTTGAAAAATAAATGAAATAATTTAACCGAAACAAAACCATGTTTGAAATTGCATGTCAACCTTTTCATTAATTTATTCATTTTTGTACATACCTTGGGTCGAACAATGATACCATGAAGGGGTCAATGGCCTAAAAAGTTTGGCTTTGTCACTCAATAGAAACAATCGCGTAATCACCTTCTTTTCGCAGTCTGCTTTGTTAGGGTGATCAACTAAAAAGTTTGGACAATTTTGTAGGACAGTGATCACTAAAACAGTCCGAATTAAAAAAAACAAAAAAAAAAAACATGAATGCTGCCGGATACAAAGTGACCAATTTAGGATAAACTTACGTTGCAAATTGTGCCCCTGCTGAAAAAAGTATTTGATTGACATAATAGGGAGAAAACATTAAACATTTCAGCTCTCTTGCTTCGTTGGTACAGCCTGTATGCGCGATTTATACATACATAGCCAACCACCTAGTCAGCCAGACCAACTTAAAAACTGAAGTAATATAAGATAGATACATATATTATAAGTAAATAATATGCTGCACACAGAATTTTCAAAAAGTATAAGATTTATAAGGAAAATGTTATATGAAATTCAACAAATACTGAATTTTGACATATACATATATATATATATATATATATATATATATATATATATATATATATATATATATACTATGCTCTTCCATAGGAATAGAGCGCTCTGGTGGATGGGGGATTTAAGCAAAAATAGAATATATCGCTCAAATTCAGCCTTATGACGGACCAGTTCCCGGCTTCCGAGTCTGAAGAGAGGGTTCCAATCCTTCCTCGCAGCACTGGATCGGATAGTCTATAGCCGCACCGAAGAGTTGTATTACAACGAAGCAGCTGTATATATATATATATATATATATATATATATATATATATATATATATATATAAGTACACTATTGCAGCGAATTCAGAAAAACAAAGAGATAGGAAAAATATTTTTAGAAATGTTCAAATCTGACACAGGGTCATATATATGTATCTCCAAACATGAAATAAATTCAGTCACTATGAATGGCTTTCGTGACTAGTATGATATTGAACAGAATAAAATGCAGTAAATGTTTGTTTTTGTATGATGACACATCCACTCTCATTAAGTAAACGAGAGTTAACACGCGCGTGCGCGAGCATATGTGTTTGTGTACTTAGATGAGTGTATATTATTTTCATTCATTGAAATATTGATCAAAATACATGAAAATATATGCCTGGATGCATCACTGTGGGGTAATTACTACTGAGATTGCTTCTCGCAGGGTGCCGAATACTTGTGACTTCGTACCAAAACTATGCTGAACTTTATAAACAACTACGTGCAAATATGTCATTTTTATTGGTGTATTATTATTTTTACCTAAAATAACTAACAGTCGGTAGCGACCTAGTTTCACAGTTTATTACAAGTGAAGCGAATTGGATGCACAGTGGGTATCAAGTAATTACTCAAGCATCCAACTTGATAAAGGCAAATTGGTCTGCGAGCTTGTTAACACTTGCTCCTTTGCAGGTATTAAGCATATAGATATATTGATACATACATATGCACACACACACACACACACATACACACACACACACATATATATATATATACATACATATGCACATACAGATATATATATATATATGCATATAAACATATATACATATATACATATATATATATACATATATATATACATATATACATATACATATATATATACATATATACATACATATATACATATATATACACACACACACACACACACACACACACACACACACACACATATATATATATATATATATATATATATATCGCTTAATTTCGTCCTACCTAGCTACTGGAAGGGATACTGGATTGTCTATAGCCACACTGAGGAGTCGTAATACAACGAAACAGCTGTTTGTTGATGACACAATTATTACTCATAATTCACGCTCCCTTCTTTAGGGTTAAGCACTTTTACTATGAACTTCTATGCAATCCTTTTCCAACTCAGGAATGGAGTACTCTGGTTGGTGGGGAATTATCCATACGTAAACATATCACTTAATGACCGTACACTACTACTTAGGGCCGGGGTAGAGCATCTGCCAATATATATATTTACATATGTTATTAAGACACAGATATATGATCCGTCAGAATGATTATAAATTGCGGTATATTAAATTGAAACTATATTTGAAATGATCTCCCGCTATAAAACGGTGAATCTATCATCTGGCCTAGACAGCATGGATAGAATGAACAATTTTTGCATCAGCCCTATTCTCCTTAATTGTTTATTCTATTTCCGTTGTCTTGGCCAAGGGATACATTCACCACGTAATAATGATGAAGATCATTTCAAATAAGAGTTTCAATATAATATAACGCAATTTATGATCATATAAATGTATATGAATATACTGATAGATGGATAGATAGATAGATAGATAGATAGCTATGTACAGAATGTGATAGATATATCAATAGATATATATGAATAGGCTATAAAAGATAAATAGATATACATATACATATGTATATATGTACAGAATGCAATAGATAGTTAGATAGATGGGTAGATAGATATGCATAAGTTACGATATATATGCATATATGTATATATATACATATATAGGAGCAGATTACTAGATTGGTATTTATCTTTTACCCCCAAACCCAGTAATTCGAGCTTCTTCTTCTTCCTCTTCTCCTTCTCCTTCTTCTTCTTCTTCTTCTTCTTCTTCTTCTTCTTCTTCTTCTTCTTCTTCTTCTTCTTCTTCTTCTTCTTCTTCTTCTTCTTCTTCTTCTTCTTCTTCTTCTTCTACGTAATGACAACTTATTTTGCAACCGTTCAAATCTCCCCATTTTCTCTCCCCTAGTTTTCCTCCTCAGGAGGGTCCGTTTTCACTTCTTGTACTTCGTCTTTTGAGCGCGTTTGGCCAATGCCAAAAGAAGCCAAGTTTGCAACCAGAAATTAATCCAAAGAAGACCGAAAAGAGAATTTTAATCATTGACTGAATGGCGATAAGGGCAAGATGAGAAAGGATGGCGAGGTTCCGTCCCCTCAGGGATGACCACGGACACTGTATTCATTTGGTAGACTCTCTGAAGACCAACCTAATCATTAGGAAGTTTGCGACCTTGCCGAGGAAATCGGCTGAAACGTAGAGATCAAAGTAACAAGTCGTCAGATATCGGTCCAAATAATTTCCGTAATAACGGTTATACTTCGTCTCAAAACTACACAGATACCAAGGAAGTTTCGAAAACTCATTAGCCGAAACGTACTGAGCAACACAACAAAGATTGGTATTCGGACCCAAATAATCAATGATATCTGCTTGTTTGTGTGCGCGACCGGTACACTCTTCAATCTAATAGCAGAGTGTAGTATCCGCCAATCCAAGGCTCATTTGAACAGGAACCGGTTACGCTTTTTGACCGAGAAACCCATATAATAGTGTAAAGTTGGGAGGAATCGAGAAAAGAGAAGGAGAGGGGAAAGGTATGGGAGAGGGTGAAAAGGGGGAGAGGAGAAGAGTTAGGAAGAGAAGGGGAAGAGAAAGGGAGTGAAGGAGGAAAGATAGGGGGTGAGAAAACTGGAGAAAAACGAAAAGAAATCCAGGTGAAAGAAACTTTTTGGCTTGATATCAAGAGACAATGAATGACAGATTTGAAGGTTGGCAGGGATGGAAAGACGTCAGAATTACGATGGATTAAAATTCTTCATGGGAAGATAGAGCAAAAGAAAGGTGTGAGAGAGGATTCAGTTGAAAATTGAAAATATCAGCGTATTCCTTATTCCTTTTCAGCATATGAATATAATCTGTTGTAACATTAAGATGAAATATGGACAGGCAACGAATACTATAAAGGATAAGAGAAAGAATGAGAAGATACAGACAAAGAGTGAGAGAAGAGCATGCGTATGAGATAATGCATAATTTTAGGGGTTTTTTTCAACACCCGTGGAATTTGCACGGGTCCAGTTAGTTCATACAAATACTTCACCTCTGAATGTAAAAACACCACTGAGAAGGTCGAAAGCACGCTGACCGTACCGTAACGACTAAAGTAGTAACGATGAGTATTTTTTAATAATTCAAAGAATAAGGACAATAATTCTTCTAAAACCTTCCAATGAGTTAAGGAGGGTTTGAAAGCTCACCAACCAAAACATGATGGTAAGAATATTCATCTGAATATTTCATAGAATTCTGAACACCTTTATGCTGGGTACGGTGAAGCAGTCCCATCTTGTGTACCATTATTCTCCAAACTCTTCTGTCTTCGAAGTTCTGCAAGATCGTTTTTTATCTTCTTGGGTATGTATGGTCTTTTAGTCTGGAATCGAAGTTCGTCCAGATCACTTATCAATTTCACTGGTAGAGTTGTCCTTCGACTCTGCATCATCATCATCATCATCATCATCAGTCTTTTATCGTTCGTCGTTGGACATAGACCTTCCGCAGGATTCGCCACAATTCTCTATCATGTGTATCGCAGAGCCAATATTTTCTGAATTTGTCTAGTTCATCTCTCCATATTGTATTCTCTCGGCCTCGTAATGTCAATATGGACTCTGTCTATATTCCTCGTTTTCTGATTCATGTTTGAAATAAAATTTGAAAGCTTTGTTTGCTGGGATGTTTTTGTCTTGTTCAAGAATGTGACCCAGTAGCTTCAAAACAGCTGTTCTGATGATTTGTGATATGTTCCCCTTTGCATATCCTGTATAGCTCTCTGCAGGATACTCTCTTCGGATAGCGTATGTTGAAAAGCCTTCTCGAGTGTTCTCTGTGAAAGCGGTTTAGTCTTGCTTCTCCGGTGTCAGTTAATACCCGAATACTGATGTTGTAAAGTAGGTCTGGTTTTTACAAGGATCCTATATAGATTTAATCTTTATTTTTAATAGCTTTATTTTCATGGAATAACAACATTAATTCTTGTCAGAACTTTAGACAATACTTAGAAGGTCAGGGAAAACAGCAGCCGAAATGCAGTAACCAAAACACTGTCTGAATGACACATGAAACAATGGCAGAGCAACATTTCAGAATCTTAATCGACATCCACCATAACAGGAAGTTCATCATAACTCGATTTAGATAAACAACAATCAGTCGTCATGACCTACGTATCATTCAATACAAAAACAAAGTCCAATGAAGAGGATTTTATAGATAATTACCCGACTTTGGATAAACAATCCCCGAGGTAAACATTTACATTTACCCAAACAACTCTCAACTCAAGCTAAACTCGTACGATAGTTATGGGCAACCAGTCAAAAAA
The DNA here is from genome assembly GCA_963457665.1 of Thysanoteuthis rhombus. NCBI lineage: Eukaryota > Metazoa > Mollusca > Cephalopoda > Oegopsida > Thysanoteuthidae > Thysanoteuthis > Thysanoteuthis major. The sequence goes on along the minus strand of OY735228.1, from coordinate 7,908,516 downwards.
AAAAAAAAAAGAAGACCGGAGCCTTCTAGGTCTACGGTTCAATTTCTAAGTTAGTTTCCGTTTTAATTGAGACTCATACGAGGCTGAATTTCCGTTGAGCCCCAGTGATGGTCGAATGGAAAGCTTGTTATTCTACAGCTCGTAATGCAATCGAAACAAAGATAACGACTCGCTATCACAGTCATTAATGAACAACCGTAGCGTCAAAATTTGAAGTAATGAAATAGAAATTCTGTCAAGAATTGATACGGTCAGAAAAAATTATATCTATGACGTCACTTCATTGGACATCATCTAAAATAATGTTTTTAAAAAAACACCCTGGAATATCTTTTTCTTTTTCTTTTTTTTTTTTTTTTTACAAAAACCAAAAAAATAAGAACATTTTTAGAAGTGGAAAAATGATGCCAATTTTCAAGTCCATGGACCAAAACGGTACGTCCAGAAGCACCGGAACACACAAACACATACGAGAAAGGATAGAACCCTTCGCCATCTATGATGACTACGGTTGTTCAATAATCGTCCGAATGATGATGATATTTCATCTCAGTTTCAAATAACACGAGGAAGGTCGAGGAACCCATCGTCCGAAAAATCGCTGTTTTCACTTATCCCTGGTATTCTCTTGGTGCTGTTGCCCAAGAGCAATCTAGAGCATTTGTCACCATGGGGTTAAGCCTCATCTTTCTGACTTCAAGAATCATTCCTTGGTCAAATTGTCCGTGTCCCCTGGCTGCCTCTTCACCTATTACGCCATACATACGTCACACGACTGAGCCCATTTCTATAAGCACCCGAAATGGTATCACGCACTCCACCCTGTATCATTTCATCTATAGCTAAGCTTGAGAGATAGATTCATCCCTTTCCCAGTGGACAAAAAACGCCCCCAGGCAAAACATGAACTCGGCTAGGCGAGTCAGTTCCTCGTGGCGATTACGGCTCGGCCACTTGCACCTCTCTCCCAAAGTAAACAACCTGTATTCAAACATTTGGAAAAAATAGCCGGTAGCATTGACGAAACAATTATCGGTGCCGGAAGGAAGTGGCTATTTAATTCCCACCACCGGACTCTCTACCTTTATAATGAAAAAAAAAGAGAGAAACCAATTGAATCCACTGAATAAAAGAACAGAGAATAAATAACCAGTATAATAACTTCTATAATTTGAGGTTTGTTTTCTATGAAAAAAAGCCGATATTATTGTCTTCCCGTCCCGAGTTTGAATGCACTTGTGTGGGAACTGATTCAGTAAACTCTCGTTGCACTACTTAATAACACATAAATTCTAGCAGCACGTTTGTTTCTCTATTCTTGCAAGACTGTTGTCAGATAAAACCTTTTCACGTGCAAATTAAAAACTATATTTGCTTTTTAAGACACTAAAAATCGCATTTGGCGCCAAACACGACGAAACGTGACCTACGCTCAACGAAGATCGTCTACCAGGCCTTGTTGAGCATCCCAAGACGGCTTTGGCTCAACCCTCCCCACGCAGTTGTGTCTCAGTACTCCTACTAGTCAGATGTGCCTCTGTAGCTCTTAGATATTTCACTTATTTCCTGGAGATGTTTTTTGAGTTTGAAGATTATGAAAATGTTGAAAAAAGCTGCAAGTTCATCTATGGGTAAGATTTAGATGAATAAAAGGAAGCGTCTGTCATTATTGATACAGAACCTACATTACTATCCCGAAATTCAAAAGAAAAATTGTATTCCAAAAAGTGTCACCGGATAAAAAATTGTGTACCTGTTCCTTGAACATCGGCATTCTGGCTTTTGACCTTGGCTTGAACTCCGATCACTGAGGGAGCGAGGAAAAACAAAACTATTTCAACCCCAAGAGAAGACCCGTGGGGTAACTTCAAGTATTGTCTTACATGTTGTTTGATATTTACAAAAAAAGTAAACTACTCGGTGCTTTACTCCCCCTCAAAATGTCCCCCCTAGGAACCCAACATACTTATTCCAGCATCCCTTCCACTTTTTAAAACAATCTGCAGGGTATTTCTATTATATCAGCTGCTTTGTTGCCTTCTCCTTAATCTCGTACACAACTGAATTCTCCTCTTTTTCAACAACGAAAACTTAGAATTTGCAAGGAGGCAAATCTGGACTAGTATGGTGGGGATGGTGACCTTCGGGATGCAATGCTTTTTTAAAAAAAAAAAGACTGACAGTTTTGGTAGTTGTGAATGGGTCGGTCATTTGATACACGAGCTCATTCAATGATGTCCCACTGTCAACTGAGTAAGCCCACAGGAGACATTCTGATAATGCATGTGCAGTAAGGACCATCTGATTGTATTCCAAGATACATTAAGTATAAGCAACCAGTTCTCGAGATATTCGAAATAGATGGGTACCTCTAACAAAACTTGTTTTTCTAAACCCACATATGTTTTTGTACTTTGTTGAACAACATGTCTGACATAGAATTCCATATTCTATTAGTATTCTATGTAGTAAAAATACACAATTCAAGGAATGGTGAAAATATAAAAAGTGATGAATGAAAAAAATAAGAGAAAATCTGTTGGTCAACAGAATACTTCCACAAATATATTGCAATACAAGTGTCTATCATGTATGTATATAAAATGCAATTTCAAATACATTTCTGTATTCGTTCCTGACTGTCCGTACTATATATATATATATATATATATATATATATAATAAGTTTATTTGAGTCTGGCACAGACCAAAAGTAGATGGTAGAAAGGCCGTGTTTCACCAGTATTCTTAGTGAGGAGGGCCTGCCTAACACGAAAAGCTACATTTAAAACGCAGCCTTTTCCTTGGACGTTAAAATGTTCCAGTTTTTGCGCGTTGACCAAAGGTTTTTCTAGGGCAAATCTTAAAGGCTCCCAAATCAGAAACTGTCTACGTGATGGTTAATGTCAAAGCATGAAATGATGGCACCATGAAGGAAACAGACTTAATAGACATTGAAATCGGAAGTGTAAGTTTACTTGAAACAGAAAACAGGAAGTCGAAACAGAGGAAGTTATGTCAATTGTTTGAAAGCGTTAAACTTGAAAAAGGAATCCTCTGTGGTTGTTTATGTCACATGTATTGCAATTATGTACATTCTTTCATTTACTGGAACAGTGTTGCCAATTAGGCGCTTTTTGTGCAAAATTTAGCGCGTTTTTTTTTTAGTTGAGCGAAAAGGTTCTAAATTAGCGCGGGCGTGTACAAATATTTTGGTAATCCAGGGCTTGTTTCGAAGACATTTATTTAGCTTCTTTTGGTGTATTTTGGCCGTATTGGTGTTGTTTAGGTACTTTTATTGAGAATTCAGCGCTTTTTAGTAGTTTTTGGCAGACAAACTAACGCAAAAATATTTTTTGAGTTGACAACACAGTACGGAAATAACGATGTATGAGTAACACTTGTATAACGTGAATCACTAGGATGAATCGTATGGATTGATACGGGTAGAGGTTCATGAAGTGATACTTTGAATGACCCCACTGAGTGGTATCGTTAATATAATGGTTGAAACCAACCCTTAAAATGTATTAAAGGACCCCTGGCATTGAACAAAACAAGACTTCCTGGGATGATCCAACTCATAAATGATCTGCTAGATATATACCACAAAATTACGCAAAGTCTGAAGATCATGTGACCATTTTGAAACCAGAAATCTCAAAGTCAGTTTTCAAGGCAATTAAGTAGGCCATCCCCACTTGAAAGATTAGCCTAATGTACTCTTCCAAAATTCGCCCCCACATTTGGCCGTGTTCTAGACTAAACTGAGTTCAAGCTTTCCGATCAGTAAACAGAAAATCATTTGTGACCCCGCCCGTCGAATCAGGTATTGGGTCGTACGGGTCAGTTTCGAGCCATAGCTGAAAGTAGCAAGCGCAGGGCATTTTCGGCGATTTTCGGATTTTATCAAAAATAGCTAACGATTCCCGTCGAAAATATGGATCTTTAACAATTAAAAACATGTTTGAATGAGTTTTTTTGAGACTACCTCACTAGAAATTGTTATGGTTTGTATAGTTTAAACGTCAATTTTCTGTAAAACTTTACAAAGAATATTTTCCAATGTACCCGAAACAAAATGTTCCAAATCTTCGTAACCACACAAGCTATCAATAAGGGGTCACCAGAGATCACACAAGAAACCGAGGCCGACAGAACACAAGATGGAGAGACAAACTGGACAGATTCAGGAAATACTGGCTCCGCGAAGCCCGTGATAGAGAATTGTAGCGAATCCTGGGGAAGCTGTATGTCTAACGACGGACGTTAAAAGACTGATGATGATGATGATGATGATGATGATGATGATGATGATGATTTACAGAATATAAATCCAACCTCATCTTAATAACCCAAGATGGCACTTGATATCCGATTCGACGTACGTGGTCACATTTGTTCACACAAACTAATGATATATTCCTCCTAAAAATAATCTCAGCTTAGAAAACTGGAACAAGGTAATTTTTCTCTCCTCATCCCTATTGGCCCCGTGCCAGACTATACTTGGTGCCAGTCTTATGATCAGCTGGTATATTACAAGTTTTCGCATTATCTGATATTTTCATATAAAAATCTTCTCAACCTGGAATATCGGTACAACATAATTTCCTGGCCTTATCACCCAATGATCTTGTGTCAGACTATGCAAACAACAAGTCTAATGTAAGCAAACAATATATTTCAGACAATCTAATATCATGTCCTAGAAAAATTATCTTTCCGAAAAATTGTATAAATGATTCTCAAAACCTATAAATTATTTTCAGTTTAACTTAGTTTGCCAAGAAGTTATAAAAATCATTGGATATTGAGTTAATATAATTATTCTGGGCATTATAACTGATTGCAGTGGCGTATGAATTTAAAGGCATCGACATTTCTCCCAAGGTAGGAACTGGTGGCGTAGCTACCCCACCCCCGAGCACATTCTCAAAGAGTGGTGCCATTCCAAGAATTCAGTTTAACTCTTTAGTTCCCTTGTGTGATAAAAGTCGAATTCCATTGATTTCATTGGTACTTTTTTTAGTTTAATAACATGGCCTTGGAAAAACTTTCTGGACTCATTACTTCATTCGACTTCCCTCCCAGTGTTTTCAACTGTATATTACATACATTTTCCATATGGTTTCATTTTGTTTTAATTCTACGTTTAAAATACCAAATAATTTGATAACACATTTTTTTTAGTATATTTTGATTTTAAATACGGTATAGATTTATGAGCTTACTGCAAAACCATATTTTTATTATTGTGTTTAAGATTTAAATACAAGATGACTATTAAGTACTTCCTTTAAAATTCTAGCTTGCTTGTATTTTGTTTTTAAGTACAAAATAAACATGTAAAATATGTTTAAAATCAATTGGTAAGTGCTCTAGTGCCCTTTTTTGTGTGCTCGCTCCGACTCACATTAGAACCTACCTACATTCAAAGAACGAATTTTTATTAATGATTTTTGACTAAGAATAAATTATGAAATAAAAATAATTTCTTTTTATTTCTTTTTTCTTTCAGTATTTTTGATGTTTATTTCAAAGTTGTTCTAAAAATTCTGAAAATGTAAAATACAAAAAACATTTAAAACTTAGAATTCTTACAAATTTTTGCAAACTTCTCGTGTATTTTTTTCACTGATGAAAACCTTTGATGTACATGTTATAACGGTTTAAACCATTTTCGTCCGTGTTAAACTGTCAATATTCTGTAAGCGTTTCTATACCTGAACAAAGTTTTAGAAATTCACTTCTGATTGGTAGAAACCGTCTCAGCTAGAACCAATAGAAATTGATTTCATTTTTGAGTAGTATTTCTCCCATCTTATTTCTTTGCTTTTGACTGCAATTCATTTTCATATTTATTTCACGATTGCTAAATAACGGACTGGAACAGAAATATAGGTGTGATCAGTAAAAAATAAATGAAACAAAGGGTGAATGAATAAGTTACTTGACTTACATTTTGTTTGGCAGTGATCACCACATAGTTGTAATTTAAAAAAACAAAAAAACAAAACAAAAGCAAGCTGGTATGATTATAACGTTGTGGTATGAACGAAACGAAACTGGCTACTTATCAAGATTTCTGTACAATTTTCCAAATGTTTTATCTTCTCGTATTGTTTTTTAATGGACATTTTTTATGATCTCATAAAAAAGTATAGTTTTCAATCATAGTCGAGACGTTTTTTCGCACTCATCTGTCACAAAGTCGACCATTTTTTATAACGTTATAAAAAAAATGTATAGTTTTCAATCGTAGATGAAACTTTTTTTTCGAACTCATCAGAGGCGAAGTCGACTGTGAATCGGAGCTATTGCTCGGAATAAACTGAGGGATCAGTTTAGCATAAACTTATTTTGCAAATCGATCTGTCTCCACTAAAACCTATTTAGGAGAGGAATTAAAAAAAACATTTTGGAAATATAGTAAGGTGTAAATGTTTAAATTTTCAGCCCTCTTGCTACATTGGTACAGCCTAAATGCGTGATACATGCATTCATAGCCAGCCGAACCAACTCAAAAACTGATAGAAATCTGTGTTGACAGTATTGGTGACAGTTTTGCTTAATGGTTTCTAATAACGATGTTTATCTGAGAATTACGAGTAATATTATATTTGATTGGTCTTGTGTAATAAAAACCAACAGAAATAAGATGACAGAAAGACTTATAGTAGAATAATTATTACTATAATAAATCAAATGTAATTATAAAATATAATATGATTAAATAATTGATATAATAATTATGACAATTACAATGTTTCATGAAATAAATCCCAACAATTGAGACTATCACGTCTACCACTACTACTACTACTACTTGGACAACCAAAATAAGAAAATTAATCAAGAATCTAAAATAACGCTTCGTGGAAGAATTTGAAAGATAACTACTTATAAACTAATATACACTTATATACATATAACATACATATATATAGAGAGAGGAAGAGTCACCAAAGAGAGTTTCTGCAAATACCATAGCACAAACTGTCGTAGCAAAAACATTACATACCTTCTAGAAATTAATAGAAGTAATTTACAATACATAGGCAAGTCCGAGTGGCAATTTAGCAAAAGACTTAATCCCATTGTTTGCTCTCAAAGCAAAGCCCCTCATGATGGACTTATCTTCCACAGCAAACTTATAACCATTAAATGGTACACACACACACACACACACACACACACACACACACACACACACACACACACACACACACAGTACATACCAATGAATGTGGGAATACCCCCGAAACATGTCTAGACCATCAATGAAAACATTTACGGATAAGTAAACTTAGTTTCCATACACTTTCACTCCTGAGTCTGTCACACTTCCTGTAGTTCAAATTATATATATATATATATATATATATATATATATATATATATATATATATATATATAAACTGACAGTATAACCCTGTGAGCTTTAAATAGAAGAAAACATGAATATGATGAATTTTCCGGTTTTACGCACCCGCTGCTTCAACAACTCAGTCACGGAGGACCAAATCCAACCTCCAAACCTATGGTCAACCCCTACATCCTCTGCATCATGTTTGTTCTGGTTTTCTAATTAAGATGAAGGTAAATGGTCGTCAAAAATGTATAATAATGATTTACAATACTTCATCTAATAAATGTTAAAACGTGATATTAATTGGCGCTGCGGTTGGTGTCTAGGGTAAATATTATTATTCTCCCGTGTATTTGAAGCAGACGAACTTATTGGACACAGAATTCAGATTTTTTTTTTCTTTAAAAAATAGTTTTGCATTAAAGAACCTAATTAAATCCCAGCAGGAGAGGGAAAAAGCCAAGTCAAATTGTTTGAATTGGGACTGAAATGTAATTGATTAGTTGCATACACCAATTCAAATACAATTACTTATTTACAGCTGTTTATAATTGGATACAATCAAGGTTGACTATGGAGGAAACAGCTTTCAATTGCTACAGCCTGGGATGGTGGAATAGTTATGGGAGAATGGTTTGGCCATGTGTTCACCAGAGGTGTATCTCGGGTTTGTTGTGTGCTTTGAAAAAAAAATTAGGACCTCTTTTTAACATAACATACGCTAAGCGCAGACTCTCATTAGCTTATAATATTTCAACTAATTTCGTTGTTTTGTTGTTGTTATGACCCAGACAAGGTTCCATTAACCTAAAAAATATTTTTTTGAAGTTATAAAAATGTATTATTAGTGCTTTCCAACGTTGGGATCGTGTCTTGTCATTCAAAAATCTGTAATATTTGCAATAGCGACGATCAGATATGTGATTGTAATTGGGAATAAAACATTAAACTGTGATGGATGTGTGCTTGCTTTGCCTTGTAATATCTTTGTCGTCTGCTTTCAGAGGGAAAAACACATTAAAATCGATAAAAATCACTAAAACTTGTCACATTTTTGTATCAAATATAAACTGGATGTCCAATACTGATAAAATGTGCGACATTGCAGTCAAAAAAAAAGAAAGAAAGAAAGAAAACGAGCAAGTTTCTCCCAGCACAAATTCAGTATGAATTCTATCCCAGCCGGAACTGGAAGTTCGGTCCTGACATCAGGCTTTGTCACTCTATTGCAGGGTAAAAAAAAAACAAACTCATGTATTCCTTAGAATTGAATGCTAGTCGTAACTGTTAGAGAATGTTGGTGATAACGATGTCATCTCCTGTCATGCTGATGGTAGCCTCCTCAGCATAATACCAACCTAATAATCCTCAGCCGGGATGTCCACGTCATTGATCAACGAAATGTCCAGAATCCTCAAAAAGGAATGAAAGAGTCAGTTTCATTGTGGGGCTTGGCTGTTCAATTCTATCTGTCGTATGCGTTACTCCGTCTCCGGAGTTTTGGAATCACCCTCCGAACCTCCTAATCCATGCAAGAGTTTTTATCACGCGGTAATCAAATCGCTGGTCTATTCAGGTTGTGTGTACAGGGTGTCGGAACGCACACTCCTTTTTTAGGAATGGAGGTGGGAGTTGACGAGTCAGAATTGTTGGCAAGCGTTCATATAATGAACACCTGCAGAACACGAGCGAGAATGGAATGTAAACAACCATTGATTGAACTGTATCTGATTGCAAGTACAATAAAAGCTAGGAAGCACTCAGAGAGTGCACGCCTCCGCACACGCCGTACACTAATTAGAAACTGAGTGAAAATAGAATATTGAAAAAAAAAAAAAAACAAGGGAGAGAACTTCAAATGTACGGATATTGATTTACTTTCCTTGACATTCAAATTTAGCTTTTTTCTCTAATAATGGCTTGGTTTTTTTTACCACTTTTCCTGCAAAATATTTAAAGAAAATATCTCCCAATCAAAAACCAAATCCATATTTTAATCAGTTCTTCCGTCACCAATACCTCACTTTCTCTCAATTTTTCATTGAAGTTCGTCGAGATCCTTTGGAGATATTGCGTGGACAGACAGACGTATAGATATGGATGAATACATTCACCTCTCCTAACTTTGACGACAGTTCATATGAGAGGGTCACCCAGGATTCGGGATGTATGTTCAAATCAATCCGAATCCATTCTTTTCTTATTTCTCTCTTTGTTTTCTCTCTTGACCGATCCGTAGCATTTACTCACCGGTCGTAGAATGTAAAATCAACCTGCACGTTGCGATAAGAGCAACAAAAATAAAATTCAAACAATAGTAAAAAATCTATGATGAAAATTCTTCATCTACGAAATTATCTGTTTTTCTCTTTATTTTCTTTTTCTTTTTCTTTCTTTCTTTTTCTTTCTTTCTTTTTCTTTCTTCAATTCTCACATCTTGTCTTTTTCTTTTTCCTCTTTATTTGTTTCCTTTATTCATTTATCTTTTCATCTTCTTTCCTTTTTTCTTCTTCTTTATCTGTTTTTCTTTGTCCTCTTCATTTTACTCTTCCTTTTTCTTTACTTCTTTCTTCTTCTCTCTCTTTTGTATTATTTTCAAAGTGTTTTCTCTTTTGAACAATTTCTCACCTTATCTTCTCTTCTCTCCATCTCTCCATCCCTCTCTATATATCTCTTTCTATCTCCCCCTCTCTCTTCCTCTACCACTCTCTCTCTCCCTCTATCGCCTTCTCTCTCCTTTTTTTTTCTCCCTAATATTCTTGAAATCTTTCTCTTCTTCTCCTATTTTTTCTATCCGTCTGTTCTATTTGATTCTGTTTTTCTTTCTGCCTTTTGTCTTTGTCTCATTTAATTGGTTTTCCTTCATCAATTATTTCATCCAAACTTCTTTTTTTCATTCGCCCAGGTCTTTCTTTCTTTTTGCAAACGTATTTTCCATCCGTGCTGACCCAACATCAAATCAGGCCCGCCTCTTAAGAGACCTCCTTTCATCACACATACACACACGCACACGCATACTCACACACACATACACCGCACACACACATGCACACGCACACTCACACACATGCACACACACACACACACTTACATGCACACGCACAAACACACACTCACATATATATGAGTTGAGAAAATCTCTCTCATCTTCTGTGACTATTGAATTATAGTACATAGAGAATTTTTATTTGATAAATATCAAATTTCAAAATTTCAACAGCATTATTTTTTTTTATTGAAATTGTTTTCAAATAAAGTTGTATAATTGATCTTAATATAATGAGATATCCACATTTTACAATATTTCATTTATATTTGTTGATAAAATTTGAAGAAAGCTCGAAGAATTTAGAAAATCCTAATTCTAAAAACGTTTTCCGAAGAAGTTAATCAATCTTAACTGAAAAGGCGAAATTATGTTAAACACCAATTTCTGAGCTTCTACGGTTTTTTTTTTTTTGCTATGAGTCTAAATGAAGTCACACTACTGGCTTTTGATTTCATATGTACATGAATATGGTATTTGATAATACCTTTTTTTTCAAATTAGACACCCTATATGACTACTTCTTAGCTTCACCTTTATTCAAAAAATATTTTCCGAACATAAAAACATTAGCTGAATCCATTTGGTGGAAGGTACCTTTATTTCAATCAGTTGGAAAAATTTGAAATACAACTAAAAAATTAAGCTGAAGGTAAAAAGTAGTCATGAAAATTAAAAATAATGATTTATGATGAATTATTCGAATTAGATTAAAGAAAAATATCTTTTTATATCTTTTTTCCACCACTCATCTAGTTTTATACAAAAAAATAGATATGATAACCTGTCAACTTTAATATATATATATATATATATATATATATATATATATATATATATATATATATATATATATATATATATATATATACGTGTGTGTGTGTGTGTGTGTGTGTGTGTCACGCAGCGTTTTCTTTGAAAATCAAATTCAAATAAAATAAAAGTATTTGAATTACAAACAGAATGAAAATTATTCAATTTTGTGTGAAAGTCTTGTTAATTGATGAATTCCACGAACTACTAATAAAGTACTTACACTGTTATTCGATATAAAATAAAAAAATATGAAAACGTTAATAAGTCAAATAATTGACACCCATTGATACACTCACCATACAAACAGACAATAACTAAAATAAATGGTCAGTGGAAGCTTGCCTATTTTACGAATTAGGCAATGTTTTGCCTATTTTGTAAAATAGGCAATTTCGCCGATTTGGCATAACACACACGCACTTGTGCACTCTCTCTCTCTCCCTCTCTCTCCCTCTCTCTCTTTCTCCTTCTCTCTCTTGCACACACACATTTATATGTATATATATATACACACACACGCGCGCACACACACCCAGACACACATATATATATATATATATATATATATATATATATATATATATATATATATATATATATATATATATATATGTATATATATATATATATATATATATATATAAAAATATGCATATATGAAGATAGATTGATAGATATATAGTCATGTGAACGTTTCATAATATAATGTTGAGAAAGACCCAAATTTTCTTATATCTTATATATTGTCCCTAAGTATCTACAATCAGGTGTAACGCAAATCACTTTTGATCTGATCTGTGTTATTTCTGTGTGTTTTCTCATAACTGATTATCGTATAATGTTGAGTTTTGTTTGCATGTAATTATTTGTATTTGTAATTTCATTCTTAATTTCGGAGTTTTCCTGCAGTTTTACCATGGTCCTGTTTCGGGAGTATCATATGTATATATATTATCATTCTTTATAGGTTTGTAGTCCCTTCAATGCCGACTGTGACTGTATTAACCTCTACTCGTCTTTCTAACAAACCTTTCTGTCTCACCTCTGTATTTCATGTCAGGTCTTCTCCCAGTGAGTATGCTATTCTTTACTTCGACGCCAATCGACAGATGGTACTTAAGGAAACACACACACACACACACACACACACACATATATATATATATATATATATATATATATATATATATATATATATATATTTATATTTATATATATATGTATATACATATATATGTGTGTATATATATATATATATATATATATATATATATATATATATATATATATATATATATATATATATATATGTGTGTGTGTGTGTGTGTGTGTGTGTATGTGGTGTGTGTGTGTGTGTAAGCTTCGGGGAAGACACGAAGTCATATCCTTTTTCTGCTGGAAAACTTTCAGCGTTACAGCTGCCCTACCGCTTGAGCTAAAAAAAAGTCAGCGGTTGCAGAAGCTCAAATCTCAACACACAGCTTAATTCCTTACTTTCCCAAAATTCTGGATAACAGTTCGATCAGTTTTAATAAAAGCAACTGAAATTGACATGAAGAAATTCTCGTGAAAAAAGATCTCTGACTGCACCGGGTGAGGATTGAACACAGTACGCTAGCGAAACGGTCTCTGTTCCCAACCTGGCATCCTCAAAGGTGTTAACTGGGTCCTGTGAGCTTCCAAAATCTTGGGGTCCATGGGAAAATTGATTTAAATCAAAGAAATCCTTGATAATGAGAAGGTTCGGAACCACTAGTATATTAGGGAGGTCATCCAATCACTGAGCTATTGTCGATATTATTTTTTTCTGTCTCCTTATTTGACAAATGTGAATTTTTCTCTCTTTTATTGTTTTCCTCTTTCTTCTCTCTTTTTCTCTCTTTTCTCCCCCCCCTCTCTCTCTCTCTCTCACCATTCCTTTATTCTTTTCTTCTTCCCTTCGATTAATTATTTCCTTTCTTCCTTCCCCCTTTGTTTCCTCCTTTTTGTTTCTTTCCTCTTTTTCCAGTTGTTCTTCTTCCCTTCCTTCCTTCCTTCCTTTCTTGTTTGGTTTCTTTCTGTCGCTTATTATCCTTCCTTTCTTCTTTCTCCCTTTCTTTCTTTCCCGCTTTGCTTCTTTCTTTCTTTCTTTCTTCGTTCCTTTCTTTCTTTTCTCTATGTTTCCCCCTTTTCTTGGACCTTTACTCCCTCCCTACGATCTTTCCTTCCTCCCTCCCTTCTTTTCTTACCATCTTTTCTCCCTCCCCTCTTTCCTGTACCCTCTTCCTTATCCTCTTCTCCCCCCCCTTCCTTCATTCCTTCCGTCTCAAGCGAGTAGAGAGACGGTTCGATCTCGAAGTAAACAACCCCCGCATAAAAATTCCACGGGGAAATAATCCAATCACTAAATGGCGTGCAGCACAAGATTGTATGAACTGATTAACACGTGCAAGGATCAACAATTGCGTGTGTAGCCCAGTGGTAACAGTAGGGGTTGACAGATCGAAAATCATGCTTTGTTTCAGATATATAGATTGATAGATATGAAGACTGAGATAGATAGGAACTGTTTGAAACGAATAAAGAGACGGATAGATAGATAGATAGATAGATAGATAGATAGATAGATATGAACTGACTTATATGAATTGAAAGATACGAACTGATTGATAGATACGAAGGGAGAGATAGATATGAACTGACTTATATGAATTGATAAATATGAACTGGCAGACAGATATATATATAGATAGATAGATAGATAGATAGATAGATAGATAGATAGATAGATATGAACTGACAGATTGATTGGTAGATAGATAGATGTGAACTGACTTATATGAATTGATCGTTAAATATGAACTGATTGATACATACGAATAAATAGATATATATGAACTGACATACATGAATAAATAAATATGAACTGACAGATAGATAGATAGATAGATAGATAGATAGATAGATAGATAGATAGATAGATATGAATTGACATAGATAGACGAATCGATATGAACTGACAGATTGATTGGTAGACAGATAGATGTGAACTGATATATATGAAAAGATAGTTGGATATGAACTGATTGATACATACAAATAGATAGATAGATAGATAGATAGATAGATAGATAGATAGATAGATAGATATGAAATGATATATATGAATATATAGATATGAACTGATTGATAGATACGAAAAGAGAACTAGACAGATAGATAGATGTGAACTGAGATAGATAGATAGATAGATAGATAGATAGATAGATAGATAGATAGATGTGAAGACATAGATAGATAGATAGATGGATAGATTTGAACAGACTGATAGCTATATTGTTAGTCTCATACACCATTTGCTAGAATGAACAGCTCTTTCCTCATTACGTGCTTCATAACTGTAACCTTGTGTCCGACGAAGCTCCAACCTGTAAATATTTGAGTGCTTGCTGCAGAGTCGTAGTCCATCTTGGAAACAATTACCACTGCAGTGATTTCAATTCTCATGGGGGACCCTGAAATTTCAGCCATGTGCTAGTCTTATCAAAATTTAGTAAATAATATCACAGCGTCTTAACATTGGATGATGGTTGACAATTAAGACTGCAGTCAATTTAATCCTCACAGGGTGCCCGACACTTGGCTTTGTGCTACACTAAGGTAAACTTGACATTGTGCAAAAATCAACTCATATATATCATCTATCTACAAGTATACAGAGGCGCATACAAATATATACGAATAAACATACACACACACATCATCATCATTATCATCAGTCTTTTAACGTCCGTCGTTGGACATAGACTTTACCCAGGATTCGCCACAATTCTCTATCATGGGCGTCGCAGAGCCAGTATTTTCCGAATCTGTCCAGTTCATCTCTCGATCTTGTGTTCTGTCGGCCTCAGTTTCTTTTATAATCTCTGGGGATCCATGTTGTGAGACGTGATGTCCATCAGTTGTCTTTGGCTCTTGCAACATGGCCTGCCCATTGCCATTTGAGTTTTTTAATAGTTTCTATGATGTTTCGGACTCCTGTTTTCTTCCTTATATATTGTACTGTCTTTCCATGTAAGTTTGAGCATGATTCTCTCATGCGTACGTTGCATACTTCTCAGCTTGCAGGTTTGTCTCTCGGTTAGGTTCCATGTTTCAGCTCCATAAGTGACTATCGGGAGAATGCATTGGTTGTATACTCTTCTTTTTAGGATTATCAGGATCATCTGGTTCTTGAAAGTTGAGCTTGCTTTGCTGAAGGTTTGCCATCCCAAAGTGATTCTTCACTTGATTACCTCCTCTTTTGAGGGTTTCATGGAGATCCGTTGTCCTAGGTAGATGTAGTAGTCTACCTAGCCGAGTTTTGCATCATCTATCTCTACAGTTACGTTGTACATGATCCGACAGAATGATTATTAATTGTGTTATACTGTATAGAAACTCTTATTTGGAAAGATCTTCCGTCGTAATACGGTTAATGTATTATTCGAACTTGACAATGTAAATAGAATAGACAATTAAAGAAAGTGTGGCTGTAGTAATCGAAACTGGTTGCTCTTACCATTGAGCTAAACAGCCGCTGGTAATGCAAAGGCCCAAATAACTGTTTTCACCACAAATTCTTGCTTATCCTCGGTCAATATATATATATATATGTAAACATATAATGACTTCCGCTGTCTATTTCTGAAGAATAATGTAGTTGTTTTTTTTTCAAATCTAATAACATTTTCTCATTTAGTTTTGGACGTCAGAAGATCTGCAGCAATTTCTATTCTTGTCAAGAATGAAATCGGATACGACTTAAGAATTAACCGTATTAACTGAAGGAGATATATATATATATATATATATATATATATATATATATATATATATATATATATATATACTTCACAAAAAACGCATGTACAAAGGCAAAAGTATCAACAGCCATACATATATATTTTGCCTATATTCATATATGTATATATACTACATATATATGTGTGTGTGTGTGTGTGTGTGTAAGTGTATATATATATACGTTGGTGGATCCTAAAGTCTGACTCTTATTAGCTGAATTCTGATCTGAAACTTTCACTGTATGATATTCGATGTATGCAGTCAAATGAGGGACGTTACCAACACCGTTGTGTTGAAATAAATGTTGTTTGTCATGAAACTACGGACCTACTGGTTTACCTATATATATATATATATATATATATATATATATATATATATATATATATATATATATATATATATATACGCAGACATGTGCATATTGATTCTCAAACATACTGATGCCCCCGTATGATGGCACAGCAATAGATCTGCAGTGTAATGATCTAAAAACATTTGTTTCACACAATAATTATTTTTTCTCCTATATATATATATATATATATATATGTATATATATATATGTATATATATAATATATATATATATATATATACATATATATATATATATACACACACACATATATATATATATATATACATATATATATATATATATATATATATATACATATATATATACATATATATATATATACATATATATATATATATATATATATATATATATATATATATATATATATATATATATATATATATATATATATATATACTTGTAGAGAAAAATTCAACCAGGAATCGCCTTCGGTCAATGCTGTTTGATTAACTAAAATGGTAACTACAGAAAAGGAAGAGAACTAAAAAGACAGAATAAAAACCAAGTCAAAAACAAAAATGGCAGTGGATCATTAGCGAACATTATGCTGTAAATAGTCACAATCAACACAACATATTTTTGCTGGATTCCTGAAGCCGAAAAAGATGGTGAAAATAATCAAATTAAGCATAGAAAAAGGCCTTTTACCGATTGACCTCGTGCTAGAAAAAACGTAATCACAATTATCTTTGCTGGTCTTCAGGATGTTGTCCTAAACAAAAAAAACTTATCTAAGTTTGTTTATAAGACAGGGAACCCCTTTCAGCTACGACACCAAGGAAACGATTGTGACAACCCCGGTCATTGGTGGAACTGGTAATCTTCTAATTTTTTAGTTAACTTTTCTTGTTTACATACAAGAGGACGTACATCTGGATTTAATGAATGTGAATATTTACAAAAGGTGTGCGATCGAGAACTTTCGCACATACTACAGGCCACTATCAAGAATTGGCGTGTGCCCTGTGTGCGATGTTGCCACAGCACCTGACCAATATGTGGCTATGCTTTGGAGGAAACGCAATGACACGTAAGTCAGGGGGGGATAATCCTCAAAACATGGGGGTTACAAAAAAAAGTGGAAAGAGCAAGGAGCATACATCATAGAAACTAGTTTCCACATTCCAGGACAAAGAACATCCGAAGAAGGCTGGGGGGTGCACGACCGAAACGTTGTGGAACATGGGAGCAACTTATATGAGGAAATAGTCTGATTAAACGGAATACATTGTTTAACGATTATTGTCTTGAATACCGTAAAATGTTTCAGTTGAAAAATATTGAAGTTATCAACGTTTTGCGTACGGACAACGGTTTTTCATTATATATATATATAGATATAAATAGAAATTTTATTTACAAGGATATATACCCAGTGAATGTTAACAAATCGTGTGTGACGCACTAGCTCTGTTTACTTTGTTAAATATTGAGCACTGAGATTAAATATTATCAACAACAGATATAATCTGTTCTCTCTTTCTCTTTGTAATCTTAGGTATTGAAAATACATCTTACATATATATATATATATATATATATATATATATATATATATATATATATATATTTATATATATATATATATATATATATATATATATATATATATATATATTGTACTCTCAATTATCTTGGTTATTTACAGAGGTGTCGAACAGAGAACATCAGAAAACATCCTATCAACTGAACATTTCATATGACCACAATTCAAAGTGATGTCCTGTCTTCCATATAAATGAAAAGGGCATCTTGTCATTTGATCTCCCTGTTGCTTGCCGCTTCTTTGACATTTGTCTCTGATGCTGTCATAATTTCGAAAGGACGGCATTGCTTACAGGGGAACCCGGTCTGGAATGATAGACAGAAGACGGACATATCACTTCCGGTTCCTGTCCGTCGACATCTGATGATTTGCACGGGAGATGCGTCCGGTATTCTCCAAATTTCTTCCGTTATTTATAGCTTCACTCCCGGATTTCTCTTTTTATTTCTCTTAAAAGAGTTAATAACAGTTTATTGCTCTTTCTTTTTCTATGTCTTTCATCTCCCTTCTGTGATTATTTTTGGTGTTTGAAGCCGAACTTCACCCGTGAAGACTTAATCAGAAGAGCAATGTTTAGTAGGCGAGTCTCGTGGACGATTACTTCGAGCGAGTTTGATACCCACTTGGTGCCCAAAACTTGCGATCTTATATTAGACTAAGCAAAGATTACCAAATAGCTCGATTAAAACTTAATCTTCGTCGATTTTTATGTGACGTATTATCATTATTAATGTATGTATTTTTCTTTTGACGTCCAATAGTATTCATTGCACACCGAGTTTCAGCTAGAAACTCAGGACAGGCAACCATGTTATGACTGCACTGATAGTCTTTTGAATTATATATATATATATATATATATATATATATATATATATATATATATATATATAAAGGGGGTCAGTACAAGAGGCTACACAAGAAGCAGTGTATAGTTGTATAGCAAACAAAATGTTCACATTCGACAGTTCTTTGCGAAGGATACGAGCGATGTCTGTGAGGACAATTTCCTGTATCTCATGAAGATTTGGGTTTCCTT
Source organism: Thysanoteuthis rhombus (assembly GCA_963457665.1). Lineage (NCBI taxonomy): Eukaryota > Metazoa > Mollusca > Cephalopoda > Oegopsida > Thysanoteuthidae > Thysanoteuthis > Thysanoteuthis major. Next base: position 7,889,489 of record OY735228.1, on the reverse strand, counting down.
GTGTCTAGAATATATATGTACTACATAATTTTCGACACCTTTTATTATGACCCCAAAGGGATCCTATAAGAACAGATATTATTATTATTATTATTATTTCGGAATCTCACACCAGTTGCCTGGTGGTAACCGCTGGAGTTTGAGTGACAGCAAGTCTCCTCAAGTCTCCAGCCCTCCCCTCCTCGTACTCATAGATCGCAGTAATTCTGCAATTTACAGTTTCACACCGGTTGCCCAGTGGTTATCGCTGAAGGCTGAGTGACAATAAGTCTCCCCAGGTCTTCAGCTAACGTCTCCTCTCTCTTTCGCATATCATGATAGAGCTACGCTTCGTTGCAGTCCTTATATCTCTAGCACCTTCCTCAGTATCCGTCCAGTGCCCAGCAGTGCTGTGGTCTGTACGGTCTCTATCCTCCCCCTAATCCCGATCTCCTCCAGTCTCTCCCTCAGCGTTTTGGGGACAGTTCCTAGTGCGCCCACTATGACCGGTACTACCCTGGTTTTCATGTTCCACATTTTCTTTAACTCCCTTGCTAGGTCCTGGTATTTTTCCCTTTTCTCACCCTCCTTCTTTTTTACTCTATGGTCTGCAGGTACAGCAACGTCTACTATTTGGCAGGCCCTCCTTTTTTTGTCTACTATTACTAAGTCCGGCCTTCTTGCCTGGATGAGGTGGTCAGTTTGGATGTCAAAGTCCCACAGTAGTTTGTGGTTGTCATTCTCCAAAACTGCCTCTGGCTTGTGCTGATACCACTTTTCCCCATGGTTGAATCCCATTTGTTTACTTAGTTCCCAGTGTATCATCGTTGCTACTCTATCGTGTCTATGCTTATACTCCTTCTGGGCGAGTTGGCTACATTCACTAGTTATGTGGTTTACTGTCTCATCTCTTTCACCGCACATGCGGCATTTGCTGTTTGTCTGTGTTCTGTCGATTTTTGCTTTTATGTAGTTTGTCCTTATGCTTTTGTTTTGGGCTGCCATGATGAGCGATTCTGTTTCTCTCTTAAGGTTTCCCTTTCGTAACCACGTCCATGATTTCTCGTCTGCTATTTCTTTTATCTGTCTTTTAAACTCGCCGTACAATTTTTTCCCTTCCCACTTTTCTTTTCTAGTTTGCTGTACTGTTCCATTGTTTTCTACTTTATTGTTTGTCGCACTATCCCTCGCGCTCTTTATGATTTCTTCACTATTTGTTTGCACATATCTATCTAGGACTACTTTAGCTCTCTGGACACAATCTTCTATGCTGATGAGCCCCCTACCACCTTCTTTTCTCTTAACGTATAGCCTATCTGTATCATCCCTAGGATGTAATGCTTTATGCATCGTCATAAGTTTCCTTGTTCGCCTATCCATTGATTGGAGCTCTTCCTTTGTCCATCCTAGGAATGGTCCTGTATACCTAATTACTGACACAGCCCAGGTGTTCATTCCTTTTATTAGATTTCTGCTATTTAATTTGGTTTCTAATATTTTCCTTATCCTTCTGAGGTATTCTCTCTTAATTTTCTCCTTCATCTCTTCCCGTTTTATCGTGTCACATTCAAGGACACCTAGGTACTTGTATCGGTCTTGTGCAGTCAATGCCCTAATCTTGTTGTTGTCCGGAAGTTCAATTCCCTCAGTCATTGAAAGCCTTCCTTTATGCATCACCATGATTGCACATTTTTCTATCCCAAACTCCATTCCTATGTCCTCACTATATTCCCTTACTTCGTTGAACAGAGTCTCAAGCTCTCCCCTGTTTTTTGCAAACAATTTAATATCGTCCATGTACATTAAGTGGTTGACCTTACCTTTTGTTTTAGAGAAGTGGTATCCTTTGCTGTTTCTCAGGATTCTGTTAAGCGGTATCATTGTTAGAACAAATAATAGTGGGGACAACGAGTCTCCTTGGAAGATTCCCCTTTTTATCCCTACCTCGGCTAGTTTGTCCCCTGCGGCTGTCAAATCTACTTTCCAGTTTTTCATCGAATTACCAATGAATTTAACCACCGGTTCGCTAATTTTGAACATTCTAAGGCATTCGAGTATCCAGCTATGTGGAATCATATCGTATGCCTTTTTGTAATCTATCCATCCCATTGCGATATTCTTTCTCCTTTTCCTTACTTCTTTTAAGATCATCTGGTCTATGTAGAGTAAATCGTTTGCCCCTTTGGTTCCTATCCTACACCCTTTCTGTTCTTCTGGTAGTAGCCCCCTTCTATCCATTGACATGTATATTCTCTCTGCTATTTGCCCGGTCAGGATTTTCCACATAAGTGGTAGGCAAGTGATTGGTCTATAGTTGCTTGCTATGTTCCCCTTCCCCAGGTCTTTTTGGATGAGGGTGGTTCTGCCTTTAGTCATCCATTCTGGTGCTTTGCCTTCATTTAGACAATTTTGGAGTAGGTGGGTGAGTCTACCGTGTAACGTGGTGAACTTTTTGAACCAATACCCATGGATCCCGTCGGGACCCGGTGCTTTCCAGTTGGCTACTTTCCTAAGAGTATGTTTCAATGTGGTCTCATTCAGTACTATTGGTTCTCCCTTGTCTATATCTTCTAGTTCTTTTCTCATGTTTCCTAGCCATTGCGGTGTTACATTGTGTCTTTTTGGGTGCCCCCATATGCTATTCCAATAGTTCTTGGCCTCTGTGGCATCTGGTTTTATGTCCTGCCTTCTTTCCCCATTTAAATCTTGGTAAAACTTTTTCTCATTGTTTTGGAATGTGCGGTTTTGTGTGTATTGGGCCGATCTTAGTCTGTATCTTTTTAGTCTTGCCTCTTTAGCTAGTCTTTTCTGGTGTAACTCTTCGACTACAGTTGCGATGCCTTTTTGCGCTACCTTATATTTGTTATAAAGTCTTACTCGTGGTCTGTCTGTGTGTGGTGTATTTCTAAGCAGTACTTCGTCTCTCTGTAGTTGGGAGATCTGCCTTTGTAACCTTCTCTCCCAGTTAGGTTTCCCTTCCCTATTATTGCTCAGGTTCCTATCTTGTGTTGTGAAACTTTGTGCTACCATTTTCGCCCCTGCATAAATTAGGTTGTTGAGTTCTAGGAGGGTGTCTGTTTCTATGTGCTGTAAGAGGCAGTTGACCTGTTCGGTCACTTCTCCGACTTTCTTTCTGTCTTTGTCTCTTAGGGAGGGGAGTGTTGTTTTCTCTCCTCGCATGATCTCTTTCAAAGCTTGTATTTTTCTTTTCTCTTCTTCCGTTGGTGCCTCGTCATCACCCTCTGGTGCATAGCTTACTGTGGGGGTCTCATGGGGGATTATTCTAGTTTTGTTATTGGTACTAGTTGTGCTGGGGGGGCATTTTTCAGATGTGTCACCTGAATCTCTCTCTACATTAATGCGAATCTCTAGTAGTTCAGTCTCAGACAACCATTTCTTCTTTTGAATTTGCTTTACTTGGTCAGCAAGGCGTTGGTTCGATACTTCCACAGCAGATTTTTCCCTCCATATTTGGAGCATACGTTCTCTATAAGATCGCACTGAAGGCTTGCTTTTATAGTAACAGTACATAACTAGTCTATTCTCTTCCCTTGTCCATCTCTTTCTCTTTATAGCAGTCGCCCCATGAGGACTGCGCTTCCCCTGGATATCGCTAGTGGTATACGAGTTTTGGCCAACAGTAGCTGTGTGACGACTGTGTCCCTCCTGAAGGCCATTAAGGGTACACGAGCCGAGATTTTGGCCAGCAGTCACAGGATGACGACCGGGTCCCTCCTGGTGGCTAACAAGGGAACACCTGCCGGTTACGACACACAGGTCTTGGATCTGTGCCCCGTTTTTTGCGGTAAAATGGTTTGGTTGTACTGTCATGATTGGGGTTTTTGGTTCTTTGGAGGTAGTACCAGACCTTGGTGGGTTGGTTAAGACCGATGTGAGTCGGAAATAGCCCAAGAGCCCCACCGGCCCTTTTGGTTCTTTTAAGGTAGCGCCATACCTTGGTGGATTCATTGAGACCTATGTGCACAGTGGTAATCAAAGAGCCCCACCAGCTCCTACCACCCAGGGTATGGCCTCACAAGGACAAGCCATTCAGGCTTGCAGAGATATCTATCTAGTGATATGATATTTGCCTGATTGTTGAACTAAAGAAATAACACTAAGCCTTTTTCTTGGGGAGGGGGGGGTTGCATACATAAAAGATCATATGTCTCCCTTAAATGTTATAAGTCTTGACTTAGTATAAGTTTCGATATGAGTTGTTTTTTTTCTTCTTCTTCTTCTTCTTCTTCTTCCAATGCCCGCTGGGTACATGGCCAAGCGACGACCACCGCCAATTTATACTATACTAATCTCGGGGGCGGGGGGGGAGGAGGTTGCAAGTGGAAAAGTTCATTCACACACACATATATATATATATACTCGCCCCTCGCTTTTCTATACTTCTATGGGACAACTCATTTTGAATTATAAATTATAAATATAATAATTTTAAATTTAATTTTAATTCCACTTACCCACGTGCAGGTCTAAAAAAACAACTTTTTTCAACTCGGCAGTGGCCTTCTCATTGCAAGAGAAAATTCCTCAGACTCACAAAGAAAACCATCTCAGAGGTACAAAGATACCATCAAAATATCAAGAATAATCAACCAAAGTAAAATATCATTACAATGTTCAAAGATAATCAGAGTTCATCTCAAAGCCAAACGTTAGGTATCATTAGAATCTAAAGAAAACTTCTTTAACTAAGCCCAGAACAAAATCATCAGGGGCAGCCTGTAGTCAAAGTAGCATTGTTATTATTAATATCATTATTATTATTATTATTGTTAATAATAAGACATTCAATCACAGAGTAAATTTTAAAATCTAGCCTGAGTTAGTTAGGTCTTCAAAGTAAGTCACCAGAATTCATCTTGAAAAAGGAGGCCTTTTGCCGAAAAATGGGGGAGGCTGTCTTCGATATGAGTTGTTTTTTTTCTTCTTCTTCTTCTTCTTCTTCTTCTTCTTCCAATGCCCGCTGGGTACATGGCCAAGCGACGACCACCGCCAATTTATACTATACTAATCTCGGGGGCGGGGGGGGGGGGGAGGAGGTTGCAAGTGGAAAAGTTCATTCACACACACATATATATATATATACTCGCCCCTCGCTTTTCTATACTTCTATGGGACAACTCATTTTGAATTATAAATTATAAATATAATAATTTTAAATTTAATTTTAATTCCACTTAATCAATATTAAAGGGTGTCCACCATTTGTTGTCTGTGTGTTTGTGTCTTCATCTGCATGTATGAGTGTGTTTGAATGTTTTATGTGCGTGCCTGTGTGTGCTTATGGGTGTATGTGTCTGTGTCTGTGTCTGTATTTGTGCGTATGTGTATGTATATCTCGGCGTATATGTGTGTGTGTCTGTGTCTGTGTGTGTGTGTCCGTCTGCATCTGCATATAGCCGTCTTAATATGTATGTGTGCGTGTGTGTTGGTGTCTGTATGTATATGCATGTCGATACGTATACGTCTGTTTACATGTTTGTGCGTACATCTGTCTGTACGTCTATGTGTGCAAATGCGTATACATGCAAGCGTGCGTGTGTGAATGTACACGTGTCTGTGTATGTTTTATGTTAGTTTGTGTGTATTTGTGTACGTGAGTCAGCGTGTTCCCGTGTGTGTGTGTGGTGGCTGATCTTCAAAACTGTAAGTAGGTCTAAGTACCCATAATCGATAAGTCTGGAGGACTCTTCAATAATCGCAGGGAACCCCGACCACCACTTGAGAATCGACACGTCTCTCCTCATAACCCCCTCTTGTACGCAACGAGCTGTTATTATCTGGCCTTCCATTAGAGTTTTCATTCAGTTATCCCTCCTTGACTGGAGAGTTCCAATCTCTGTGATTAATAGTATTGGTTCGAATATACTCTAATAATGAACAGTGCGATTTTTTTTCTGTTTCTCTGTCAGTAGCAATTGACTCTCCAACTTGAAACTATCAATTTTGCCGAGATTAATATCTCCTATCCACCATTTTGGAATAATGGAATTTTCCATTGAAACGAGTTAAGCAGTTTCTTTTCATAAAAAAAAAATCGTAGAAATTCATATATACCCGTGATTTTTTTCTTAAAATCATTAATCAAAATATTAGTTACAAAGAATTATTAAAATACTGAAACTCAGAATGTAAACAAACATGACTGTCGATCAGAAATTAAGGCTAGGTTTGAGGGTACTATTTGGACTTCTGTTCCCATTTGAGTCTTGTAGCTTAATCGGTCAAGCAGGGCGGGCTAAACGATGCTTCCCTTTGGGGATATGGGTTCGAATCCTCCACTTGGGCTTATCCTTCACTTTCCGATCAACTGCCAGTGAATAATCGACGAGCATTGTGAGTGTTAAGTGGGCCTACTGTAGAGCGATAGCTGGTTGATTTTGAAAGCTATTGGTAATACATTTAATCATCACCAAGTGTCTAATTATCGTGGCCTTATATCAGACAATGCTAAGATCAGTAAATTTCTGTACTAGTGTTGTCTCGGTGCCTGTCGGTAGTCTCTCAAGCCATTTCCTAGTTTAGTGAGTTCTACCCTCGCTGTAATTTAAATTGTTTTAGCCTTGTGCCAGACTTATTTGTAGGAGAGAGGGAGTGGCAGGATGCTTGAAAGGGTAACGGCACAGAGAATGGACCCGGCGAGTTGAGTTCAAACCCAGGCTGGGGCAATTTTTGCTTACTTTGCACTGATACCCTTAAGGAAGGTATGGGTCCATTCCTCCAGTCAGGTATGGGTCAAATAGCCCATGGTAAAGTGAGTGACGCCATTTCGGGTGCTTGTTGCCTTCAAGTCTATTTTACATATCGAACATGTCGAGTAAGCAGTACAGTGATACGTGGAGCTCAATAAAGGATGGCTGAAGCAGTAGGCAACGTAAGGGCACTACTTGACTTACATTGTATGGGGGAAAGTGAGAAGCCGTTGGCTAATTCCGCTAACATCTTCTCAAGGATATAACAACGAAAACACCCGGAATTAACCACTCCAATTAGTAATCAATCCGGGGTGATACGAACCTCGGTCGTTAGCGATGCAGACCTAATAATGCGTCTTAATACGGTGTGTTACATTTTCTGACCTCCGCTGTCAGAGAGCTCCAGTCACTTAGACACGCATTTACCTACCCTTTACAGCTCCCCACTAAATATCCGTTCATATAAAGTATGAGCGTTGCCTAATTGACATCCAAGCTGGACGGATACTGGGAGTAATTTTTTGTGGAGAGTGGGGCCAGAAGAGGTCTTCCAAACTTGACCTTAGTTCTAAATTTTGGCGCCTAACGAGTCGGTAATAATACCATTCTGGCCTCTTGGAACCTACAAGTAGCAGATTTGAAATATCATCCTTACTGGGCTCACAGTGTTCCATCTATGCAGCGAACAACAACAACAACAAAATTATGCAATGTGGTGAAAATTTAATGTCGTGCATGATATTGTATTAAATGATAATGAATTATTAAAGAAGTAAAATTCATACACCGAATAAATCATTCTTTTCATCAAACTCTTTTTGTTAAAAGTAACTGGACTTAGTTTCATGAACTTGAGCCAAAAAAAAAATGAACGATCGTCTTGAGAGTGAAATATATGTTCTGCACAGTCAGCTCCACTTCTCCGGTTGTTCAGAGACTCTTTCGTCCCGCGCAGGCCATGAAAGGGGAAAAAAAGATAAGGGGGAACATCGCTCACAAAGCGTTCCATAGAAAGTTGATAAAAAAGTTACTCCTTAACTAACTGAATGAATTTAGTCATACATCGACTTACGCTTCACTGACTTACGCCCTATCGCAGATACGTCGTCAAAAGAGGTTTAAAAACACATTGACTTAACTTTGCAATTCTATCGATCAACGATGGAAATTCCCGTCGTGTTATTGCGAGCTTGATACAAAAAGTGCAGTGAAGGAAAGTAAACGGTAAAAGAGAAGACATCTTGTAGGTTTGAGCTAATCAATTAGTGAAACAAACTAATGGACGACATTTTTCCTTCCTCATCAGGAAGTGAAAAGCAAAAAAAATTAGAAGGAAGATGTATTTACAATATAGAGGTTTAGGTAAATATGTACGCCATAGTATTTTATACTGTGCAGAATGTATATTTCATATCGCCCTGTGATGGTTGATTTAATGGTTGCCTATGTGGAGTCACACACGTATTGTCGAAGTATGGCTGTACACCTTTTTACGGAATCGTTCGCAGGTTGAGCTCAGTCTTTAAAACAGTAGACTTGAGAAAAAACTCTCATCCCTAATAAAATGGCTACTATATCTATTGCCAGTACTGACAGATAGAAAACAGCTGATTCTCTATATAAGAAATATAAAGGAATATAAAACACATGGAAGTGGATAGCAAAATATTTTGCGAGAAATTCTCTTTGTTCTACGGCAGCTGACGACATATCACCCGAAAAAACTTATTTTTTGTTTTGAAGTGGCTGACGAGATATCTATCGAAGTTTTTTTTTTTTTCTTTTTGTTTTGAGGCCTCTGTTGAGATAGCTCTAAATGAATTTCTTTGCATTGGAGCAGCTGACGAAGCATATTGCTCGTATGACGTCGCACGTCGACGTTGGTGATAAATGTTCTTATGCATATTATAATTCATCAATGGCAGCCGGTTGCACTGTGGGAAGAGAACAAGCAAGTAGAGGCAGTGTGGTGATTTTGACAACGTTCTGTTGAGAAACACTGCACCTTATCATTCATGTAGAGCACACTTGGTCTTGTACCATCCACCTCAACATCCTTTGAAGACCAGGTACACCCCTTCATGGTAACAGTGTTTCAAGATGTCAGTCAATACACCCTTCCTCACTGCACGAGTATGGGGATGATTTCAGGAACACGTCGACTACTTAATTGTTTTGCTCTTGCCACCAAACGCCCGAAATCTCAATCCAATGGAGCGCTTAAGGAGTAGATTGAACCAACATGTTTACGCTGAGAAAACTCCAACTCGTAATTTGCTGCAGTCAAAGGATTTGTGGCCAACATCCTAGACCTAGATCAAAGAGGTCTTGTAGAGTCCATACCTGGTTGAGGAAGAGCTGTTCTGTGGGCACATAGAGGATTACCACCTGATTATGCAGATGGTCATGATGTTTTGGCACATCAATACATCGTATTTACTGCGTATGTAATCTAAGAGTACATCTAAAATAGAAAACATTTACGGCGTGAGGAAAGTAAGATTTTTACAAAAAAGGGAAGTACCATTATGATAAATTTGCCGTTAAAACCGATTGATTTTATACGAAATGTATTGATAATGAGAACCCAGACAATTCAGAAAAAGTGACTTTTTATTACCCTTTCACAGTCTTATGCCCCGGGTTCCTTTAAGCGGCGCTATTTTAGGGATTTACTGGTTTCAGTAATTTTAGTAATGTACTGAAGTCTTCACGTGATGTTGCTGCAAACGAATTCCTGACAATAATCTTGCGAGAATGTACAAATATACGTGCCGTTAGAATTCGTGAGTCATTAAATAGCGCCGTTACAATGAGTGCCGCAACAAAGTTTATTGTGAGTCGCTCAGCTGACTTATGCGGGGAGGAGAGAAGAGATGTGCGTGCGAATATATATATATATATATATATATATATATATATATATATATATATATATATATATATATATATATATATATATAAATGAATACAGGAAGGTGGAAGGCAAAGTGTGAGATCTGTGGGAACATTATCCTGCAATATCCACTCTCAACCAGCACCCCCACAGGAACAGAGAGGTAAATAACAACAACAACAAGTCTGGTTAGACACACAATAGAAACTGTCATTGGATTAACATCTTTTGGTATCTTTGCTGTGTTGGGGATGATCAATAAGACATGAATTTGGTATGAGGGGTGATCAATGAATAAGTTAATAATGTAGCCTTTTGTTTGGCAGTGACCACAGAAAGTCTGAATTTTTAAAAATGCCAGTCACACAAACCAAGTAGGAACTTTCATTGCAAATTCACCCCCCTTAAAAACCCATCCAGGAGGATTTTCGAAAAACGTTATTTCTCGGCGTAGTAAGGAATAGATATAGAAATCTTTTTGCCCTTTAGCTCCATTGGTATGACCTGCATACATGGTACATACATAGCCAGCTAGCCAGCAAGTCAAACCAACTCAAAAACTGAAGAAATCTATGTTTATATAAACTGTATTGATGTTGACAGTCTCGATTGACGGTTCCTAACGATGATAAGCGATGACGTTTCTCTCCAACACATATCTCACGAACACAGAAAAAAAAGGGGTGAATAATGACATAAAAACACGGCGGTAAATTCCCAACTACATTAAAGGTTCATCAACAAACCGTCAAAAACAATGGCCGCCAATAATACGGCCATTATATAAGCGGATTCAGCCGACAATTTCGAGGGTTCAACAGTGTCGTCTGTCAGGCCGCATTTACACTTGACTGGGTGGGAAAGAGGACATTTTACGCGAACTGCAGTAATCTGTGGTGGGATATGAATTAATTTATCAAACAGTATGGTGTTAAAAAGACGATTTGCGGGAAGCTAATTTGTTGCTAGAAATGAAACCCGTTTATTCCATTTACATGTTTTGTTTATAAATTGTGATGAAAAGTAGCTGTAGAATTAAGGTGAAGGTAAATACTTCTAAAATCACAATACGAATTAGTTTGTATTATTCTGCAATTGGAAGTCATTGGAAAATTTTTATGTTTTCTTTCTTGTTTTGCTTCGAATTTTGTAAAAATTATTGCTTGGGGGTTTCATAGTTGAATGTTCTTGACAAATAATTTCAACTTTTGTTATATTTGAATGGGTTTTATTCCAAATTTTATTTCCAAAATTCAACATTTCTCTCCACGCAACCTCATATACATATGTATTCTTATGTAAATACGTGTAAAGTTCAGATTTTCTGCAGTATTTCATAGGCAAGCATTTTGTTATTTTCAAGACCAAGCTCAATTTAACGCCATTTCAAGATACAAATAAATATTATCCAACAAACACATATCAGCCATGTATATTGAAAACCCAGGAGCTGTTGTCACTAATATAGCTCTACATTTTATTTTATGAGTTACATTATTGTCAAGGTTAACATTGTGCGCAACTATTCAACACAAACAAGATATAAATTCAGTAGACTCCCGTTATTGCAGCTAGCATAGAGATTTCAGAGTGTCGTTATAACGAATTAGCCGTTATAAATTGTGGATTTTATACTAAATGTATTAATGATGAGAAACCAAAAAGGACCGATAAAAAATATTTTTCATTACCCCTTGAGAGTCTAATGCCTTTTACGGATTACAAGTCAGCAAATAAAATGAATGGACCAAAAAGTAATTTTACAAACGATATACTCTGTGGTATGTAATTGTTTGTTTGTTAAACGTTTCTAAATACAATGGGCAGACAGAAACTTAATACAAAGATAAAGGAATAATATATTGGGAGGGTTTACTGATTTTAGTTTTTAAAATAATGTACTGAAATCTACGCGTGGTATTGTTATGATTTAATATCCGACAATACTCTTGCCAGAACATAAAAACTAACTTGTCATTAGAACGTGTGTGTCATTGGATAATGCCGATAGAATAGATATCGTTACAACGAGGGTTTACTGTACATTGAAAGCATCACCTAAGGGCATCAGTTATTAAGCTAGCCAGACATACCATTACTCATTCTTGAAAATAAACTTCTACTTTGATTGTCTCACCTTATTTTATAGACAAAATCTCTCATATTCCATCGACTGTTCATCAACATCTTGAAAGGTAGAGCATCCATCTTGAAACAGATTCTTCGTCCAAAATATCAATTTCTAAAAAAGAATAAACTTCACACAACATATGCCATTGCTGATTATTGTGATTATGTTCTTGACAAATGAATTTCATTATTCCATGAATATGCCATACTAAGATGAATATATCCTTATCATTTTGATATAAAGTTTCGACCATCAGAACAATTTTGAACGAGAGAGCTTTTAATGCAATAAAGTGTACGAATGGTCTTTCTATAATTCCTACCTGCCTTAAAAACATATTAATATGATACAGATTGTGACTCTAGGGATTTCATCAAATCCCTAGGGATTTTGTGAAATCCAGGAACATTTCAGAAATCTAATGAAATTTCCACTTTCAACATTATAGTAATGTTCAATAAGTCTGTGATGTTGACCATTAATCCTGTGATGAGTTCGATCCTTACTTACTATAGTAGCCTTGAGTTTAACTGGGCTAAACTTGGTAAATATCTATCATATTCTGCTTCCATATTTACAAGGTTATAACTACAGTTTAGCTCAGTTTGACACGATCTATATCAGTATCTATCTCTGTTGCTTTTTTTCTCATCATTGCCCCTTCTCCGTCTCACCTATCTATGTATCTATCTGCCTGTCTGTCTGTCTCTCTCTGTTCCTTTCTCTGTTTCAATCTCTCTCTTTCTTCCTCTATCTCTCCCTCTTCAAGTTCTATTCTCCTCCTCCCTGCTCTTTTGTTGGCCTCAGTCCGAAATACCAAAAAGGCGCCCAGTAAATTATCAATCAACTGTGGTTGAGAAACAAGAAACAGAATCCAAACAGGAAACGTCAAGACGGCCAAGAACAACGCGACAAAATTACTCGACACCTTTTGGCCCCCAACAAAAATGGCGGACAACAAAATGGCGGGAATAAGAGAGAAAAATGGAAAAGGGAGAGGGGGAGACGATAAAAAGAGAAAAAGGAAAAAGAAAAAGAGGCAGACAACGAAGAGAAGAAAGGGAAAGACAAAAAGGGAGAGGTATAAGATAATAAACGGAGAAGAAAGAGAGGGATACGATAAAAAGGAAAAAAGAAAGATATGACTATAATAATATAGTTCTGAAAATTATGTGCTCGCCAAAATATGTGTATAAGCGTGTGTGTGGATTAATGTGTGTGTGTGGATGCTGGCATATATATCTATGCGTGTGTGTGTTTGCATATAGAGCAAGATCCCTCACACGTACTTAAAAGTAAGAAAATTACGTACCTATAATGTGTTAATAGAATTGAAAAAAAACTTTTCAACATACTGAACAAGATTGTTCTATACCAATATATATCCAGGACATACCCAACTATAAATACTACTGTTTATAGAACGAAGTAGTTCCTGGTGGATTCAAATCACCAATCACTTACTTACAAAATGAACGAGATAACTGTACCACGAAGATATACATTATGAAAAAAAAATTTCTTTTTTAAAATAAATCATTAGTGCCCGGTTGATCGACAGTTTGACGTCCGAAATCTTCCATAGTTCTAACTCTTACAATCTTGTTATATGTTTACAAATCGGAGAATCCTCGTTTTTTTATTTTTTAGGGGAAACATTCGAAGGGTAAAATCATGTGTTTTTGGAAGGTTTAGTGTTATTCACTTCAATTGTTTAGTTTTGCGTTGCTATATATCGAATTTGAAGTTAAAATTCTCTAAAAAATTTGTATCTGCGTCTTCCAGAGAAATTGTTGTAAGTCGGCGTTAATTGAATGCAGTAAAGGTCTCTACAAGATAACGAAAATTCTACAAAGTTTTTACAAAATTCGTCGATTTGTGCAAAAACTCAATTTATTCATATTGGGGACAGGGCGCTAAATGAGCCTGCCCAGCATGTATGCATACGTTTGAGGTACTTTGTTTATGGTTATTCAGAGTATTCTGGTTCCATGCAAAAGAGCAGGATCATATTGCAACAGAATGTCTGTTCATTACAGAATAGTTAATGGTCACGCACGTGGAGCATTATTGTGAAGTTGGTAAATCTTACAGTGGTGGACGATGACCACAGTAAAATGTTGCTGCCGGATATGATTTCAGGCTGATAGACAAGTCACCAGGACAGTCATTGATCAGCATTTAGACTTTGTGTTGAGACCCTAAGCTTTATAAAGCTTGAGGACTGTCATTTTGGTTATGGACATTTACATTTTATAATATTCTTGAAAGGATCTTTCCCATATGGTCAAACACACACTTCGAGCAGACATAATTCGAGGAACAAGAAAAATGTTTGGTGGACTTGATGCAGTCTCTCCAGTGAAAACGGACATATATCCGCGTCTGGTTTTCAGTCATTGATATATGCATTTTCAATTTTTCGAAGCCCCAGCGGATTGTGAGGCCCTAAGCTGTAGCTCATTTAGATCATAACTTAATCCAACGGTAAATGCAATAATCCTATAAGAATCTAAAACGAGGCAAAAGAAACAGGGGAAGATGCAGTGGGACGCTAATAAGCACAAAAGAAGAAGGGACGAGAAAAGTGTGGAATATTGGATTAAAAGGGAACAAAATCAATAAAAAAAACACTTAAAGAGAAAGAATGTGAAAGATGATGTGAGAACTCGGTTTGCCTATTCCGTTTTTCATACTGTTAACCGTTACGCCACTCTACACCTCCAAATATACAAGATAACTATTAGGCGATTGATCGACTGCTAGCAAGCTAATCTCACAATCCATCTTGTACCTCTAGATACTCTAAAAAGATTTCTACCATTCTCACCATCCATTCTCGCAAGCCATTCATAGTGTTATTGAATCGATCCTTTATAAGTGCCTTACTACTGCAACCTTATACCTTGCTAAGATAAGTTCATTAGGTTCAAGCTATTAAGCTGTAGTTAACAAGCAATGTTCCTTCAAATATTCAGTAGTCACAGTCTTATTTTTTCTTGTGTCAAATATATACGCACACTGAATGCCTGTGCATAAGTAAATTTGAATTTGTTTCAAGACAATTTTGGCCCAGCTTATCTCTCATAGCTGATAAAAATGTATTGGCATTCAAGTATGATTGCATTCTACAACATTATGTATTTGACTAGGACTTTATTCTAAACGTTGAATTACTTTGTTTATTTCCTTGCTCCTTTTAAATGAAATATGAATGAGTTTTTTTCTCATTTTTATTTGATGCAACGTTGAAGTAAATTGATAACAATGACACGGACCAATCTACACATTAGATTATCAAACTTGCTGAAAATCATGATCTATTATTATAATACTCAATCTATTATTATAATAGTCAAATCATTAGTAAGTTTTATGATACCACATTATTTTTAGTAAGTAACATTTTGTGTGCTCTATAATTTCCTATGGACACTGGTCGCAATACACGTGCGCTCGTTCATGGCTCAGGGATAACTATGTTAGCAAACCGTTGAAAGTTTTTAAAAAAGTCCCGTCCTCATTAAGTGCTCCACTGTTGTGGCCTTGTATCAGACTAAGCTTCACTTGGTAAAACATGAATTTCGAATAATAATACATAATGAACACAAATAATAAATACAGAAAGGGAGATAGAGAGAAAGAAAGGAGAATAGATAGAAAAAAAGGGAAAATAGAAAGAAAGAGAAAGATATAAAAGAAAAAAAAGAAACGAAGAAAAAAAGAAAGAAAGAAATCAAGGAAGAAGGAAAGAAAGAAAAAAGGAAAGAAAGAAAGAAAGAAAGAAAAGAAAGAGAAGAAAGAGAGGGAAAAAAAACGAAAAAAAGAAATATTATTTATATCTTTCTCTTCCTTCCTACCTTCTACTTTTCCCCTCCTTTTTACTTTTTATTTCTCCTCTGTCCTTACCTCTCCTACACTTTCTCTCTCCTTCCTCCTCCTGTGACTTTGGTCACCGATAACAGTGCACTGTCATTTTTTCGGTTTTTTTCCCATGATGCAAAGCGCCATGACTGATGCACCATGTTTAATTAAAGGAAATACTGGGAACATAAACAAAAAAGAAAACCAGTGAATTCGCCATTCATTCAAACATCGATATTGACAAGAGAATAATGATTTCACAGATTTTTTTTGAGTATCATTATCATAAATACTTTATCCAGTAACCCGAAGTTGCCCGGCTTGAAACTGCTCCCATGATATACTTATGTAATTAGGCGTTTGATGGACTATGTTTCCTGTCTTTACCATTTGTCAAAGGAGACAATAATCAAATGCTAATTGTAGAGTAGCCTCCCTTACGAGGAACCGTTGACCAAAACTGTCAACTTGAGTTTCTTCAGTATTTATGGTGGTCTGGTTGGCTATGTCTAGATGTACCATGCGCACCTATGTAGCTGAAAGGCAATTACTCCTTATTATGTCTAGAAAAAACTTTCTTTTTTTTTTTTGAAAATCCCTCAAAATAAGTTTTTAGTAGGTGGGTGGGGGAGTCAATTTGCATTGGACATTTATTCTAAATCGACTAACTATTTTGTGTCCGAGAGCCTTATTCCCGTTTTTTTAACCCAAACTGTTTTTAGTGATCACGACCCAACAAAAAGCGAAAGAAGAAACTTATTCTTTGATCACCCATTTTTCAATTTTTAATTGATCACCCCAAATACGACATGCTACTGAGGGACGTTGGTCACATGACAGTTTCTATTGAGTGACTAACCTGACCCATCTATTTATCTAGTCATTTATTTATTAGTTTTGCAAATGCTTTTAGAAAAAAGGCTGGATTCATTCTGAATCATTTGAACATAAACAAGAAAATGCCGAGTAACATAATGTTTCTCATTTTTTTTTAAAGTAAGGTGCAATTAAAAAAATCATTTAAATACTTCCGTCATTTTTTGTGGGTATGGGTAAATTACTCATAATTACTGCCAATGATTAGCAATCGTTAAGATCAACATTTCCGATTTTATCGTTAAAAATGAAGCGGAAAGAAAATACTATCTGAAAGCAGTTTCTCTTCGTAAGCCGATATGACGTTAAGCAGAGAAGCAGTCACGATTAATTTATATGGGAGAAAGATTTTCAACTTATATGCCTATATTCCCTTTCACGCTCTCTTCTGCTTTTTTTTTTTTTTTTTTTGATTTCTTAGGACACATATTGTTAACGGATACACAAAAGTGACCTGAAGTCGTTTTAACGTGAAAGAGTTCGGTATTTCAATACATATGCTACCTCAAAGTGGAAGAGTCCATGAATACAGACAGTGGAAGAGTCCATGGATATGTACAGAGAAACAGAAATGATTCCACTGCTCATTATTATTGTAGATTAGTTTGCTAACCACTGCCCCACAACAAAACCCCCTCTTCCCATTCGGTATCCTCGTTTGAGTTTTTCCTCTCTCAGGATTATTGTTATCGTGTCCACCTAGCCGGCACCAGGTCAGGCCAAAGTTCAAACCACTAAGTTGTCACATTGGTACGAATTTATGCGACCGCTGTTAACAGAGGTTAGCATGTTAGAGTCTTTATTAGTTACTAATTTAGTCAGATGAAAGAAACAATTGGTTTGGACTTTTTGTTCTCTGGGTCTTTGATGCTTTCCCCTCGGTTGATTGCCGGTCTGTGATCCTCAGATAGATTCCTGGCGCCGAACCTTTTGTCTTTGACTCTGTGAGAGGAATGATGGGTTACTGTTTGGCTTCTGTTGTTTGGAGGAAATTTGGAGGGTTCTCTTTTGTTATTGGCCTTTCCCCATCTCTCTGTCTCCGATTCTTTTTTTGTTTCTTTCGATCTTTCTTTCTTCGGCGTTCTTTTCTCTTTCTTCTGATCTTTCATTCTTGCTTCGTCTTCCTCCTTACTTTTTTTCATTCTGATTTCCTTACTTTTGAATCTTATCTTCTGTCTATCCGTCCCAAATTTCTCTCTCCCCCCCCTCTCTCTCTCTCTCTCTCTCTCTCTCTCTCTCTCTCTCTCTCTCTCTCTCTTTCTCTCTCTCCTCGATTCTTCTTATGTTTCTTTCGATCTTTCTTTCTTCGGCGTTCTTTTCTCCTTCCGATTTTTCATTCTTGCTTCGTCTTCCTTCTTATTTGATTTTCATTCTGAATCTTATCTTCTCTGTATGTCTGTCCCCCAATCCCCTCTGTCTGTCTGTCTGTCTGTCTGTCTGTCTGTCTGTCTCTGTCTCTCTCTCTCTCTCTCTCAATCCTGTCTTTGCTTCCTATCTCTGCTGTTTTAGTCACTCTTTTCTGGTTATTTTCACACTTTGTTCTTCTTTAGATAGATAGATAGATAGATAGATAGATAGATAGATAAGTAAATAGATAGATAGGTAGGTAGGTAAATGGATAGATAATTTATACATATATATATTAACCATAATACTTTTCTGAACCTTATTATGAGCCAGATATGATGTGTGGCCTAATTCAGGCAAAATTCGTTCCCTTATTGATCCACAGAGAAAATAACGAACGGGGGATGAAGTAATAGAAAATGAAAAATAAAAAGATCTCGAAAAAAAAGACTTCCCCACAAAAAATAAATCAGAAAAAAATGGACGCAAAACTACAAGAAATTGCCGTTGGGTGTCGACCTTACCAATAAATTCCTGCGTCGAACTCCATGTTATCCAGATAAAAGCAGCAGATAACAGATCGACGGTGCTGCCCCCTGGGATTAAGACCCATAATATATAATCAGAAATCATTGATTTCAGCCTTTATTTTATCGAGATATATTGACTTTTTCTTCTGTATTTTTTATGTGCCTTATCATGATTAATTGTATTACTATTATTGATCACTATTATATTATATTTCTATTATCAATTATTATTCATACATGATGTTACGGCCAAATCACGTTAGATACATCGGTTCTCGTACAATCACCGGAATTAAGCAACGGTGAGCCTGGTCAGTGCCTAGATGGGTGACTGCTTGGGAACACCAGTTGTCGGAAGCAGCTAGGGTCATGTAGCGAGCCCCACTTCGCCATCCCCGGGAGAGATATCTGAACTACGGAACGCAAGCCATAGCCCCATGTTTCTACTCCTCGAACCAAACCCTTTGACTAGCCTGGCTGCGAGCGACAAAAAATAAATCAATTCATACACAATGGTTGGCAGGATGTTTCCTCGTGGAGTAGTGCGTAGTAAACCAGTCTCACAAATTATTTGGAGTAAGTTCGATCCTATGGGATAACGGATAATATATAATTACAAATCATTGATTTTACCAAACTCCTAGAGTTGACTTTATAATCATGAATTTGTCGGACATTGAAATTTAAGATGTTTTTTAAGGCATGAATAAGAGAGGGGGAGGGGGAAAAGAAAGAGTGATACCATGACACCATGTTTTATCGTTTGCGAGTTCTCGGTATTTCTTGGTAAACATTGAATTTCTGTGATGAAAAAGATTATTGTTAAACTCTTACTATTGAGGTTTGACTTTATTTTCATTTGTCTCAACAATGACATTGACATCACAAAAAGCAGTGACGTCATGACTGCACGAACTAGAGTCGCTGATTTTTCGATGAATCTCCTTCCTTGAACCACCGTAGCCATCAAAGATGGTGAAGCGTTCTATCCCTATTCAGATATGTATGCATTTGTTTATGCGTTTGTTTGTGTTTTCACGTGTGTTTGCACGATCACATTACCTGTCAAGTAATTATCGATAGAGATTGAGTGACAGCATGTCTCATCAAACCCCCAGAACGTTTCTCAGCATTATCAGAGACGCCAACAGCACCGTGGTCTGGCAGTCACAAATCTCCTTCAAGTTTTAATTCATCTAATTTTAATTCGGGTACTTTTAGCACAGTTTTAAGTTCACCAGGTATGATTGACACAACCTTAAACTTCACGTCCCAGAGCTTTCACATTTTCTCCTGTCGGTCCAGGCATCCTCCTTTTCTTTGTTTATAGCTATCAGATAAAGTCTTTTTAACTGGATTGGCTATTCAGTTCGAACTGTGAATTCCCATAGAATCATTTTCATTTTAGTTTCTGGTCTCTCGATTGAACTGACACGGGTATCCCCACTTTTCAAAAGTTTGCTTTTCGTCACTTCCTCGCTTTTATAAAGAAAAGCAAGACACGGAAATAGCGTTCAGCTTTTGTTTTGCTGGGAGCCGTTCTAGAGGCAGCGCTAACCTTCTTATCCTGTATCATTCCTGCCTTTACAATCAGTTTGTAATATTTGGGGTTTTATGTGTTATTAGGTATGAGTTTTTTTTTGGAGGGGGTCTGCAGAAGCTGAATAGATTTCCCTGTTTAAATCAATGTTATTTTGAACAACATCTGCTGTTCTTTGTTGCTTATCTCATATTGGCCTGGTGTCCTTGTTGCTCTCAAGTCACACAAAGTAATAAATAACTTATGCTTGCGTGAACGGTAACTCCGGTTTACTATATGACACTCGCAAGGTAATTCCCTCTCAGTCTTTTTCACGACAACTTCGACCTCTGCTTCCAGAATGAAGATCTGCTCAAAAAGCAACTTTGCACAAAGGCAAGATTTAAAATTCAAGGCTCATCGACAAATCGATTGTACTCTTCCATCCATACCCCTGTCGCCCCGCTGCATAAGAAATGGTAGGTGGTAACATCACAGTAGTAATGAGAATACCTCAGAACTCATTTTCAACGACAGCTTCTAGTTTGTATTCATACCAGGCCAAAACAGTAGGTACGAGTCGGTCAGTTGACATTATTTTCAGAGAGCCTCCCCCCATTTTTTCTGCTTTCAGTTAGGATTAAAGTGTAGTATCTGTTCGCTGGCAGAGCCCAACGTTCCAGTACTGATGCTTGCCTGCCGAATGGGCAGGAGATTGTGTGGTGGTGAACATCAAAGAGGTTAGCAAAATGTGTTAGCCAATGAGAAAACACTGAGGCTGTGCATTGTTAAGCACATTGAGAACCTTTGGACTCATCCTTGGATTATCTTTCTATTACTTGGTCCAGCTACGGGGAAGTAGTTCGCCCTGGGACGGCGCTGTCCCACTGCATTAAGAGGGACAGGTCGGGCTCGTCACGACACTTTCACGACCTCAGTTGCTTTAGCAACCACAGTTGCATTTCTCACGTTAAGCTTCACCTTGTGTAGCATTTCGCTCCAGTAGATGCGCAGGTGGAACTTTCCTATTCTGGTATGCTCCCTTTTTTAACACTTGCAATTCTACGGCTGTCAAGTTTAAGAAGGGTCCAGAATATCTCAGTATTGGTTATCATTTTCATTCAATTTTCACCCTTACCTCGATTCTATCCACAATGATCACCTCGTGCTCTTTGGAACCAGATCGCTACCGATGTAGCTGAGTACGATGACTGCCAATTTCGTTACAACTTTAACAGTCACCATTTTTATATTTTCATTTTCTTTATATTCGAAATTTTGAAGGAGGTGGTAAAGATATTCCAAGTTCTTTTTCATTGATTGATTTATTTATTGTATTTTGTATTTATCAGAAAAATATCTCTAGGCGTGCCGCTATCCCCACCCTTCCGAGGTTGGGGTGTGGTCGAGATGTTGAAAAGTTGTAAATCAATATTAATTACTCTCATTGGCATAACAATGAGGTTAGAGGTCTGGAAAAAGACAAATTTCTCACTTTGCTGGAAAATCGTTTCCGAAGTGTGGATTGTCCGAAGATAAATAACAGAAGATACGAATCCATTTTTATCGGGTTTTCTTTGACCAGGAATCAATCTCTACAAGAATGGCATTGTATGTTTTTTTTTAAGTGGAGTCATACGTCGACTTACATCCGACCGACTTACGTTTGATGGCAGACAGTCCCTTTAAGAGCTGAAACCCATCAACTGCGGTTGATGGGAATTTCAGTTACGGCGACTCAGGGTCATTTTCATCATGCTAGCATGCTAGGAACACAACGCACCTATCTTGTTTGTTTCAAGTTCTATAGAGAGGGGGTTGCAAAAGAAAAGAGTCTTTGTTGAGTTGGGGTAATAGCTTATTGAAACAAACGTAATGGATGACATTTGTTCCTTTCTCTTGGGTTGGCGGGTAGGCAAGGAAGACGTATGTATAATTTGAAGGTTTAGGTAAATATGTGTGCCATGGTATCTTATGCTGTACAATGTGTATATTTCATTTTACCTTTGATGATCGACTCATGATCGAGTTGCGTCCACACCATACAAACATGACTCATGGCTGTAGTCTGTCATGAAATGTTAACATTTATAAATGGCGATTAAAAGGGATTTTCCAATATCTTTGGTATTGTTTCGTTATACTGTTATCCTTTCTCTTTTGTGAGTTTGCGTTATCAAACCTAAATAATATTGAATTGAAGAAACTAGAAAGCACTCGGAGAGTGCAAGAGTCCATTGTTTCCGATGGTATGGTATCAGCACAATTGTTACTTTTAAAGGGAAGAACCTATAGTTACCGACAGAGAAATAGAAAAATACACACTGTTCATTGTATAGATCGATTACTTATGACGCTTCGAAAAAGACGATGCGACTTCCTTCTTTAGGTGACGCCATTCCACAGCCTTAAATTTATTTTCATTAAGTTGTTCGAAAAGTTGTGTCGCATTTTCTTGAGGGTGATAAGCAGATGTAATATGACAAAGTTTCCGGGCCGAATTAGGTCAGATTTGGGTACTCGATACACGTCCAGTTAGAAATGAGTATTCCGAAAGCTGTTGGGAGTAATATCCTCATCACTTTGAATATATCGACAACTAGTTGCTCAGCCTTGATCTAACTTTGCAACTAATAGGTGGGGAACTTACATGCACGAACGGACACTCTCCGTGGTTTTATTCAGTCGACATTGAGAGTTTCTGTACTATATGAGCATCACATTGACAATGTTTTGATGTTTTGATGTTTTTATCTACCTGATTCCCTTCATATCTATCAGCTTCTCTTAGACCCCTTTTCCTTATACCTTCATCTACCGAAGCATTCATATCCCCTTCTTCATATCACAGGACCACACTCTATACCATATGAATGCCTTAGATGTCCTTTGAACCATGGCCATAAGTATCCATGTTTATCATATAACATAAGGTTCCCTTCCGGCCACTTCATCTATCTATCAATCTATCCATCCATCTGTATCTCCATATATATTTATATATTTTCCTCAACCCCTCCATATATATATATATATATATATATATATATATATATATATATATGCTCAATTTCTTCACGTCTATCTCGATCCCTCCGTATCTATCTATCACTTTCTGTTGATTTCTCACATAGACACTGAAGGCTTACACACGACCTACAGCTCGACATTTCCAAGAATGCCTTAGATCTTCTTGAACCAAAGCCATATATACCCATGTTATTCGCTTGACATAAAGTTCACTTCCGGCCAGTCGAGGCAACACCGGAAATTGGGTTAGAATTTTTGTTTAACCTGCGTCCATTTTGAACAAGATGCTTTCGCCATATTCAAGGGTGTCGGCCATTTGACTCACTTCTTTTTGGACAGAGATGATCAATTACATACGGGGTGTGAAGGGATCGATGGATGTTTCATAGAAATTTAGACTTTGAATCTGTCCGTCCGGAGGAAGTCTTTCGATGTTATTAGAAATCGGATGGGCGTCGATTAGACTTTAATTAAATCCCTTTAGTTTCTTTCCTTCAGAGGTGAACTATCGATTTCATCGTGTATCTAAATTTATCTATCGTACACTCTATCTCAGTCTGTTCATATATTTCAGTCAGCTAAGTAACCAATCTATTTTTTTCATATTTATCTATCTCTTGCTGTTACTCTCACGCATTTTCTGGAGGTGGTGCGTGGTGTTATGGTTACCTTCAACAGATTCGACGAGCGGGGTTCGAATCGTAGTCCCCTCTAAGCTGTGCATCTACACACGTTTTATAATCAGTGCACATAGAAAGTAATGTGCAGAAAAATTTCTAATTATGTAAATAGCTTACTTAGTTTTTATTGAAAAAAAAATTGATTTACGATGTTTAATCAGAAAGGATACTTTCGTCACTGAGAGAATATTGGCACAATATGATTTTTGCACCCATTTTTGCTGGGTAGCCATGTTAATATAACTATTTTTCAATCCCCGAAACGGTTACATGGTAAACAATTAATGATCTCAATAAGAAAAATTCACACATAGTACCATAATATCAAATTATGTGTAAAGCGTAAAAATACACTAAAAAAATTTACTTAAGTTACATTAACAGATATTAGGGAATAATTGACTGAAATTATATAAATCTTAAGAAAAGAGTTTTTTTTAATATCTAATGTTTAAAGCTGTATAGATTTCTAAACTATATATATATATTTGTATATATATATATTGGCTGCCTAACGGTGGGGTGGAGGTTGTGGCCCTCTGCAGTTACATCACCATAGGGGGTGACACCAAGATGATTGCCTGAAAATTGTTGGTATAGTTTCTTGGTAATTCTAGTTTTTAATGAAACAGCTATCCGTCCACACGATATTGCCGGAAGTACTAAATTAATTCCAATGAGGTTTCGTGAAAGGGTGAGTGATTGGCCACAGGAGAAATGATTCAATTTTGGAGCAAATTCATGCACGATTACCACCCATACGTCGTAGTTATATGTCAACTCGATATAATATCGCCGAAAGTTCGTGTCTATATCCTCAAAATTTCAGGATTGATTCTAATGAAATTAGGCAACAGGCTAAGAGAGAGTTGAATTTTTTCTATATGTTCATGACTATCCTCGTTATATCTCCCAAAGTACTGCATGAATTTCAGTGAAAATTTGTGGAAAGGTAGAGATATTACCACCAAAGAATTAATTGAATTTAGGTGGGACCCATTCCATATTACCTACCCTCGGTCAGACTCATACGTCCACATCATTTAATATCGCTAAAATTTCATGTCTGTCCACACGATATCTCCAATAATTCTCTATGAATTTCAATGGAATTTTGTGGAAAGTTGAGCAATGGACTCCGGAAGGAGTGATTGAATTTGGAGACGGTTCCATGCACACAATTGCTCCTCCTGACAATGGCGTAGTTTTATTATACAGTTGTTTTTGAAGATACTGAATAAAGACATTTTCATAGTACCTGTACTTATTCATATCATTTCACAAAGACAGAACTGGATAATTGGATGCTAAAGACGAATAGAATTGTTAGTATGTCATCACATTCAATAATTTGGGAGGATCATGATGAATAATGAATAGTATTAGTACAAACAGACCAACAAAATGCTAGACATCGTGGGGAGAGAGCAAGTTTTGGGAGTGGGGTTACACTATAAGTTATCACCTCGAGTGACATCAACTACATATATATATATATATATATATATATATATATATAAATTACAAGTACATACCCGGCGAATGTTAACATTTCGTGCCTATCACACTCATCGGTAACCGGCAATACTGTTTATTTTCATAATCCAAAGGAAACAGCACATTGCTGGTTGTTAATGAGTGCCTTAGGGAGGAAATGTCAACATTCATCGGGTATATATAATTATTATCATATATATAGCTCCATTCTGTGTTGAATGTTGAGCTCGGTAATTAAACATATGCAATGGATAAAATCTGTTTTTGTTTGTTTTCCTATTGACATTTTACAAAATGAATTATATATTATATAAGCAGTAATATATATATATATATATATATATATATATATATATATATATATGTGTGTGTGTGTGTGTGTGTATATATGTATGTATGTGTGTGTGTGTGTGTGTGTGTTACTGCTTATAAGTATTTGAACAAAACAGGAATTCTGCTTGTTTGGCTTGGTTTCGAGACTATTTTGGACACTTGAATCCTTTAGGGTGCCATAATAATGGGATTCTACCGTAGTGCCAAGTTTAGTCGAATCGGCTCGAATGGATAATCGCCAAAAGAGACAGAGAAACAGCCTAGAATTGGGACAAAAGGGCGTGTCGCTCACCCGCTGGAGTCATTTCTTTTCAACTTTCAATGTCTGAATAAACACATCCTTTTGTTGGCTCTAACGTTTAAAACTTCTCAACTTAAACTGTCTCGACCCGCCGGGATAGAAGCGAAGCGAGTCGTTGCAGCCACGAAATTTTGCCATGTCTCATCAGGAAGTCTCGTCAGAACCTTTTTTGCTTAGAAGTCTCTCAAAATACGGAGATGAATGCGTGTCAGAGAAGATAACGCCTTTAAGCAGAAGACGAATGGTTTGTTGAAAGTTTTTTTATTTTTTATTTTTTTAAGGGAAAATTCTTAGCGGTTTTTGGAGATTTTTGGCCTCCCACCAGAAACCGAGTTTTCAAATGTCAATAAAATATGAACCAAAAGATGAATAACAAGATACCTTTGAATCAATATAATGAACAACGTGATTTTTTAAAATTCTGTTTTGCTCATATGGTGTGATGGTTATCACGCCTGCCTTGTGTGCAGAAGGGTCTCGGGTTCGATTTCCAGTTAGAGCGAAGAGTGTGAAAAACCCTTCATAGAACGGATTTCGTTGTGCACCCAAGTCGTATGATTGAGGTGAAGGGCATGTATCGACCATCTGACAGAAAGTCAACATGACCTCTCACAAAAATCTCCGTCTTACTGGTTATGCATGGAGGGTTCAGTTTCCCCACTATTCAAGAGTCATAGCTACATGTTAATACAAGCAGACGAATCTACAATGATAATGACCTGATAAAGTAAGTGAAAAGTCCCAAACAATGAACTCTCCTATCTATCAATTGAAATGATGGACTCGTATATACAAACGAATTCAGGTCATTTTTTGATAGAGCTTCAGGTGAAAGCGATAAGACGTAAACATTTATTTACACTAGTAAAGTAATAGAATAGAAACTGCTCGAAATCCACAGAAATGCAAATATATGTTTTTATCATATGCATTACGGCCTACAGTTTATATATATATATATATATATATATATATATATATATATATATATATATATATATATATATATAGTCAAATTCTTCGGTTGAATCTGTTGGTAGAGAATCAATTCGAAGAAGTTTTTTGTGTAATTAGTATTCTTAAAGATGATATCATAAGTTGGTTTGCATGTAGTCTGAGATTAAAACTGGCACAACAGATTTAATATTCACATAGGTGAACGCTTAATTGAAGTGACACCAACAACAAGTCTCATCTGTTGTAATACTTACTAACCCCTCATCGTTCAATACGTTTTTTGGGTAACCTACATGAGTAAGCTCTGTTTTTAAAAAATCAAGTAATGTGTAGTATAGAATGACATCCATATACAATACATTATGGTAATACCCTGTATAAAATAACAAACTACATCTATGGCATAGGCCATGTTTTTAAATCATAGCCGAAGACGGAGTTGTTTCAACACTGCGGGGATTTTTTAAAAAGTTTTTTTAATGTTTAGTGTTTAAAGCTGTAAAGCTTCATAGACTATATATATATGCGTGTAGAAAGAGTGAGCGAGCTTCCTTTCTGAAAAAATTCATCTCAATAGCAATTCAAATATTTCCCTGAATTCTTTAAAGGGGAATAACTAGTTTTTAGAATAAGATACGGGTGGTCTTTTATTAGCTAGGACTCATAGAAGTTACAAAAAAAAAATGAACAATATAAGTGGTTGCGTTTGACAATTTAAACCTTTTAGGGAACATGCTTCTTATGATGAGCGAGGTTTGGTTCTTTTTTTTCTTAAAAAAATTCCGAATCAATTGAACGTATTTTGCAGTGATTGAAAATTATGGGAAAAGGCGAAGAAAATCGATAGAGAAATTTCACCATAGACAGCTTTTTCATGAAGTATGTTTACAGTTTAAGTTCAAATATTATTCGCTGACTCATTGACGCATGCGCGAACCCAGTCATTTCGGAAACGCCATTGTTGTCCCGTGAATGGAAGTTCTTTCGAAAACAACTTTAAAACGCTGTATCACGTGTCATACGTCACGTGACAATATATTTTCTCTCCCAGTGCAGACATGTTTTTGTTTTTGTTGTTATTATTATTGTTATTATCATCATTATTATTATTATCATTACCGTTCTTGTTTACCTTTGCAAAAGAAGTTGAAAGAAGTTGATATATATATGTATTCTTTCACGTCGGTCCACACGATATCTCCAAACGTTATCAATTTATTGTAGAATTTGCAGATGGGTGTGCCATGAGCAACAGAAAAAGTGACTGAATTGGGTGGATCCAGAAATCCAATTCCGATTGAGAGATATCCCTGAGAAGAAGTTGACAACGAAGTTAATAAAAAGGATAGATTTGATCTTCTAGGGAAGTAACTCAGTATTTGTACATTCAAATTCCCTATTGCGTTTTCTAATCGTCGGCAAAGGTATGCACTCTCTGAGTGCTTACTAGCTGGAGATTGTTGTGTTATTTGTGGTGGCACAACGGGGGGCAGTGTTGTTTGTTGACTATCGAGTATCTTTACAGTATTTCTTTTATATACTTTTCCTGTTTTTCTTCGGCTTTCTTTTTCATTTCATTATATTTTTTATTTTTTTAGACTTTTTTTTCTTCTTTCTATCTTTCTTTCTTTCTTTCTTCTTTCTTTCTTTCTTTCTTCTTTCTTTCTTTCTTTCTTTTTTCCTTCTATCTTGATTGATTTTATTTGAGGGAATATCTAAAGACCAATACTTTCCATGATCAATATTATTCGTAATAATATATTCAACACAATCATCATCACCATCATCATCAATATTATCATTATTATTATTATCATTATTATTATCATTATTATTATCATCATCAATTTCACACCAGTTGCCTGGTGGTTGCCGCTGGAGATTGAGTGACAGCAAGTCTCCCCAAGTCTCCAGTCCTCCTCTCCACACTCTCGTAGTCCACTGCAATACTGTGGTTTAGAGTTTTCACACCAGTTGCCCGGTTGTCATCGCTGAAGGCTGAGTGACAGTAAGTTTTTTCAGGTGTTCATATTATCATTATTATTATTATTATTATTATTATTATTATTATTATTATTATTATTATTATTATTATTATTATATTATTATTATTATTATTATTATTATTATTATTATTATTATTATTATTACTTATGATAGATTATTGATAGCACCTTCCTTGTTAATATTTTAACGAAAGAAAAACAAGACTGTTTTGAATTTTTGAAATATGATATAATAATGTATCATTATTATTATTATCATTATTATTATGATGATGATGATGATCTCTGTTCTTTACAATCTATTGCCGAGCCGTTAGCAAAAACTTAGGGAAGTAGAAAGTTGAAGTGATAAAATAGTTTGGTTTTTTTTTCAGTTTTCTCTTGTGTGTTGTATTTTTACATAACATGAGAGTGCCTTTCTGATATACAGGCAATGCCTGTACGTACTATTTTCTGGGGTTTTACGGAGAGACAAATTGCCAGTAATTTGGGCGAGATGTTTCTCAGCGCCTTTCTTGATCATCCCCGATGCCCCGACAATAACGGGGACAGTCTATGTTTCCAAGTGCTACACATTCTATATCTCTATTTCAAGGACCTTGTACTTGCCTAGTTTCACGTTCCTTTATTGCTATATTCCGATCAGAAGGTGCACATATCGATTAGTATGCAAGTTCGTTTATGATGGTCCTTGATTACCATGTCGGGTCTATTTGCTGTCATGGTCCTGTCAACATTTATTGCAAAGTTTCATAGAATCGTGGAATTATGTCCCTTAGTTACCAGGTTTAGTCGATGGTCACACCAATTGTTGTCTGCTTGAATTTGGTAATGCTTGTAGATTTTCCAATGTAGATAATAACCCACTCCACCATGTCTGGATTTGTATTCAGTAGGAGATGAAACAGAGCAGCCAGGCCAGATGGTCTATTGTTTTTTCATGTAGGTCACAGAAGCAGGATTAGGGGTCAGCACTGTTTTTATGAAATTTGCTGAAAGTTTCAAATGGGCATGATTTGGTCCTGGGCGGCCAGGATAAATCCTTTTATTTCTGCTTCCAATCCACTGCCCCGGGGTCACTGGTGGGTGTTTTGTTTTTGTTTTTTTCTGGTCTAATTCAGCGTCTTTGCTTCAGATGGCGTATTGTCTGTATAGAGGTTTCTGTCCCTATTTTTACTTCAAGCTCTTTATGGCCCTGTTCCTTTAAATGTGGCCTCATCTTTTTCACATCTATATTCCGTAAAAACTCTCCACTGTTCAAGTTTATATCAAGTTCTCTTGCGAACTTCTCGCCCTCTTTTACTATCAAGTGCAACTTTTTTTTGGTGTTTTCATGTTCCTCAACTAGTTTCAACCCTCGGTACTGGTGTAATCCTATTGTTGCTGTTTTGTAGGTCAGTTCGAGTGGCACCATTCCCTTACCACCGTTATTCCTTGGCATATAGAAACAATCAATGCCAACTTCAGGGTGGTGCATTCGGTGGCACGTCGGTAGTTTCCTTATTTTTCTATTTTTATAATCTCATCTAGAACCCAAAGTTTCCTCATTTCTGTGTTTATTTTTTTTAAACGTCATCTAGATTATTATTATTATTATTATTATTACTACTATTATTATTATTATTATTATTATTATTATTATTTGCAATTTTGCACCAGTTGCCTGGTGGTTACCGCTGGAGGTTGAGTAACAGTTAGTCTCCACAAGTTGCAAGCCCTCATCTCATTCTCATAGATCACAGCAATACTGTGGTTCACAGTTTCACATCAGTTGCCTGGTGGTCTTTGCTGAAGGCTGAGTGACAGCAAGTCTCCTCAGGTCTTCAGCTCACATCTCTTCTGTCCCTCGCCTATCACGCCAGTGCTGTGGTTCACACCTCCGCTTCCATTTTCCTTCTTCTGTTAGGCTACTGCTAACATTTAGTGTTGTAGGCCTTATATTTCTAGTGATTTCCTCAGTATCCCAGTCAAGTCATTCATATTTATCTATCTATCGGCTCATAAAATTGATCGAAATGAAAAGGGTGGATTCTCACTCCACACCGAATGATGTTACCTTGTATGTCAGCAGACTTACAAACACTAACAAATACGATTCGGTTTTACAAAAATTAATTACGATAAAATTAAATGGAAAGTTGTTACTCATTTTACCTCACCAACGATTGTTTTAAAACTTGAATTGGATTTTTTATCGACTTTATTCATCTAAAGTTTGTAGAGTTCCGAAAACACCCAAATACGATTTGGTCTCACGAAGATTCACGATAATATATGAAGTTTTTTTTAATGTATATGTTCAAGTCTGTACAGATCTAGCTCTATGTGATGTATGCAGATATTTATGTCTCCTATCTATCTAACAATCGGTTTGTCTGTATGTATGTATGTATATCTGTGTGGGTATTTGTGTGTGTGTGTGTGTATGTGTGTGTGTGTGTGTGTGTGTGTGTGTGTGTGCGTGCGTGCACGTGCCTCTGAGAGTGTATGTGTGTGCGTCCGTGTGCACTTTCAAGAAGAAATTGACTCTTCCCTGGAGGTTTTACTGGAGATGTCGTTTAAGAGCTACGTAAGTGATATAGAATTATTTTAATGGATCATTGAGAAATGAAAGATCATCCTTGAGGAATGGGGGCGGGGGAAGTCGGAAAACCTTTAGAATTCTATTGCGAAGTCCGTCTGTTTATTTGCTTTTTTTGCTCCTTCTGAATATATCACATAAATATGATATCTAAACCATCAGAAAATGGGTTTATTTCTCACGTATCTAACATAATTCACCAATTTATTCTCTCTTTCCACCCACCTACCCACCCCTCTCTCTCTCTTTTTTCATTTCGTCTTCTCTCAATTTCTCCTCCTCAATTCACTACTGTTTCTCTCTCTCTCTCTTTCTCACTAGTTTTCTTTTATCTCTTACTCGCTCTGTCTCACTGTCTATATATTCTTCAAGGTGCGTCTCCCTTAGTACAATTGTTGCAAAGCGCTTTCGTTGGATCATTGGGCTACTTTAATGAGCTTGAACCTCAAAGGGTGCCCTGCTATTACGGCCTTGTGCCATACTAAGCTTACTAAATAACATTAATCTCTCTCGCATTCCTCAGATTTCCCCCATCTGGGATTCGTTCTTTTTTCATTTGTTACCTCTTTCTTTCTTTCTCTGTTTATAATTATATTCTTAATTTCTTTTTCTTTCTTCCCTTCTTTCTTTCTTTTTTTCTTTCTTTCTTTTTATTTAGTTTTTCTTTATCTCTTTTTCTCTCTTTCTTCTTCTTTTTTATTCCTCTCTTTCCCTCTCTTTCTTTCTTTCGTTCACTGACTCTCCGTCTCTGTATCCTGCTCACTTTTGTCCTCAACTCTTGCCTTGTCTCTTGAGTCTCCATTCTTTCTACTCACCCCCTTCTCTTCTTCTCTCGCTATGTCTCTCTTTATCCCCCCTTCTCTCTCTCTCTCTCTCTCTCTCTCTCTTAAAAACACGCTCACATACCAAGTTGCTTGCAAATTAATGTCATATTTTAGGAGACGATATAAGAATCCGTTCGAATGTAACCTTAGTTAAGTCTGTTTGTAGTATCATCTTCGATTTTCATTCAAACCACCGTCAACTGTTATTTATTTCTTACTGGTGTGTTTTCTGTCTTAATTTCAGTTGCTTTTTATTGCAACTACTCGGACCGTCATTCTACAGACATCAGTGAACAGCAGAGATCGGAAATATCACTACTATCAATAATACCAGTGTATGTGAAAACAATGACATCGAATATGGCACTGTTTAATCGGGAATTTAAAAAACAAATGAGTTTATGTGGTTAGATTTAAACTTCAGCCAGGCGTAGGGTTCTCGTAGTTCCACCGATTAGACCAGCTTCAACGGCGAGAACGTGTTTCTCGAGCAAGAAGGACGTAAGTTCGCGTCTTGCCGACAGCTCATTCTCTATTCCTAATACACGCTGTATAATGTTTGCGCGAGTATTTCGATTACGCTTGAATTTAAAACGACTTAAAATATTTTATTTCTTCAAAGCAATGGTTCTCAAACGTCATTGTGTGACTGCACACTAAGAAATATATTTGACTCACGCTGCATATCAACTCTAGAAATGAAATGAATTAGACAGAGACCTTTAAGTAACTGAACGGAACTTTTATATCAGCGTATTGATACACGTACTGATTACCCCTCTTCCCTTTTATCTGTCACTAAAATGGTTGAAATCTCTCAGAATCTACGATATGGAACCATTAGATTGGAAACTCCGTGGCGGAAGCGAGACAGACATAATACTGGACACAGTCAAGACTCAAAATACATATTTGCGTATTTGGAAAAAATATACAGATCTTTATTTTACGGCAGTACACTATTGAGCCACGGCTCACAGTTTGAGAATTACTGGTTAAAATTAAAATTAAAACGAGATCCTGACAAATCGCTCTCTGGAGAAGCAATTGAAAACCATTAGGAAAATTTTAATCGCAATATGAAATGATTGAATTAAAAATCGATAAAAAAGAAATAAAGTGATCCAGGAGAGAGAGAGAGAGATTTTGTATTAAATATAAAATGCCTGTATGGGCCTCTCCGTAAACTATTAACATTAGAAATACGTATTCAACATCGGAATATACATTAATTCAAATTATGAAAATGTATAAACATTTTAAAAGGACGAGAAAAAGGGAAAAGAAAGATAAAAATGTAGAGAAGTCACTTTCAAGAAATGATCTCTAAGGTTTCCCTGTAAGTATTATGACTAGGTCGGGTTTCTATACATTTGGTACAAGAATACATCTGATCAACAAATACCACCCCAAGTGTAAATCTGGGTCTTTCTCTCTCTCTCTCTAGAGAGAGAGAGAGAGAGAGAGAGAGAGAGAGAGAGACGAATGGCTATGCCAGTGGTCTGTGCAGTTTGGTTTCGTCCAATGTTTTTATCATTATGGCGCTTTCTTAGGAAGAATGACCGTATGTATTTATGTAACTATATTTCTGTATGTCGATCTATCTATTTTCTTGTCACTCTTAGTGTGTCCATATGTAAAAAGAGAAGAAGAAGAAGAAGAAGAAGAAGAAGAAGAAGAAGAAGAAGAAGAAGAAGAAGAAGAAGAAGAAGAAGAAGAAGAAGAAGAAGAAGAAGAATCTGGAAAGCAACACCCTAGAGAATGAAAAAATGAAGAAAAAAGAAGAATGAGAAGTATTTGGAGAATGAGGAGAAAAACCACTAACAATGCACGGAATTGTGATACTGAATGAATTTTGTTTTTCAATCCATAATATTTTTGACGCAAATATACCATTAACCTTTGGTATAAACCTGTGTGTATTCCTATCCATTTCTTATATTCTATGTATTAATTTGTATCTCGTTCTCTACTTTTCATTGTTCATTCATATTTTAAGCATATATCGTGCCTTGGCCCCAGAAAACCGGTGAGTCCAGAAATCCATTCGACCCAAGCTTATCGAATGAATGGTCCAGCCCTGTATACGATTTTGTTAGTTTGGTGAGGGAAAACATTTAGTCGGCAAATGAAACTACTATGGTGAAAAATTTTACATGATTTTGTTCCTAATTTTAATTCTAATTTTTTTTATATAACTTATTTGAATCAGTCTGGCGTCTCTCCCCTCTTTGAGATAATAATAATAATAATAATAATAATAATAATAATAATAATAATAATAATAATAATTGCCCTTACGATGCCTACGGCAACAGCTGTCCCTCCGATGGCATCACATACTACAAGTTTTCTCCACACTCCTCTGTCTCGATTCGTCTTAGACTTGATGAAAAGGGAGAAAAAAAAGAAAAGAATTTCAAAAAAGGGGAAAGTCGTAGTTATACTACAAAGCAGAAAAAGACGAAAGAATAAAAATGACGCTGAAAAAAAATCTTCATCATTAATGTTGTGATATTAAATATCTTTGAAGTTTACGGTCGGATTGCAGTTGAGAGTGGAAGGTTTCTTTTTTTCAAAAAGAACTTTCTGGAAGAGAGACGACGACGACGGGTGCAAATATCATCCGCCATGATGTGTCTTTTTGTGAAAGCAATATGGCGTCAAGGTACATTGCATTCGAAATAAACTTTTAATTCAGGAAATGTCAAGTATT
Source organism: Thysanoteuthis rhombus (assembly GCA_963457665.1). NCBI lineage: Eukaryota > Metazoa > Mollusca > Cephalopoda > Oegopsida > Thysanoteuthidae > Thysanoteuthis > Thysanoteuthis major. The sequence continues at coordinate 7,854,709 of OY735228.1, read as the reverse complement.
GTCTAACATTCACACAGTCGACGTATTTAGTTTGATGAAAACTGTGGGCCACACGCACACGAACCGGGGTCGAGTGTTAAGATTTGTTTAAAGTCTTCTACAAACAGAGACATTGTAAACTGATTTATTCGAATTGGTGTCTCCGTCTTCGCTGTTATAGTCGTTTATCAAATCCACAAGGGGTAGATTGCTCTCATTCCGCTGTCTGTAAAGGGTTCAGTTTGAAATTCTCCGAATGTTATCGGATACGACAGGGACCTAAAGAGTAAAATGACCGAAACGTTATGGATATAACAACTAAGATGTTCAATTTGCATCGATATAATTAAAATCAAATGTCTCCTTGACCATCATTCCCATATTTGCAGCCGTGTGTCAGACTAACACGTTATGTATATAATAGCAAAAATAGCATTGTTCGGTGGTTAAACCATTAAATCCATTTGAAACACAACTGTTACTACCGTGATTTGTATTCATTCATAACCCTGTAAGTGGCCTTCACTTTCATGCCAGAGCAACACTCTTGGGTAGGCTATGACCAATTCTTCTGTGATAGGGGATCAAAACGTAACGCTGGACCATCAAGACATACCTTTAAAATAATGTTTTGCATTAATTTTCAAACACAGAATGTGTTATATCAGTTCACATGCTGAATGTAATATGGGAATTTACGTATCAGGTTACTTCCTGTATATGCATTTAACATTTGCTGTATCACTATATATATGTATATATATATATATATATATATATATATATATATATATATATATATATATATATATATATATATATATATACGATAATTCGAGTGAATGACTGTTTTGACGTGTTTGTTTAATGAATCATATCCTTGACATCATAGGTTATATAAACAGCAAGTATCAAAATAATTGTCAAATGAATGTCTATATTAAAATAATTTACAATGCATTCTCAAAGTAAAGTAATTCCCTGCGAATTGTTATTGTAAAATGATTTGCAATGAATTTCTATGGTAGTATAATTTGCAATTCTGTGGTGGAATAATATCCGATTAATATCTATAGTAAAATATTTTTAATAAATTCTCATTGTAAAATGATTCCCAATGAATTTTACAACGGGTTTCGTGTTTTTAGTAAAATAATTTCCTATCAATTGATATTTTATTGTGTTACCATAAAATATATGGAATGATCAGAGTGAAAGTTTTCACATATTTGATAACATATACGACCCTTGATACCACGGATTACAATTATCAAGCTTTATATGCAACCGATGAAGTTTTAGATGAATGGATTTATTACCTTCCTTAATAATTTTCAGGCATATTTCAAAGAAATCAAACTCGATTTTCTATCATTTTTCATACTAGCTGAATTTGCCCTATGGACGGGTTTCAGATACTCCCAGCAGAAGGCCTAAATGGGGCCTACAACCCCATTGAAATGTCATGGATTTGAATAAATTATTTATCGAATCATATCTTATTTGAAAATCGTCACCACCATGAATTCTTGGATTACATTTAATCTAAATAACTGGTTGGGAATTTTACAAAAGTTAGGTGATAGATAGATAGATAGATAGATAGATAGATAGATAGATAGATAAAAAGAAGAAGATAGATAGATAGATAGATAGATAGATATATATATATATATATATATATATATATATATATATATATATATATATATATATATATATAGATAGATAGATAGATAGATAGATAGATAGATAGATAGATGAAAATGAAATCTAATCAAATTTTATCGGTGTGACAGCAGACCCAGAGTTATATTTATGTTTTTAATTTTCAGAAATTAACTAAGCTAAAAACATGTATGGTGTCCCATAAGTGCGCACAGAAAGCTCCATTGGAATATGTTGTGTGGTTCCTGAGTTACTCTAGCACAGACAAACAGACAAAGATTTAGTGAATACATAGAAGGATTTATACATTCTTTTAGACATTGGTGGAAAAACCTTTATAGATACAGCAAATAAACTGCTCCTGGAAAAATATGGAATCATCGCCCTCAGAGGATGTTCCTCAAGCTTTTTTACTTCATTGCAAATAAACAAATCCCAGGCAGCACGAAACAATTTTTGCTAAACAGCTGAGCATTCTAGCTACAAGAAATATACCTCAAAGTTGATTAGATTATATGAATTTCTGGCCTATTTTTTCCAGACCAAACAAAGGGGAAATCATGGAATCATTAACAAAAAAATCACAATTAAAAATTTGTTGTTGCTTCTCGAGCTTTTATGAAAGTCTGAATTCTTAGAGGGTTAGGTCCCAGTAACGAAAAACAATATTCTCCGTCAAGATGTTTCCAAACTTGTTGACAAATTAGCTTTGAAGGATGGGGCCTTTTCATGGACCGTTTTTCATTTTATTCCACGATAAATTCTCAGGTGGACTGTTCGCTGACAATACTATTGAGTTGATATACCTTTCCAGAAGGAAAGCTTTAAAAAATGGTTGCCATCTCCCCTGGTCCTTTACCTGACGTAAAATCGTATATCATAAATAAGTGAGTGATTTTCTTGTTCTCTTCAGGCAGTCATCTTCGTGTTTTTTGGGAATGACACCAGAAAAGAGTTGCAACATCATCACTGCAGTCAATGCAGATTCATGATTCATCACTGAATATCACTTTCATCCAATCATCTGTATTCCATGATTGTTTATCTTTGGTCCATTGTAACCTTGTATTCTTCAATTTAGGTTTCAGTATTGGTTTTCGTTTTTGCTTTCCTGTATGTAAATTCCATTTCATTCAGCCAATTTCTTACAGTTCTGTCACAAACACTGACTGTTAATTCTGTCCGTTTGTTCTTCATTTTTTTTTTTTTTTCGTTATTGCAATTTCTATTTTCAAGGCATATTGCTTTGCGTTTTCTATCCTGATGCTTTGACGTCTCCTGGAGCTTACCAGTACCGTTAAAATCTTCCCAATTTCAAATTTTTGACACAACTAACTGGGAACAGCCAATACCTTTTGCCTCACTCCATGTTAGATTCCCTCCTTGAAGGAGTCCTATAATCCTTTCCCTTTCCATTATGTCAATTGAGAGCTCCTTTTTGGAAGCCATGTTTCCTTTCAATTAATAGACGTAAAATGCTCCCAACTCTTTCAATCAGCAGTTCATTAAGTACTCTTTTGATGGTAGACTAATTTGCATATTTAGACTTGTGTTGGTATTTCTTTCAGAAATGCAAATTACAAGGAGATTCCTATTCTTTCCTCTACTTGATTTAGAAAACAATATGCCAATAATCTGAATATTGTAATCTTTTTTTTTTAGTTATATTTCATAAAGCCAGAATATCAAACTATGGAACAAATATTTTTTGTGTCATTTACTTTGTTTATTTGCTATGAAGTGAAAAAGATGGATGAACTACATCCCCTAAATGTAATGATTACATATTTTAGCCATGAGTAGATAAAGGGTGTTTCCAAAATGACTGTACTTTTTATTTTTCATTTTTCTTTTCTGATTTCTGTCTAATCTTAGTAATACTGATATCAATCGATGGCTCGATGTCAGAGATATTTTATACTTAAGTTGTACATCCAACCCGATTATTAAGACGATGGCCTGACAAGGTTTAGGGTTAATGATTTCTTCTTGATGGGCTGCATCGAGAGCGAAGTTTATGTAACACGATTGAGAGACCTTTATGAACCCCAGGCAAGTATCAGAGATTGTTCTGCAAGCATTCAACCCGAAATGCTTGCAAACGTCGGGAATGTCCCAGTCTATCGCTGGCTCGACTGAAGAAGTTGGCTCAGATGAAGTTATTCTAATTTGATCTTGACGAAATATAGATAACGAAATTCTGAACGTTCTAGTTTATGTGTGCCAGTTTTAAAAAGTTTTCGGGGAACAGATAATTCAAGAATGATGGCGTTGTCAAAGGAAGCTAACAATACAATTTTAATCTTGCCATAAATGTTTTCCAGGGAAAGCTTACACTTTGAGACTCATTTTCAATAATTAAAGCAAGTTTTCTGAGACTTGTTTATCTACGTTTGTTTTGAAAAAAAAAAAGAAAGAAAACGTGCACAGTGACTCTTGAGACATCCTGTATTTATTTTTCCCCTTTTATTTCTCTGGTTTTTAAATTAGGCACTTTTTCTCGACAACTAAGTGTTCATGCTGTGGTGGAATTGAAGGGGAGTCGGGGTCTGGACGTCGGTGGCGTGCAGCGACGAAGGTACTGGTTGTTGTTGGTGGTAGCGGTGGCGTTCGGCGGCGGTGGTGGCAGTCGGTGGTGGTGGTGATGGTAGTCGGTTGTGACGGGAAATAAAATCCTGATAAACAAACAAACAAACCGCTGAACAAACAAACCGCTGAACAAACAAACATAAACGAAGAAAAAGAGGTAAGTATGAAAAAGTAGAATAGATAATTAGTCTTGTCAAGATTCACTAACGCTTTAATCAGGCGTGAAATTGTTTTCACTATCGCCTTATTATTCCCAGGTTCCCAAACAAAAGTTTAGAGGAGAAGATCGACGGCCAAACAAATTGTTGAGTCGGATACCTTGAAGTTTTTGGCATCTGGAATAGATAGGGAGAGACTGAGATAGATAGATAGATAGATAGATAGATAGATAGATAGATAGATAAATAGATAGATAGATAGATAGATAGATATGGATAGATAGATATGGATAGACTGAGGTATACATGCAAAAAGAGATAGATATATAGATATATATGGACAGACTCAAGCAGATATGTACAAACTGAGATAGATAGATAGATAGATAGATAGATAGATAGATAGATAGATAGATATGGATAGACTGAGGTATACATGCACAAGCAGAGATAGATATATAGAGAGACATGGACAGACTTGGGTAGATATCTATAAACTGAGATAGATAGATAGATAGATAGATAGATAGATAGATATGGACAGACTGAGGTATACTTGCACAAACAGAGAGGGATATAGACAGACTGAGAAAGATACGCTAAAACTAAGATAGATATATAGATAGATATGGACAGACTCAGGTAGATATGTACAAATTAAGATAGATAGATTGATAGATCGATAGATAGATGGATAGATGGATAGATGAATGAATGAATAAAATAAAGAATGAGACAGATATGATCAAACCTTTTATTTGCATTCATCAAAAACGGGCAAAACCAAATGAGAACAAAAAAAATCTCGCGAGATTTGAACGAGTGATGCGAAAACAAAGTTAGGAATAAAAGCAAACCAACAATAGAGTCTAATAAATACGTTTTCGGTGACCGATTTTCGTACAATGAAGGGAACGGAGTAAACGTCTTAAAACGTTTTCAATTCTATGACCTCTGTCTGTCTGTTCGCTCAACTTAGACAAGATACTCAGAAAATCGGTATGATTAAGCGTTGACTGTAATGGAAGAATAAACATGGTTTCGGTCAGTTTGAAGCGACCTCGTAGACCCATCAAACAAGGGAGCTAATCAAGGTGCATTCGAAGGGAAAGAGCCGGAAATACAACCACCGCCATTTTTATTTCTCTTTCATTATCGTTGTTATTCCATCGGTACAACCAACATTACCATCATCGTTATCATCAATGTAAGGTCTAGAATCAGTGGTATTGTTTCACGCTACAATCACTACAGTATGTATTGACTGGCTGACAATACGCCCGTATGGAAATATTTTCAACTAGTTCCAGTGTAAATTATAAATAGGAGCTCAAAACTGTTTTTAAGGGTACACCTTAATTCGATACACCTAGCAACAATGCAGAAGGTCAACTACAAAGAGGTCACATACAGGTAAATGGAATAAGACTTTTAGTATTTGATAGAGTGATAGATGGATAGATAGAAATCGTTATTAATGGAATGGATGCGAGCGCTGATCCACATTGTTATTATTAAGTTGTAAATCACTTGGGCGCTGTTTGCATTCTTCGAACTATTGCATTTGGGAAGATATCTTAATTCTGTACCGCTAGCTACAAAGCACTATCTCGGCTACTTAGTACCACGTACGGAATAGAATAAGATTATTATTGGAATGGGTGCGAACGCAGTCCCCACAAAAGTTTTCTCCTGAAATATCCAAAATCTTTTCACTTTAAAATGATCAATTTGATTTGGCTGCACCCACGTTTCGGTGATTAGTATCGCTCGATAGACATGCAGACAAACAAACGTACCGAAGGACAACATCGGATTATATATATATATATATATATATATATATATATATATATATATATGTGTGTGTGTGTGTGTGTGTGTGTGTGTGTGTGTGTTAGGAAGCTGCATTTTTGTCACCGGTGGTACAGTGTCCGTATTCAGGTCAAAACTGTAACAAGTACCAAAATAATGTGTTGATCAGTTGCACGAGACTAGAGAATGCTTGTTTCGGGGATGGGGTTTGGGGTACGAGCATAAGTAGTATCAGTGGCTCTGATAGGGATTTGAACCCAGGTTGCTAATTTTGTTTTTCAAGCGGTTATGCGAGTCGCCATTTTGCCTCTCTCTCAAGTTGTTTTGTTACTGCTCTCTGAGGTTGATGACAATGATGATGATGATGGAGGTGTTGTTGTTGGTGTTGATGATGATGATGATGATGATGATGATGAGATTACGATGATTTATTTCTGTGAGTCAATGCGTTGTTTACAGCTGGACACGTCATGCAGGTTGCGTAAGACACTGCTTAGATAAGAGCCATGCAACGACGATTCCATTTTTTTTTCACTTTCCCGCTCCGTGTTGAAGTTGGTGTCAGCCATGTTTTTTTTTACCAATCCCAAATGAATAAAACTGGTTATGTAAGAAAGAAGAGAAAATGGCGTCCATAGACGACAAACCATTTGATCATTTAATCTTTTTGTTCTTGCAGCTGATTTTTTTCTTTTCATTTTTTCCCGCCATTTTTTGAGATATTTAGATTCGATAAAGTTTGTTTACGCGCAAAACTTTTCCCAGTTTTGAAGTTGCATACGAAAAAATTCCATTGGAGAATGAATGTGGCCAGAATAAATTCTATTTATGACATCATTGGCGTTTTCCACTGGAAAACATCTAAACTGAGTCAAAAAACATCTACAAACATCTAAAACTAGCGTCAAAGCTTAATATCATATAAAGAAAATCGATCGAAGTCAGGATAAAAATATCCAGATTCTAAATAAATAGATGTTATTATCAAACCTATCAAAACGACTCCCCCAAAAGGTAAGGAAAAACGTGAATATTTTTAAAACGCGTGTAGTGGAATATTGGTGCCAATTTTCAAGTCTGTGGATAAAACATGATATCCAGGAGCTCTGGAACACACAGATACTCAAACACATGCACACGTAAAAAAGTATAGAACACTATGCAATCTTCGGATGCTGCAGTTGTTCAATCAAAATGTAGATAAGAATTTATTAAAATTAGTTAAAAAGAATGAAGTTACATTCAATATCATAAATGTATTGCTATTATTATTACTGTTGTTGTTGTTATTATTAGTAGTAGTATTAGTTATTATTAATAATAATAATAATTATTATTATCATTATTATTATTATTATTGTTATCATTATTATTATTATTAGATTCATTGTTATAACTGACTTAAGATTTTAAAAAATTATCATGAATTTTCTATAACACTTTGTTTGAAATGAATATGGGATTTTTGAAAAAAAAACGGTCATATAGTTTTTTCTACAGATTTGAAAATTGGCATCAGTACTCCATTAAACACCTTTTTTGGTATAGATAAAGCTTTTTTGACCTTTTAAGGGCCTTATTCTGTCTGGTTTATTGATAACATCTAGATTCTAAAGAATCTAGATATAATAAGTTATTTTTTAAAAGTCAATTTTAGATGTTTTCCAGTGGAAAACGCCAGTGATGTCATGAATAAAATTCATTTTGACCATATCTATTTTTTGATCGATTTTCCTGCATTTTGTATTTCAACGCTACGTTTGTTCAATTATTGACTATGATGACGAGTTTTCATTGAATTCGTCAAGTTTTTAACCTTCATCTTAATTTGATTTGTTTTTATATATCTTTCAATTCAGGCCATTGTTCCTAAGGTCGATAGAATTAAGAATGTTGGGAAAAAACTAGTCAAGTTTGAGAAGATAATGTTACAATGGTTCATCTAAAAATTAGAAAAATAACGATAAATGAAAGTGAGTTACTTTAATTTTTATATTCCCGGCATAATGTTATCAGCCGGTTACTGTTATCTAAATTTGGGATCTCAAACCTTTTTCTGCATTGCAGACTGGTTAATATTTACACACTCTAAATTCTGCTTCTGAAAGGGTTTATCTAACGAATCTAATATTGAGATCAAAGGGAATCAATCCACTCCCATTTTATCATTTCCTCGTGTCCCGGTAACACATGTCATTTGAAGCCCGGTACCAGTTCACGTCCCGGTGGTTGGGGACCACTGATCTAAAAGACTTAGTCCCACAGTGATCGGAATAAGGGGCTCCCTCCGTATAATATATCAACAGATCGTTGTCCTATACTCGGTTCTGTACTGCTAAAATTATTTTCCCTCTCCTCCTTATTTCCGGAAAGCCGCGTTTAAATCGAGAAAAATACGAATTCCATCTCTATTATCGCCTCCGTGAGAAACAGTCAGTTTAGTACAGATAAAACCTGATATGTTTACCCAATGCATGTTTTCAACATGCAATAGGCACTACCGCTATTGAGCCGACGTATTCGCTAAATTGAATGTTAATTTGTTTGTATGTTTTGAATCTTTTAGCAAGGGTCAAGTTTATTTGATCTTGGAATTCACGGGGGTGGGGCATTGTTCTCCTTCTTGGGGTCACTGAGTACGAGTGTACAAGTTAACCGCTCGGCCGCCTCGTACAAGTGTATGCCAATTAAGTGAGTTCAAACTTTGACTTGGTGAACTACAAAAAAGACTCTATTTGATTCTATGATCCTCTCCTGATAGGTTCCGAATGGGAATTTCTCATTTTTATAAAACTCAGTTTTTAAATGCTAGAAAATCTAAAAATTTCTTGATTACTACAGCCGATTTTCCGGCAACTGTTGACCAAGCACCTTTTTTAATCCGGGCAAAATTACAGAGAACTTTTCAATCTCTTGCGTCTCATAAAGGTCAAAGCGTTTGATACAATTTCACCCCGATGATATTTCTAAGAAGATAACCATGAATAATGAGTTTTAAGTGTAAGTCCAGTTTCCACAAATCCTTCGATTTCAAGTGACAAGGATATTACGTCCTGAACATCTCAAGTCTATGATGCAGGTGTCAATTGTGAAACACCGTGTGATCCCACAGTCCTCTTCTTTCCAGAATTTTCTGATTACCGTATTTCACAGCATAAGACACGCTTTTCCCCAAGTTCTGTCTCTTGGGACTCGCGAGGCGAACACTTCATCAATTGTTTATTGACGTTACCGCACTATTCAAATAATGTAAACAGCCAACCACTGTGGAGGTAATAGATAAGAGCAGAATAAAATAACACGATAGCGTGGACGGCAATAAAAATCAAGGAAAAAAGAGAAGTGATTTTTTTTCAAGAATATACCTGTAAAAATTGAGGTGAATCTTAAATGTTGGTGCGTCTTATATGCTGGAAAAAATGGTAATATTTCTTGCATTATAGTACAAGAAAAATCATGTCGAGAGAGGTAATACTGAAAAATTCTCCATAAGTGCAATACAGTACTTGTTCATTATATCTATATTTGTTTCTTTATATTATTAAACTGTATCGTGTATATTAATGTAAAGTATTTAACCATGTAATTCATATTAGATATTTGTTTAATTCAAGTTCCTAAAACTCCTAATGTTTTAAAGATATGAGAGATGGATAATCAGTGGGTCAAAGGTGTGTTAGTGAAATATAATTACGTACCTCTGTTTTAAAGATATGAGAGATGGATGATCAGTGGGTCAAAGGTGTGTTAGTGAAATATAATTACGTACCTCTGTTGGTCCAACAAAATAGATAATCGACTGCAGTTCTTGAATCAAAGATACCAGAACACCAGTGATGTCCCCGTAATAAGTATACATAAAATGTGGCGTGAATGAAATCAGATAAGTACGAATAGAGCTTCATGGATAAATTTCTGTCTGCTATTCGATTTCTGAAATCAAATCGCTAATACATCGTCCATATCAGAAGGGATCCCAAGGATAGGGGTATCGAGTTCAAATTTCGTCATTAACTACACATTTACTTCCAATTATTGCTGCTTACAGTAATTGAATGTTGAGAATTATCCGAGCATTTCGATATGAGACATTAATAAAAGAAAAGAAAAACTAGTGAAAGATTTATAACGAAAATTCTTCACCTAAGAAATTCAAGCATCCCAAGACGTAACTCTCTTCTACAATTATGTGTAAGCACACAATATGGCGTAGAGAAAGTTGTGAGAAAAAATGTTACTATATGACGAGATTTAATCTTCGTCTGCTGGTGAGTCAGCGTGGCCAAAGTGGTAAGGCGTCGCCCATGTTAGATATGTCCCCATGATACAATGCTATTCGAGCTCTTTACTTAACGGTTGTAGAATGTAAAAGCGACTTGAGCGTCACGATGAAAAAAGCAACGGTGATAATATGGAAGATAAATAAGTCAAAAATTAATAAAAAAGCAATGCTTCATTCAAGAAATTTGGACAACTTACGGCAATAACGTCTATTACTTCTAAGTGTGAACAAGCAGCGAAAATAAGACGAAAGATAAAGTAGTCAGTAATTAACTATAAGGGGGCTCAGAGAGTTCATCCCCAACAATTAATCCTCAACAGTTCGTGGCCAACAAAGCAAAGTCAAATACAATTCATCCCCAACAATTCACCTCAAAACAATTCATAGCCATGGATTATGGAAAAACCTAGTTTTAAAATTCTAATACCCGTTAAAAATCAATCGTAACATTTCAATATCTTAATATGATTCACCAAATGTTCGTCCGTCCATGAGTCCGTATGTGATAGTCTCCTGTAATAAGTACTCAACATAATCCCACGAAATTTTCTGTGGGTATTCCTGAGAGTCCTAAACAGGAGTTCGATTCCCAACTGAAATTAATTCTTTATTCTGATCTACGCTGTTGATTTATTTACTCACAACTAAAGAGTACCCAGCAAGAGTTTACTTGTGATAAAAAGCAGCATCAATTAAGATGAAACTTAACAGTAGAAAAAAAGAAGAAGAACGTAATGTAAATCGATGTATATACTTCTGTTTTTCTTTCAGTAAGGCTCTTCTTTTATTAAATGCTTCTATCTATCTGTCTATTTCATAAATCCATTTTTGGAAATGAATTTAAAACTCACCTTAACGGGCGAGTAATTAGTTTAGTTCCAATAAACTAAATTTCACTACCCTTGTTACCGTATGAAAGCTAGTTGCCGTTATCAAGAGGAGGGTAGGATGAACCACTGTAAATTAAGTAGGATAAAGAGTAAAAGAAGATAATAAGTTTCAACAATGTACATTCTTTGGGACTGAACTTATATCAAGTGTAATGATATTTTTACAGCCCAATCATGAGAGTGAGAAAAACATAAAAACCAAAATAATATTTTTGTTATTTCGAATGAAGTGCACCAAATGCTTGAAATGATAATAGCCAAGTAAATAATGCTCTAAAAGAGGCATTCTCAACGGGAGCCACTTGAAGGGGCTATGATGATAATGATGACGATGATGATGATGGTGACGATGATGATGATGATGATGATGATAATAATAACAATAACAATAACAATAATAACGATGATGATGATGACAATAGGCGAATTTCTGACAGTTCGTGTGGTATCTCTGATTGGGGCCATAAAACCTGAAAAGAAGGGGGTTGAGCCATAAAAAGGTTGAGAATGGATTCCTTATAACTTCATATCCTAAACGTCTCAGCATCGTTAAAGTCCCCCGTAAGGCATGAGGATTTGCGAGCAGACATGCATTAATTATTCTGCTGAATATTTCTCTAAGGAAAGGGCCATAGAATCAAATAACCCACATTTGGATTAAAAGACGAAACGATACATTTAAAGAGTAATAAATTATTAGGATTGATTATTCAATGCCAATGATCACATTTACGGAGACTCAGGAAATTCTGGCGGTAAGTGAGAAAGTGAAACAGTGACTATTGTTTTAGTATTTATTTTGACTAGTCTCACCTTCATTTTGATTTGTAGTGACTTTTTATCACCACTTTTATGCAGACCATCATTCTACCATCAGTTAACAGCGCAATCAGAAATAACAAGAATCGAACTCACACTTTCTATAATCATTGTATTTTAACGTCGACTGCATTCATCCCAGTTATACATAGGCAAGGAATCGTCTTTCCTTATCGCTACCCACTGATATTACTGTTACTCTACCACTTCCCCGCTTAACTATAACCAATTTCTACACAAACTAAAATAATTTGGCTGTTTGGAATATTTAATGGTCAAGAAATAAATTTGGAATTTTTTTCACCTCAGATTTGTATTAACAACCTTCGGCTCTCAATCTCGACGTTGTGCATTGAAATTTAGAAAAAATTGATTTTGATATCGGTCAAGAATTAATGCAAGGATTATTTACTAAATAGGATTATTGTATGCATCATGTTAATAGATTGGTGATAATATTGTTCTATCGAAATGTATTGAAAATCGGTCAGAAAGGGATTGTCAGTGGTCAGGAATTAATTCAAATATCTCTGATCGAATAGGGCTATTATCAGTTATTCATCGTGATTTTTCCTATAGAAATGCCTCGGGATGAGGAAGACAAAGATAGTCAGCAGTCAAAAATTAATGCAAGCGTTACTGACAGAATAGAGCTATTTTATAGATAAGGTAAATGGGTGGCTTATGATTATACTATAGAAATGTACAGAAATTCAGAAAAGGAGGGATATCTGAGGTCAAGAATTAAGGCAAGCGTTACTTATAGAATAGGGTTATTATATGTATGATGTAAATTCATAGCTAATGTTATTGTTATCGAAAAGCATTGAAAATCATGAAAAGGATTGCCTAGCAAGGGACCAATCTAAATGGTACAGACAGAATAGGAGTATTATATATATAATTCTAATCGGCCAGTACCTGAAAAACATGGTCGTTGTATCCATTCATTCGTGTTGACATTTAAGTGCAATGTCTACTTTGGTTGAAAAATAGAGTTCACCATGTTTATGCAGTTAATACCAGTTAAAACATTAAAACACAAATAACAACTGAGGAAAAATACTTTTTAATTCCCAACAACATCCGGTTTCTCAATTATCACAAATTTGACTCTTTTCTGATTAAAACTCAATTTTATTTGTCTCGTTTTCATTTTGTTTTTCACAACGCCTGCCTCATTTTCAAATTTCTATTAAGCTTTTAACCTCGTTTTCATTTTTCTTCCACTGTTTTTGCCATTTGCCTCGTTTTCAATTTCTACTATTTTTCTCTAATTTCTCCCTTCGCTCGTTTTCAAACGATTACTTACTTCTTTTCTTCCTTTTTGTCTTTTTTTTTTTTAGATTTTTCTTTTTTTTTATGAATGGCTTTTTTATTGACTTTAACAACGACAGGTGCTGCCTGTCGAAAATATGAATCAAATATATTTATAGTAACGCACGTGGAAAACACGTGTGGATGCGGAAGACACTTTCTCAAAAGTTTCTTATTTCGGTCTCTTTCTTTCGCTGCATACGTGCGTGTGTAAATATGCTTGCGTGTGCTAATATGATACGGGGTTGAGGAGGCGGGCGAGGTTCGAATTCTCTGCGTTGGCGATTCAGGCCTGCTAACCATAAGGATATTGCAAGTTCATTTAGTTTGCCACACAAAATCTTATGTTCCACGGTGTTGTAAAATATGAACTTTTCATTGTCAGTCAAGATTTATTTGAAAAACCTTTTCGTTGGGTTCAAGTAGCGAATCGCACACGGAAATAAGGTCCAGTGGGTTTACCGCTTATGTGGAAGGCACACATCAAAGTGAATAGCATAATCAAGCCAATGCAAATTATTTTCAATGATTAATTTCGAAATTTTGAGTAAGTTGCGTCGTATACCCTGATAATTCTCAAGTCATGTCTCCATTTCATGGCTATAAACCTCAACGGGTCAGTTTGTTCGTGGGGCATATTACAGAGAGAAACATCCGGCATTTAACTTCGCAGACCATTTATGACACGTTCGATTATCCACAGAACCTTCTCCATAATCTGCACATGCAAAAATCATTTTCGTGTTTGAGTAATTTTTTGGTAATAATGTCCCAAAATAGATATTCTCAGAAACAGACTTCCATTTTTCCTTGCCGACCGACTTCACTTCCCCTCTCAAATCTAACCCACACGAACACATTTGCTTCCCACCAAAATATCTGCAAATCATCAAAAAACTGACAAAATTTCCTTCTTCCTTCTTTCGTTATATTTCTCTCGCTCTTTTCTCTTCCTGTGCATGTACATATATATATATAAATAATACCCAACTCGTTTCAGTGGAAGAGTCCATTCTTTCAAATTATGGATTGGAGATATTTTATCAGCAAAATCATTACTTTTGAATGGAAGAGTCCGTCGTCACGGACAAGGAAACAAACCGAAAAACATCACACAGTTCATTACATAAGTAGATACTTGTTCACATCCACATCCACACACAAATGTGTGGGTGTGTATTTGTGTTTGGCTAATATATGTATCACTATATATATATATATATATATAATGTATCAATCATTGTACATACATATTGATATCATACTTTCTTTATGAATATATGTGAATATGTTCAATATAAATGTGTTGTGTGTATACATGCATATACAAATATATATATATATATATATATATATGTATGTATGTATATATATATATATATACATATATATATGTGTGTGTGTGTGTGTGTTTGTGTGTGTGTGTGTGTGTGTATGCAAGCACAAAATTTTCAAACGCCGGAAATTAGAAATACCTTTTCACGCATATATATATATATATATATATATATATATATATATATATATATATATATATATATATATATATATATATAGTGACATATGTACGTACGTCTGTATGTAAATGAGTGTGCTCTTAAAATGATGTCCTAACTGACCCAGTACTCATATATTCTCTTGCTTGACTTAGGGATATGGGTCTATAATTGATACTTTCTTTTGCAAAAAATACGTATCCTACATCCTAAGGGATCGGAAGGGCGGGGTCCATAAAATATTGGGCGTGTCAGTGTCTTCTCTAAATACAGAAGATCCTGGCAGTCGGCAGAAGATGAGGGCTATCAATTAAGGTTTTCATCTCTTGACACCACAACGAATTAATCAATAACGGTGCTCGCAGGTTCAACTTGAGTGTCAGCGTGAGGGGCGGAGAAATTGATAGTCGCGAGGATTGTTAGATTCTAGACAGCTGGTGAAAGGTCTCAGTCTCCGTGTGCATATAGGTGTAACTCAGTCTCTGTGTCTCTATCAACTTGTTCCCCGCAAATACTTATACATATGTACATCTGATACAGCAGCAAAATAGGGAAAAAATTTTTCAAAATATATATGAAACAAGATTGAACATAGAAATGTTATGTAGAAAATCAGATGTCTTTGGTCTGAATTCTTTCAGTTGTAAGAACGCTAGAGAAAGAGAGAAACGTACAAGGTGTCAGACGAAGGTTCAGTACATTGATCTATCAGTTCATCTGTCACGTTACTCAAAGTTTCCCGTGTCTCGCCAGACAGTCCATGCATCTTTATAGGCTTCCGAGTCACCTCCACGGTGGGGGGTTGGAATTCGTTGAACCGATGTCGAAAAGCAAAGACAACGCTATAAAATAAGAGTTTTAGAAAGAATTCATCCTGCTCATACACTCTTACTTCCCCAACAAATTGCTAAAGTGGGTCTTGTCTGTTCCGTACGGACTTCATCAGATGTCTGCAGCTCCGCGCTAAGATCAGAGATCGTCGTTTGAGAAACCAAAGCCAATAATATAGATAAATAGACATGAACATAGATAGATATGAACAGACATATAGATAGATAGATAGATAGATAGATAGATAGATAGATAGATAGAAATGGACTGAGACGTAGATATGAAGAAACAGAGAGGGAGAGAGGATGAGAGAGCGAGAGAAGATATATATATATATATATATATATATATATATATATATATATATATATATATATATATATATATTAGTGTTCAATATATGAAAAGATTTGAAAAGGCCAAGATATATATATATATATATATATATATATATATATATATATATAAGATTTGAAAAGGCTAATACATATATATATGTATATATTAGTGTTCAATATATGAAAAGATTTGAAAAGGCCAAGATATATATATATATATATATATATATATATATATGTATAAGATTTGAAAAGGCTAATACATATATATATATATATATATATATATATATATATATATATATCTTAACTTTTTCAAATCTTTTTATATATTGAGCAGTAATATATATAAATATATATATATATATATATAAATATATATATATATATAGATATATATATATATATATATATATATATATATATATATATAAATATATATATATATATATATATATATATATATATATAATATATATATATATATAAATATATATATATGTATGTATTAGCAATTTAGATGTATATGGATGATAATTTATGTAAGGATTCATTGAGTGTTCACAGTCGCCAAAATTAATGATGGTGATACGTAAGGCTGAGTCATCGGAGGTTTGAATGGTGGATTGTACAGGAGAGTGGGGTGTGGGAGAGAAATGAGTGTGGTGTACACTGGAGGGAAAACATGTGTCTGAGTGCGTGTGCGTCTGTCTGAGTGTGTGCGTGTGTCTGTTTCTGTGTTAAGAGAAAGAGACAGAGGCAAAGATTTCATTTATGAAAAAGCAACCGTTCTTACTCTCCTGATCAAAGAGATCGTGGTTGGGAGTGACATTGCTGACACATGCCCAAGAAAATGAGGATGTCATTCTTAGAAATTCAGTTTAACAATGGTGTGTTTCTCCCTCAGGAAGAGGTTTTGTCGTTTTTTCGTATACGGCTGACCGCGAAATCACAATTGTCCTCACCAAGATGTGATTTGTTGTCACAGTGATAATATCTTTGGGCGGCAAAAGGAAAACCAAAGACGCCGCCCATTGCCCTTCCTTATCTGTTAAAATGGAAAACCCTTTTAGAACATCAATTAAAAAATAGCAAATAAAAGCCCAAAAGAAAATTTGAGACGTCTATAGATGAAAAAAATTATGACATACTTTGAAGTTAAGTTTTGAATGTCAGAAAGAACATTTTACTAAAGTGGGTACATTTTATTGTTTTGTACATATATATATATATATATATATATATATATATATATATATATATATATATATATATATATATATATATGCGTGTGTGTATGTGTGTATTATTGTAGTATATATATATATATATATATATATATGCGTGTGTGATTATGAACTGCGATATATTATATTGAAATTCTCATCTGAAATCATCACACAGTTAATATAGCACTTGACCTAGACAACGTAAATAGAATAAACAATTCAAGAAAATGGGGCTGCTGCAAGAATCAAACCTGCGACCGATGGAATATCAGCACAAACGTAGCATAGCTCCTACCATTGAGCTAAAGAACAGCCTTTTATACAACGGCCCAAGTAGTTGTCTAAACTCCAAGATAGATAGATCGATAGATATGAAAGGACTGATAGAAAAATATATGTAGAAATATATGTATAGAATATTATATACTTTTATATATATCAGTCTGTTCATATCTATCTATCTATCAATCAATCTATCTATGCATGTTTATACATATATAAAAGCATATATATATATATTTACAGATGAACATGACAATTGGAAGGTGAAGAGAAAAACTAAACAGGTAAGTGTTACATCTCATTTTTTTGTTATTCTGTGAGTGTAGTTCGATGCATTTCGACGGAGGCCAGTCTTCTTTTTCAGAGAAAAAATATTACGACAGTTCATGGAGAAAATTTACTGTTTACATGTTCGATGCTGAAGAAGAGAATGCCAATATCTCTGTGTTTGGTTGTTTAGTAGGAGCGGGGGGAGGGGTATTTGTATCTGTGTAAATGAGGGTAAGAAATCCTTTATTTCGTCATATTTTATGCTCTATTCCAACCCAACTCGATGCTTAATGTATCGACCACTTCATTAAATAAACCCATCATATATTGGATATCGTATTATATTATATTGTATTCCTGGTTAATATTGAATAGATAAGCAGATATGAGAAAACAAATATGTGCATGCGTATAAATGTATTTAGTAGATCGTAGCTCAAAGAAGTTCCTCAACGCCATCAGTAGAGCGGTTATAAAAATGAGTAAATTCTTCTTTCAGTGGCTCATTACAGATTATACATTCTGTTGGGAAAAACTTTTTTCATATTACAACAGCTCTACTGATTTATATTGTTTATAATTATATATGTATACTGTTTTATGTTTAAAGCATTCAACATTATGAAAATAGGGCTTGGTCAATTTTTGGTCAATCCATATGATTGATTTAAAAATTGACTATATATATATAAGTGCGTGGGTGTGTGTTTCTGTGATGATTAACACTATTGTACAGCCGTAGTAGTAAGAGCATTCCGTCCTTCATCATTTGAAGCCACACTGTATCTTTTTCCCGGATATGTGACTTTTGTTCCCTCAGTTTCTTGCCAGATATCAACTTTCCCCTTTCCTGCATCTTTGGGATCTGCTTGCAAGTTTGTGCAGTGACAACGTTTACGGGCTTTGTAGTTGTTGGATCATACTGCAGCAAATTCTAAGGTTCTTTGAGCCGACGTTCAGTCATCCTTAGTACATGACCACAAGTTGATCACCGCACTTGAGCCACTTTTGTTGAGAGTTGAATGATGTTACACATCTTGAACAGAGTCTTGTTGGAGATCAGATCGTTGAGCCATCGGTGTCCGGCGATTATTCGCAGATGTTTGCAGTGACAGGCATGCTGCTCGGCTGTTGCAATTGTATATCATCAAAGACACATGTTGCATTTTAGGGGGCATCTTTTGTTAGAGGAAAACCTTGATCCACGGAAATCGGAAAGTAACGGTGCCCATTAGGCAACATGTCGGTATGTCCGAGGAGCTGCCGAGCATTGATCCAAAAATCTTGCTCTTCCTTCAGTCCTCTACGCCTCGAGGGGATAGGTCATTTTCACCCGGTTTTTGCGTATCAGATTGATACAGATAAACTCAGTGAACTCTAATGTTTTCTGTTCAATTACTATCTCCATATTCCATTGTTGGTGACTGGCCTAGTGATGAGACGAGGATCGTAGTCCCACAGATCATTGAAAATTTCATTTTGCTCAGATTTTTCAGTATTTTTTTCATTAGAGCTGCAAGAATCTGGATATATATATATATATATATATATATATATATATATATATATATATATATATATATATATATATATATATATATATATATATATATATATATATATATATATAGTAGATTGTGGATTTGCTACACAAACTAGTGCATGTTTTCTGCCCTCTCTGGGCCTCATCAGGTTCACCCGATGAGGCCCAAAGATGGCAGAAACATGAGCTAGTTTGTGTAGCGAATCCACAATCTACTATTTATTTCCAGCTCTACTCTAAAACAACTTGACTTCATGAGTAAAATGTTGTATGTATCGAGCACTCTATGAAATAAATCCACTGCATCTCAGAAGTGGCTTTATATTATTGATATATTATCATATTATGTTATACTGCTAGCCTGATTTGTACCACATATACTGCGTATATATATATATATATATATATATATATATATATATATATATATATATATATATATATATATATATATATATATATATTTGTACATGTGTGTGTGTGTGTGTGCGTATTTATTTATATGTGTGTGCATACTTTGATTGGGCTGGTAAGTATTGTAATAAAACTAGTTTAAGAGACTCACCGATTTAATATAATACTTTTTGAAACGCATAACCGTCATCAACTCATAAACTACTTCTTTAAATACTTTTTCGTCTTCATATATATATATATATATATATATATATATATATATGTGTGTGTGTGCTTATGTGTGTGCATGTGTGTGTATGTATATATTTGTGAGTGTGTGTGTACTAGCATAGTATACGTTAAATTGTTGATATCATTTACACATGGATCAACACTTCTTCGATCACAGAAACTGTGCGAACTGCCCCGAATCAGAATGTTGCTCCCTATCTCTCTGCCTGGGATCAGTGTATACAATCTGTGCACTCTACCAATGATCGAAACGTCACTACAGTGCAATTTTTTTCAGGTTCAAAGTGTTGTATATGTTCATTAAATCAAGGGTTTTGACTAAAAAAAAGTATACACATGGTGTCTTGAATTTGTTGATATGGTTACGCATTTCGTATATATATAACAGAGGAGACAGGTTTTAGTTTTTACATCTAAACAGGTTGAAACATTTTTTTGAGAATGTGTATTTATTTTGAGAAGCCCTATAAGAGAATTAGACTCTGTCCCGAAATGATGGTAGCAGAATTTTCTTCGTTAATAGAGCCGTCAACCCGATACCAGTGTATCCCCATCTCTCATTTAAGTACATATTTCTGGCACCGGAAGCTAATTCATCAAGGAAATTTGCTTGAAGAAACCTCAAAGATAAATCAAATAGACAGTTACAGAGTGTCAGTAACTTTTGGGGTCAGCAGAGGGTTAGGGTCCAAAGAAACAGTTTTGAAAATTATGCTCAATAAAAACAGGTGACGAAGAGGGAATTTTAAATGTTTTATATCAGCTCATTCACTACTTATTACCCGTGAAAAATTCACGGATACTTCTGAATTTCAATGGAGTGATTTTTCTTTTTAGAAAAAGAAACCAAATATTGGGGATTAAGAACAGCGTTCACGCATATGTTCCAGATGGGAATTGCCTGACTAACTTGAAATTCGGCATTCGAAATTCTGAACTTACACCTCATCTTTGCCGTCCATGGAACGTACCCAATTATATCAGACCAATCTAGCCTTGTGCCAGACTGGGCGAAATTTAGTACCGCATATTTCTATGTATGAGTCGACTGTGCTTATAAGAATTAATGAATTAAGCTGAAACCACGGGTAATATCGCTTGTTCATATGCACTGTCTCTTGATGCAGTGTTCACGAAGGCAAAAGTATTATGCATTTATTACTGATTTGAGCATAAGTTAAAGTGCTAATTCTGGGCCATTTCTTGGTAGATATTCAAATATATACGGTATAAACTATGGTAATAACGAAACTCGTTCTGAGAGCACCATTTATTGACACATGCGTTCTAACAGCACGTTTGTTTGAATATTCTCGCAAGGCTATTGTCGGAGATTAGTTCGCAGTGACAGAATATGAAGATTCCATTACAACATTTTAAAAACTAAAATCAAACACTTAAAATAATGCAGTTTAAAGAAACACTGGGCTTTAGACTGAAAAAGTGGGATAAAAAGTTATTTCTGCCTTGACTTTTTGGTTTCTCATTGAGACACTTAGTATCAAAATCATCCGTTATAACATCAAATTCGTTATTGTAACAGTACCGTAATGATGTGAGTCTGCTGTATCAGACAACACGTGAATGTATATCATTGATACACATCTAGATAAATGCTTATATAGATACAAATATTTGTGAAGAGATCTGCGCGTGCGTCAGCGTATGTGTGTGCATGTGTGCAAAATGGTGCAGAATGATTTATAGGGAATAAAGGATGTAGAATGCTGAGAAGATACCGGGAAGGAAGTTCTTGACAAAAACACAAGCAGAGAAATAAGTGCATATATATATATATATATATATATATATATATATATATATATATATATATATATTATAGAGTATACATATATATATATATATATATATATATATATTATAGAGTATATATATATATATATACATATATGTATATATATATATATATGTGTGTGTGTGTGTGTGTGTGTGTGTGTGTGTTATTAACCATACGTATATATTACCCCATTGATATATTTCCATGAGTATATGGAAGTAAAAAAGTGAATAGCACGTGAAAATATGAATAATAATGAACTGGCACACACATACACACACACACACACACACACATATATATATATAGGTAGATAGATAGATGAACACTTTATATATAAGTATATACATGATTCTGTTTGTATGTAAATATGTATGTATATATATATATATATATATATATATATATATATATATATATATATATATATGTATATATATATATATATTGGTCCACGTATGTTTACATATGTTTGTATCTTCTATATGTACTTTCTCATATGCATCCATATATATATATATATATATGTGTGTGTGTGTGTGTGTGTGTGTGTGTGTGCGTGTGTATTTTAGTAGGTTTGCGTGATCTATATTCATGTACTTGTGGATACATATATACTTATTTTTCTATGTCATGCATCTACTTTATATACATATATAATAAATATATAATGTCATCGGGTGTGAATAGATATATGTCTTCAAAGTTAGTGACTCCTTCAAAAGTGAAGTGCCCAGATTATGTCGTTTCAATAACGTCCGAGAAACACCGGAAGTTGCAAGTACAACACGATGTCACAGTTTTTTTTCTGATTCTGCCTTTCAGCCATTTACATTAGGGAATCTGTTGTCATTTAGTGCGTCGGGTAAAGCACTCTGAAGCAGTGATTGTCTGTCAGTCATACCATTCTGACAGATAGTCACCTAGATGGATTTATATTTTACCAACCTTACCTTGGTCTCACACCTGTGCACAATAATAAGACACCCAGTGGATGTCAAATTCATTGAACTTTCGAACTGTCAACATATGCACACCTTCCATAAATGAATCGCCATAGCTTGCACATGTAACAGAAACAAATATTTATGACCGTATCTACAATTACATTCAAAAGATAGATATTTTATCTAGAATCATCTAAAAGGAAAATACCAGCACAAGATTCGGGTATTGGTGGTCCATAAGGATACCAAAAATATTTTTTTGAAAGCAAAAAACATGTTTTTAAGAACCCAAGAAGAATGTGTAGCCCATTTGGCTGGTTGGTCGGTTGGTCATTAGTGGGGCTACGGTGATTCGATATATGTATAAATAGATATATATAGAGAGAGAGAGATAGGGACAGATTCCCACAATTATTATTTATCCAACGCTTATATCCAAAGGATCATTCCCTCGTAGACAATTGGTTAATAGATATTAATATCACTTTAGTTAATGTTGTCACCGTGAGTTCAATCCCTAGACCAAGCAGTGAAATTCATATCTCCTGGTTCTGTGGATATTCCTTGGCATGGACCGCAGAAGGAGAACGAACTACCTCTGTGTATCGAATAGAAGGATTACCCGGAAAAAAAACAGGTTTGAAATATTATCTGACATGCCAAAATGTTAGTTCCGTCCCGATGGACAACAGAATGCGAACAATCGAATCGGACAAAGGATTTGTCCCAGAAAGTTTCTCAATCCAACATGTACCTGGAGAAGATCGGTGGGTACATCGGTAGGAACGTTGTGACTATAACAAGCAATATGCGGACAGCAGTTCGAATAAATCAGTGCATAATCTTGCTTTAATTCACTAGATGTGTATCTTGGGTTAATTGATCGTATAACTCAAAGGAACCTAGAGTTATAGTCACCAGATTTCCTGTGATTACTAGTATGGTCTCGGAGCATTTTAACGTATAAATTGATTTGAAAAAATAATAGTGTTGGGTCTGTATTGGTGCTCATACCGATTCTAATCAAGGTAACTATCTATCTATTTACTTATCTATCCTACTATAATTCACCTATCCTTTGTGAAATCCTCTAGATATTTAAATTAAACGCGATCTAAGTGTTGATGATGGTGATAATTTTTAAATAAGTTATGATTCAATAAATACGCATTTCAAATCCATGATCTTTCATGTATAGAATTCCTGTTCGCATTCAGGCTCCCCGCGAGCATTAGCTGAAAATCCCGGTCGTACGGTGTGTTTTCATCTCGTAATCATAATTCCTTATCACAGAAATTACCATAAATTGTTGGTTTTTATCGCTTAGAAATCGGCGTGTCAGATCTGAGATTCCCAGTTTGGAACTTAGTATTATATATTGACCAGGGATTTCACTCTGACGGGTGGATTATAAACCCGTTACCAACATGCCCGCCAAAATACTTCACTAAATGAACTTAGTTAACGTCTATATAAACTGTCCAAGTAAAGAGGAAAAGTGCTAAAAATAACGATAATAGCGGAAAAAGACAACGAGGAAAAGGCTCCACAAATACCCAACCGATAGATGGAAGCTATCAGGGACTTTGAACTGGGCGTGGTCAGATCACTGATTCTGGAGGCGGCTAAGGGGAACTGTTTCAGATAATGGACTCTTATGGAGACGGTCTGTCTGTGGCAATAGTCCATCTAGGCGTGCGTCCGCATGACCACCATAGAAGACGCCAAAGGTGAGCCATAATGTTCCGTTGTTGTCTATGTAAACACGGTAACGATATTATAGCATGGGACTACGGCCGCCATGTTTGTAATGATGGCTGACGACAACGATGTTGATGTATTGGTTTGGCGCCAAGTTAGGGACGCGAAATAACAGAACAGGAAATAGGGGTGGATAAGAGAGAATGAAAGAGAGAAAGAAGCAAAATATAGATACAGAAAGAAAGGAAGAGAGGAAGAGAAAGACGGTCAAGGAAAATAGAAGGCGAAGAGAAAGAAAGGAGTGAGAAGAAGGAAAGAGGAAAGAAACAAAGGAGAGATTTTTTTAAAGTGAGAGAGAAAGAAAAGGGGGAAAGAGATTGTGAAAAAAAAAGGAAAAAGAAAGGGGGGGAGACACAGAGAAAGACAGAAGATGAAAAACGATGTTGAGAAGAAAGAAACAAAGGAAGAAACAAAAAAAGAAAGAAAGAAAGAAAGTTGGGAAACTAAAAAGAGAAACACGGAAACGTAGAGGGAAAGTCATGCTGAAAAGAAAGAAATAATGAAAAAGAAAGAGAGAAAAGGACAAGACCAAGAGAACTGAAGATGACATGTAGAATATAAACGACAAAAGAAAGAAAGAAAGAAAGAAAGAAGAAAATTGAACGGAAAGAGAAAAGCCAGGGAGGAAATCTTGATTGTCGTCCAACCATTTAAGAATGCGTTGAGATTATTGGTCAAAGGTGAACCAGGTAACCATTGCTGTGCAAGTGTTGGCAGTAATTCTATACGAATAATTCTATTTGGGACAATTGCCTTCAAAACTCTACAGTTCTCTGATCACATGAAAGATTCGAACCTGATGATAATGAACGTCCTTTTCTTTCAATATCATTCCTTGTCCCTGCCAAATGTCATGTCTTTTCCCAATTTAAAACTGCATCAATAAACATTTTCCTAATCTAAGATTACATCTGTATATCAACGCTTTCTAAGAAAAAAGACTTTTCTTTTTCATTATTTGCCACATAGTCATCAGATCATGTCATATCTAGCACATCTCTATTTCTAATTGTAACCGTTAAAGGTACATTCATTAAACAATGCTCCTCGGTGAGATGCCCCGTTGCACCTATCCACAAAAGAATCACAACAGTCTTTCAGACGGACGGGGTCTGCCTACCTAGAGAATCATCATTCTGTACTTTTGCTCTCACCTCGACTCGATCATCTACTCTGGGGGAATATGCAACTATTTCAGCTAACAAGTAGACCCCAATCCCAAGTATTGGTACCAAAGAGACAATTTCAAAACACGCGGATGAATAGAGCATATCTGCTCTGAGTAATGCGTCCATTCGTATAATGCTAGAAATGAATAGTACTGAGAAGAGGGCTGGGCTATTCAGCAAACTTGTTATCACTTGATCTCCGTTGAAGGCCACCAAATACTATTCGTATGAAAATGAGATAAAAGTGATCGATAGTAAAATTAATTGCAAAAGGCTATACGTGTTTGATTATAAAGAGAGCGTTATGAATAATTTGACGTTTATAAGTACAACTGATTATAATATCCTTCCGAAGATGAAGAGAATGAACATTGAGAAGAAATTGCAAAATCCACTGTCCTCTTTTAGTTGGCAATAAAACATAGTGATTCTGTCTATTTGGACAGTTTATATAAACGTTCCTCAAAGACTGCTCTCATTCTCCATTGGAAAAGTATCTTGCTGAACAGGCCCGTACAAAGCTAGTAAAATGGGGATTTACTTCGTGAGCTGTGCTCTCGCTCCTTCCTGTGCCACCTCGGTGGACCAAAGGTTGCCAACCCTTAATTTTAAAGGTGGGGCTGGCCCTGCACACGTTGCATTTCGCCCAACTTCATCATGTAGGCTTGAAGAACATTTTACGTACTGGCCCAGCCGTTTAACGATGCTGCTCTAATGAAAAACCCTGGGAAAATTTTCGTTCGAAAGCCAAAGTATTCATTCATTCATTCATTCATATATACACACGCAGTGAACATGACCTACTTACAAGTGACTGGGCCACTGAGACGGGGGTGCAGCCAGTGCATTGAGGACTAACGGGGGTCCGCAAGGTTTGAGGGTAGAGGTGTGTATCGTACCTTCTACGTCTATACGATGGGTCCATAAATAAAATACGTTGACTATCGTTTACCGGCGAGCGAATATAGTACGGCACACTAAAAAGGTTATAGAAGACTAAAACAGGATGGCTAAAGGGTGAGGGTGCTGTGAAGGAGGAGCTGGTGTAAAAATAGATTAGAAATGCCAAAAAAATACCAATCGGTTGAGCTTCTGACAAGGGACATGACAGAAAAGGGAAAACGAGAATGATTTATCAAAAAAATGGCAAGCAATTTTCTTCAAAATTTATCAAATACGAGAGAGTACAGCACTGTAACAAGAGACGATAAATACAATAGAATTTTCCTATACCAGGAGGAATAAGCCCCCTTAGAATCGTAAACCCATACCAATTGGTCCACCTGCACCCAGCTCTTTCTGATCTATTGCTACATAAGGTAAAATATTGTCATGAAATTCAACCTGATATCAGTTGATGAAAAATCATATCAATTCTGACCTTCCACCACGGTCAGTGTAATAGAAACTGAGGCATTCGGCGAGAAAATAATAAGAAAACGATAAGATGATAACAATGTGGTACTGGTCGGTGTATGTGTTTATTTGGTGATGAAATGTTTTGGGCGTTTCTTTTTTTCATTCTACTTATTAGATAAGATGTTGACTAAAAAAGAAAAAACTATATCATATATATGTATCATAATTCTATTCAGCTTACCATGCTTGTATTGATTACTGACCATTGACAATACCTTTCTTTCTGGTTAGCATTGCATTTTCTCTTGTAAAACTCATCAGTAATCTAAATTACATTACACACATGATAGCTCTATTCTCTTAGTAACGCTTCCAGTAATGACAACAACTTTCTCCCTGATTCTCAATGCCATTACATTTAATAATCATTAAAATTGCATTTACCTCATACATATAATAGCTTCATTTTGTCTACTATGCTAGTTTAAATTCCTGATCACTTACAACATCTCTCTTCATAACTTTCAATGTATTTCTTTTGTAAAATAATGGGTCGTGCATTTACATTCTGCTTATAATAGTTCTATTCTGTCAGCAAAGCTTACATTAATTCCTGACCTCGGACTATTCCTATCCTCCTCATTTTAAATGCACAAACATAAAGAAATTTCATCCCACTAAATTTGGTGAGGATTGTTCTTGTTATTCTCGTTTTTCTTTTTATGATAGTAAAACAGAGCCAGCTCGAGGTTTGAATTGGAGTCCGACAAATTGCACTAGTTTTAAGTAATCCTGAAAAGCAATCGATGTTTGATAACGTGGTGTAGAGTAGAAAAGTATGGAGATAAAAAGAGGACACACGTCAGAAATAAAATCACAAAGATCGGAATCGAGGATACAGAACTGGAGAAAGTAGACCACTACATCTACCTAGGACAACGAATCTCCATGGGACCCTCAAAATAAGAAGAAATCAAGCAAACAATCACACTAGGATGGCAAGCCTTCGACAGAGCAAGCTCAACCTTCAAAAACAAGATCCCATTAATTGTAAAAAGAAGAGTATACAACCAATGTATCCTTCCGATAGTCACTTATGGAGCTGAAACATGGAACCTAACCAAGAGACAGACCCACAAATTGAGAACCATGCAACGTGCAAGTGATAGAATCATGCTCGACCTCACATGGAGAGACCAGAAGACAGCTGAGAGAGGACATGAATCAGATACATCATAGAATCCATTGGAAAACTCAAATGACAATGGGCTGGTCATATTGCATGAATGGCAGACAACCGAGGGACATCACGACTCCCAGAGATCACATGTGCAACCGAGGCCGGCAGATTACTAGATGGAGAGACGGGCTAGACGAATTCAGAAAGTCCTGGCTCCGCAACGATAGAGAAGTGAGGCGAATCTTGGGTAAGGTATATGTCCAACGACGGACGTTAATAGACTGATGATGATGATGATGATGACGATGACGATGATGACGATGATGATGATGATGATATTTCAATTGAAAAAATGAGTGCAAGCCCCCCTCTTGGATACCATGTGGAAACCCTGGGTGTGTTGCACCACTGACATGGTTGAGTTATTGACAATAAATGTCTGCAGTGATGATCTCTCAAGGATCGTGCCGTGTTCCCCCAGATGCAGAACGTAACCTTCTGTAGATGTCAAAGTTTTCAACAGTAACTTTCGACAGTTGTCTTTTTCTCTCTATTTGGGTTGAATTGATAGAGGGTCAATCTTGGAAAGGCAAGAAAAAGAAACAAGAGAGAAAAAAAGAGCATGGATTCGGGTTAATAAAGGGATCAGGTCTAAGTGGGTGTCATCTTTAAAGTCAATTCGAACCATCTGAAAGTATGAACACTCGTTCCTATTCGTTTGTTCTGTTTTTACTTACTAAGATCAGCGGCTTTCCTTTTTATCTCCCTAAAGGTCACCTTGCAAGTTATCATAACAACTTCTACTTAGAACACCTTCT
Organism: Thysanoteuthis rhombus; assembly: GCA_963457665.1. Taxonomy (NCBI): domain Eukaryota; kingdom Metazoa; phylum Mollusca; class Cephalopoda; order Oegopsida; family Thysanoteuthidae; genus Thysanoteuthis; species Thysanoteuthis major. Next base: position 7,825,523 of record OY735228.1, on the reverse strand, counting down.
GACTATACATTCGTTTGCATGTGTGAGAGTGCACACACACGCGCGCACACACACGCACACACGCACACACACAAATAAATAAGTATATATGTAGATATTTATACAGTACTTGTCATAAGTATTTAAACAAACAGACATTTTGCTTCTAATGGCTTGGTTTTTGAGAGTTAAAAATAGGAACATTATGCAAGAAGAACCAAATTATTTGCTATCAAAACAACAAGGGACGCTTTTAGTCATGTTTTGTGATTCAGTGAGTTTACTTCCTGGAATTTCTAGTGAAATAGGCAAACGAAAAAACTGATAGATTGAAAGGTATGGTCACCAGATCTTCCTCATCCTGACTTTTTTCAAGTTGGTGTAGCAAAGACAAAATTTTCAATTCATCAATTCCTGACATTGAAACTTTGAAGGTAAGTATAATCGTGTCTAAAGAGATTAAATCCATTTTGAAGTCCATTAATAGCAGAACATATCGTTTTTGGTTATGTCATACTTTGCAATAAACCATGTATTAGTACCTAGTTTAGATTTTGTGTGATATTTTTGTAATTGGGGACTGACTTAATGCTCAACCTGTGTATACGTATATATATATATATATATATATATATATATATATATATATATATACGCAAAAGTATACCTTGAATAATGTGGTTAATTTGTTTCAAAATTTTCCATCCTGTTCAATGTGGCATTATGATACAATGCTTGTGTGGGTTTTTTTAGCTTATACTTAGTGACGTTTGTGCAGTGATACCTTAGCCACAACTGTGCCAAAACTTGCTCTAATCAACACAGCACTATTCAAGGTGTATTTATGGGTGTATACATGTATCAATTTGGTTGTCATGTTTTTTTCTCTATCCTTTAAAATTCTTGTCCAGAATCGATCAAAGAGATTGAAAAAGTGAACTCACTTGACAATATGAAAGACTTGCCAAATTAGTTCATTCATTCGACCCCACCACCTCATTCACAATACCTAATGGCCACCGTGATCTTGAAAATAGTATATATACTCTCTTTTCACAGTTTATACACACGGATAAGAGATTTCACTTGCTATTTGTACATATATACATGTATATATAATAATATATAATAATATATATATATATATATATATATATATATATATATATACATATATATATATATTTAGTACACAATACATGTATTCTCTCTATTTGTGAAAGATCAAACAGAAAACAAATGAAAACAGATTTTATCCGTTGTAGCAGTTTAATCACAGTGCTCAATATTCAGTTGAGTAAATAGAGCCACTAATATACGAAAAATAAGAATTACAAAGACATATACCCGGTGAATGTTAACATTTCGTGCTTCTCATACTCATCAGAAACCGGTATTATGTTGAGCGCGAGAGACAAAATGTTATCATTCACTGAGTATTCGTCCTTGTAACTCTTATATATATATATATATATATATATATATATATATATATGTGTGTGTGTGTGTGTGTGTGTGTGTGATACTACTTGGTTTTTTTATAATTTATAGTAGAATTAGAGGTAGTGCAGTAGTATTTTCATCATTTGATATTCATAAAAAAATGTGTTCAATGTATTAGTTGAACTTTTGTACCAAATCAGAGCAATGTTATAGTTATAAAAAAATTAGTGCATGTTTGCGTATGTGTGTGTGTGTGTGTGTGTGTGAAGCCGTTCATTATAATCACGGATGATGTTATCAATCGGTTCTCGTTATCAACATCCGCTTGCCCTGCTCTCCAAAACACTCCTATAAGTTAATCAAGTTAGAGGTTCCACCATGTTGAAAAAATTCTTTGAAAAATGCATTAAATGAAAACCGAAATTGTTCTTTCATGATGGAATACACAATTTATCTGAAAGGTGGCACAATAACATAGAAAGTCTGAGAATTTACCAAAAGATTACTGGAAACTTTTGCATCTCACACACACACACACACACACATATATATATATATATATATATATATATATATATATATATATATATATATATATATATATATATATATAGTGTATTTTCTACAAATACCAGTGCTTCCCCTGCCCCGGATATGGAAAAATCCGTCCGTTGCGCGTGGGCTTTGGCGGCCACCGATGGTCTGCAACAGGAGTGGAAGAGCCATGTCTTGCTTGATTCAGTCCTAGAACTTGCATTTAGTTTAAATTCAACGACCCACTTCTTCGGAAGTTGAATGGTTAGTAGGTATATATATATATACATATATATATATATGTATGTGTGTGTGTGTGTGTGTGTATGCTTCCTAACCATCCAAGTCCTGAAGAAGTGGGTCGTTGAATTTAAACTAAATGCAAGTTTTGAAGTTTTGGAACTTGAATCATTCTCTTCCTGTAAAGAGAGAACTTGACAGATGCGTTGTGTCGGGGCTGGAATTCAAGACAAAGACATTTTCCCCTTCAAACGATTTCAACAAAGGACACAGTGGATGTTTTCCAACCTTTTTCGTTATCAAATTTTAAACTTGTTTGTCGGGCGTGTCACTTGAGGACCTTTTGTCAAAAAAAAAAAAAAAAATACAAATCAGTCGATTCGGCATTTGTCACATTCTCTTCCAATGCAGAACGAATCCACAACCGGAAGGAAAAAAAGGCCAGTCTCTTGCTCTTGGTGTGAGGTTGTTTTCGCAATTAACGAAATTACGGCAGCTACCGTAGAGCTGTGGTAAACAGCTTAGTCTTGCTGAACATTGGTCGTGAGTTCGATCCTCATTGCCCTGCGATAACCACAAGACATATGCAAGATGCATAACAACAACAACAACAACAACAACGGTAGTAGATCCTTAAAATGAAGATTGAATGCAGAAACTCTGAGAAAGCGGCAAGTGGGGGTCTGGCCGACCCAGAGCAGGATTTAGATGTTGCTCCCTGACGCCGCGTAGGTGGACAAGCCAGAACGGATGTCGGTTGGCCCTGCCGAATTTGGATGGCAGGAAGTTTGGCCCAACATTGAAATTAGAGAAGCCAAACCAGGACAAAATTAATTCCAGTTAACACTACTACAACTACCACTTCTAGTAGTAGTAGTAGTTAGAGGAGAAGGGGTAACAAGTAAATAAAGGTGGTAGCAGTCACCAAGTCGAAGGTCGTCGATGATTCAACAAGAGGAGGGGAAAATTATCACAAATCAATGACAGCAAGTGTTCTCAATACTCCAACACCCTCTTCAGTATTCTAATTTATTAGTATTATGTGCATTGACACCCTGGTAGTACCTGGTAGCTTTCACTGGGGATCAAGTGACTGCACTCTTTTCAGTATTCTCACTGATTTCAGTTATTCTACCGTTTAAATATTTTTAGGTCTTGATTTCAAATTCTTCCAAACTCTTCGCAAAGTTTTTCGGGATTATCCTGAGTTGGCCAATAAAGAGATAAATGCCATTTTCATATTCCAGATATTCTTCTATCCTCTGACAAAGAGTAGATGTTCATTGAGCTCATTGTTTTTCAATCCTCCTCCACACACAAACAAAAACTATCGCCCACCTTGGGTTATTTTCTTGAAACACCCGCAACCTCCAAAATTACTTATTTTGTTTATTCAATGTGACTCTTCGGCTTGATGCTTTTCTGCTTGTTTCTCAATATAAGGATAGATATTCGCGATTTTTAGTCCAATGTCTGATCCTATTCACATATCAGGGCAACTTTTGTCTTTTGTCTGTATTTTGACTGCAGTAAAACCACATTCAACCAAATATGAATCTAGGAAGCACAAAAATACTTTGGCCATTTCAGACCACAATTTTTGATAGAACTATTTAGTTGTATTCGACTGTCAAAATTAAGTCATTCCGGCTCATTCATCGTTGCTCTTCAGTTCAGTAAGTTACTCTTAGATGTTCTCACTTACAGATTCTATATCACATTCAAAAACTTGTATGTGACAATATATCGCCCCCAGTTCAACTTTCGCCTGCGTGGGGCAATAATGGCCCCGGTAGATAATGGTCCAGCTTTTCATTCTCTTTCAATTTTACTCTTATATCCAAAATCTTTCTTCTCTTTCATTATTAATTTTGACCAGCTTTTGACCATCATCCAAACTTTCAGTTGCTTTTTTATCCCAACTTTGAATCAGACCGTCATTCTTCGGCAGCGATCAAACAACACAATCGGGAATTTAAGAGCAAGCCCAAGGAGAGAACCGAACTCACACCCTCTAGCCAGAAATGCGGGGACTTCCAACGCCTGGCCACTGTTAACCATTTGGCCACGGAGACTAGATACTTAACCGAAAGTTGACGTTACACCTTGAATCTAACACCTAACATTCGGCATTCCATATTTGTTGATGTTTACAATTGAAACTTCGCAGTTTTTGAATAAAACGATATTTTCATTTTTTTCAAATATATTGTTGGATGAAGTATTGCAAAATTAATATCAATTTTGACTAGCTTTTTACCTTCATCCTAACTTTCCTACTTTTTCCTCTTCCTTTTTCATGACTATAAGATCTAGTCTCCTTGCCTGGATTAGATGAACTGTTTGAATTTCATATGGGTTGTGTAAACTTAACAATCATCTTTGTACAATTACTATTCAATTCCCCTTCCTAACCAGTCATCTCCCATCCTTACCAGTTTATGTTCTTAGTTAATTTGTTACGTTGATATAAACGAAATCCTTGTCTCTGCAAAGACGATATTTCCTTCGTTTTATTTTCGATATAGTTCGTCCTAAAATATTTATTTACACATTCCAAATACTATATTAATGTCAATCTTACTGGAGGTATTAGTAGCGCCCTACTTAACCTTTTCTCCCGTCTCCTTTCCTACCCTCTTATCAATCTACGTATCTTTCTTTTCTTTCCTTTCCCTCCTTACTCTCTTATTAAACGACCAAAAAAGTTGTAGACTGACGCAATTGCGACGAAAAGCAACTAAAATTAAGTCAAAAACGGAGTGATTCTGGAAGTCTGCTGATTTGAATCCCTTGGAGGATTTGCGGTGAGAACTAACTTGTCGAGTCTGAAATGTTCGTCAAAGAAACGTTGCTGATCTGAAAGTAATATTATCAGAAGATTTGGCTGAGATACCGACTGAAACACGGGAAATTGGTGGCGTCATATCAGCCACAGGAATTCAACTTCAGTTTCAGAGACCTCAACTGTTCAAGACCGCTTCGTCTACAAAAGCTATAAGAATATGCATATCTCCACCAGCCCGAATAATAGTCAGTTCAGAAATAGTTACAATGCGAGTGATTTTTCCATAGCCTACAGCCCACCTTTTTGCAAATTTACGTTGAAACTCACCGAAATCTTTTGAACAATAGACGGATGGATAGGCGGACAGACAGACATGTATACCCCTTTCAACTCCGTTGGCAAAATCAAAATATCTTGAATTAATGAAAGTAGATCTAATTTCTAGTTGAATTTCAAGTTGAATAACTTTCGCCTGCTAAACCAGAGCATCTGAGGAGAATTTCATCGGGGTGGATATACAAAGTTTCGTTACAAACATTCTCTGTGATACCTGGAAATTCCTTGCTCCCCTTTGCTACCAAGCCCCCACCTTTGGTCTCCAGTCCAGGGTACGATGTATACCCCCTGCATCCTTCTGATAGGCCCTACATTGAACCAAAGGATAGATGTTCCAAAGAAATCGTTTGTTTTGGAAATGAGGTGATAAAATAAGTTAGCTTTAGTAAACAACCATTTGATATCTCGCCATGAAGCATTGGAAGACAAACCCGTCTTGCAGGCTATTACACTTGAGTACGTTCTAGCCTAAACATGGCCTTGTGCAAAACTAAGCTAAGTTACGCTAAGCTAAATATGAATACGTACTGAAAAATTATTGTATGGAACTCAATTCCTGATATTTTTTCTTACTTTCGTTCTTCCTTTCTTTCTTTCAACATAATTACCTAATTTTTTCTAAATACTCTCTATAAATTATTTTTCATCGCGTTTTTCTCTTTCTTTCTTTCTTTATTTTGATTGAAAATTATAAAAAAAATTTCTTCACTATCTTTCTTTTTTATATACAGAGTCATTTTTTTTTCGATACTTTCTTTTCTCTATAAATTATTTATCATCGCCCTTGTCTCTTTCTTTCGCTCTTGCTTAACTTTCATTGAAAATTTAAAAATCATTTCTTTTTCTTCATTTTCTTTCTTTTTCATCTTCAGCATCACTTTTCCTCTTTCATTCTTCCCCTCTTTTTTTTCGTTCTTTCATTCGGGAAAAGGATCGATTTCTTCTTCCATAATTGATTGTTCATTTTTCTGTCCTGATTGATTTCGTGGTTGACATATTCACGTATGTCAATACATAGTGGACACAATCTAGATTACTTTCTGCTCCAATGACAAAATAGAAAACAAATCATTCTTCCGTGTACATTAATCAGAACAATAAAGTTTTATCAACAAGATCGATAGCTGAGCCCCAGAAAGAAGCGACCTATCTCAAAAACATCCTGGCTGCAATTTGTTTCTGCATTTAACGCTGGAGACAGATACATACGAAGATGAGTTAGCTAATTTCCCGCCCTTTTTTCGTATTAGCTATGTCCTCCCATAAGTTCTTAGTCGAGGCATGCAATATATATATGTGTGTGTATGAGTGTGTGTGTGTATCAAGTAAGGCAACTCGTTTATTATAAGCTATATAGCTATGCTCTCCCAATTCTGGAATGGAGCACTCTGATGGATGGGGAATTCTGCGTAAGTAAATGTATCGCTTAAATTAAGTCTTACTGACCGTCCAGTTCTGCGTAAGGCAGGGGTAAAATGCCAATCTCTGGGTCTGAAGTTAAGGTTTCGATCCTGCCTCATGGAACTGGATGGGACTATTCGGTTGACTATAGCCACACTGAATAGTTGTAATACAACGAAACAGCTGTCTGTGGATGAACCAGTTATTAATTATTATTCTTATACATATAGTGACATTATGGATTTTACTGCTACTTCATTTTTCTATTTAGTAAATCTGTTTTTTGGTGGAGTTGAGAATCTTTAGTTCTTCATTTAGACATAGGTAGCATAGGGCTCTAATGTTCTGGCATTTCTGGGTTTGCTTTGATATTTTCCATTTTACTGTGGATGTGAGGTTGCTGTCTCTTAGGTGCGAGTAATGTGTGGATAGTAATGTATTGCTTTTGCATTTATCGTTTGAAAAGGATGATGTATGGTTGCCCTATCTTAAATTTCAGATTGATATACAATATTCGATTTTAGATATTTGTTTTGCAAAGAGTACCTGTTGATATTTGTGCTGTTGCAGTCAGGTTTGTTCATATTTTCTCTACTAGTATTACTCCTTGTTACTTTATTGTTATGCTTTTTATGATTCTTTGGAGACTGTCCAAACAGCTATAACTAATTTTGAGGTTCGTCCTCATCAAATATCATACTCAGTGGATTGCTCGAGGGTGGGGGGTCTATAAGTCTGTGGAATATTTTCCCTGTTTTGGTTTTTACTTGTAGATTGAATGGTGGTGTAACCCAGGCTATCTTTTCACCTCTATTTTTTTGTTGTTGCTGCGTTTTGTTCAATTGGATTTCACTTTTTCAACGTATTTAAAGCTAGTTTCGATAAAACCGCTATCCTTTTGAGCTTTAGTGTATTTAACCCAATATTGTTAAATACTATTTCGTTCGAAAAATTGTATACTAACCTAGTTTTTGTTGATTGAGCGATGTTTTTTATGACTTTATTTGAATCATTAGATTTCGAGTTAATATAAATATTTACAGAATTTCATTTCCTGTGTGGTTTTTGAATGTTACCATTCATATTAAAAGTAATACGTAAAAAATGTAAAATTTCTATATTGGCCTTAGTTTCAACTTTAAAGTTCTTTTTTTTTTCATTCTTTAAGAGTGTATTTTTTTAAATTTTTCTCATTTTCGCGCGCTGCTACTTTCTAAAATTCGTAAACCATCGTCTTGGAGGAGTCCTATATTTTTAGAGTTTGATTTCCCGTTAGGAATGTATAAAATGTGCAAACCTAACAAGTCCGACATCTCAGCTGAATCAAGACTTCCCATTGGTATATCAAAGCCGTAAAAGTCGTTATTTTTAGTTCATTGTTCTTGGTTATTGAGCGGTACCCCACCCCAGTCTGCTGCGTTTGATTATTTCTATTTCGTTTTTGTTGATGTTGGTTTAGATCTTTGCAAATTCCATGACTTCTTCAAGGGTTCCTTTGGATATTGAAGATAAAAGTCCATTATATGGATTAGTACAAATGCACAGGTGTATTTCTGCTCAGAGTTACTAAACCAGGTAATGGCATCATTTGTATGTATTCATTGGTTCAAGTGTACTTGGGGTTTTTTTTTTTTTTTTTTTTTTTTGATGCCGTAATATTTTCTGGTGTATTCTTATTCATGTTTCCTATCTGGGATTTGATGGGGTTAATTAATTTAGTTATAGGGTTGTTTAAGAAGTCTGGTTTGTGGTCCCTTCATGAGTATATAAGCATTTTTTTCTCTGATATTCATATTCTATTACTGATGTTTGATTTGTCGGTGAGGCTTTCGCTCTCCTTATTTATAGTTGATTAGTAGTTGTCATTTTTGGTGTTCAATTATTATGCTTTTATGTTGTTGCTTTATATATATATATATATATATATATATATATATATATATATATATATATATATATATATATATATCAGAATGTAGCTATATATATTGTATATATACATAAATATTCTGTCAGATCGCTTCACATCCACAAACAAACATGTATGCGTATATATATATATATATATATATATATATATATATATATATATATATATACAAACATGCATTAATAGGAAAGGCATAAATCCATCTTTTCCGTCCCCAGCACCTTGGTTATGGTAAAATGGTAGGAGATGTGAGTGATAACACTAACAAGGCTTATTGCCTTCGAGTCTATTTCGCAAATTGCAATCCCCGACGAACTCACCGAGAAGAGAATCTTACAATATGTAGAGTCCATGCAGTGACGACAAAAGCCATATCCAGCGTAAGAACACTACTTTACTTATTTATTTCTCCCGCTGCCAACATACAAAGAGAATAGAAGCCAGAATCTTCTTCAATTCCCGATTACGTCTATCTACGTCGCGCCAGTGCTTCATCCAAACAATGATTTCTTCTCTACCCTGCTCCATCTTCGGGAGTTAAAGGCAGGCATGATAAAAATCGGCAGTGTTATCCGTACACTCGGATTGCCACAAAGAGAAAAGGGCTTATCTGCCCCTGTAAATGGGAACTCTTCAGCCCAATTAGTCCCACCGGTCGGCAAGTGACTGCGCTTGAGTCTTCACTGTTTTGACTTCCGAGATTTTAATCAGGGGTTAGGGCAGAGAAGTGAGGTACTCTGGAGTCCCGGGGATGAGACGTGCGTTACTTGTATACAGTTACATTTAAAAACAACGCTCCAAATACCTTCATAATAGCGCTTTTCATTTTCCAATAGATTTGCAAGTCCGACTTACACGTTTTATTTATTTTTGACGTCGATCTTGATTCGTCCAGTTTGTTTATTTCTATTTGTGATTTGTTTATTCATCGACCTTTTGTTTATTGATATCTGGTGGTTAATTTCTGTAGCGATTTATTTTCCTCTTACATTTAAGGGACAAATTTTGTTTTTTGTTTTTTTTGTTTTTGCTTTGTTTGGTTTTTATCTTGAGTGACACCACACGACATGGTATCCTCCAGTGGCATCTTTCCCCGAGACAAACACACACGAAGGGTTATTTGGAAGAAGATACGTTTCTTTACGAAAACATTGTCTCACTAACAGTAGCACAGTGACTTGCATGCTAATCTAAGAGCTACTATCTCTCTTTCTCTCTGTTTTCTTTCTATGACCTCACAGATATCGCCTTGTAGATAGTCCGAGATATCTCCTATTGGACTGGAAGGACCCACGGCTTTTTCTTCTTGCTATTATCGCTCGTGAGTTTTATCTTTACTGGTGGCCCACGCTGGTGGTCAACTGAGAGATAGATATTCATTATCATTCAATGTCCTGAAAATTTAATTGCCCAGTTGTTCCATTCCATTCATGGATACTGGTTTGTGTACAACAAACAGTATAAAAGTCTTTGGCTAGTATTCCTCTGCCAACAGAGTTGGAGAGGTTCAGGTATTTGATAGCGCCTTTCCGTCTGTCTTTCTGTCTGTCTGTCCACAGAACATTCAAAAAAGTTATCTCCGAAAGTACTGAATGGATTTCTATGAAAGTCCGTGGAAGGATAGGCAAGGGGGTAAGGTAGGGGTGGTTAGCGTTTGGCTGTTGATCCAGAAAATTTTCCTTGTTTGAGAGATATTCTCCGGTTGTTTTTTTTAATACATTTTTGTATACGCTTTTGTCTGTCGAAAATTTCATGTCTTTCCACATGATATCTCCAAAAGTCCTCCTGAATTTCTATGAAAGTTTGTGAAAGGGTGAGCTATGGACAACGGAAGAAATGATTAGATTTTGGGGCGGACCCAGGCACAATTATTTTCCTTGGGGTAGGAGTTTGCTACCAGTACCTTGAAACTTGTCTTCAGATCCATACATCATCTCTCATTGCAGTGGATGGGTATTTCCTGGAATTTTGGTTTCTTGCTACTGGTCCCTCCCAGACAGGTAAATAGCAGTTTTCTCTGTTTGCAGAAGTTTTAAGGTGGTTTTTTATGTCTTTCCAGTTCCTCTGGCAATGCGATTTCAAGAACAGTATCAGCATCAAACCAAGTATTTCTTGAAAGACATCTACTTCTTGAAGTTCAAAAAAAAGTTTTATATATCGTAATAATCAAATAATAGTTGAGTATAAACTGTAGTTATTAGAAAAAATATTGTTTCCTTGGTTTCTTGGCCCATTATCTTTAGAATATGAGAGTAGATGATGAAGATGACAAAAATCCAGAGATGAGTTATTATTCATTATTTCGCAGCTTTTATCCGAACTTATCACTTCATCTGGGATTTTGAGGGATCGGAGAATCTTCGTGTTAAGATACAAACATATTCTAAATAAACTTAAAAAACTATGTGCAATCGAAGAATTGTTTGTCGTCCTCGTCGAGGCCGACTATTGAGATCAAGGATGGCGGTCAACGTTACACAGATTGAAGATGCCGGTGCGTATGTATGTTTAACGTTGTATTTGTTGTTATCTTACAAGAAGCAGACGATCAACCAATTGATTCCAATGACAAGGGAAATCAAGACGGTCAGGTCAGATGGATTTGTTGTATTGATTTCGAATCAAATAACAGCTGATACTAGGCAAACCTATGACCTGTTGAATCAACCTTTGAAAGAAAATCATTGCAATCTGATGTGACCAGAATGAACTCGGATGCATTTGCAAATAGATAAAAAAAATGTGGACTGCTCTATAATTAAAATTTAATAGTTATATCCTTTAACAAATCGGTACTTCTGTTCATTTTTTCAGTTAGCGTGTTTTATGAGTATCTTAATTCAATACCCCAGGCTACCATGCAATGTTTCAGCTATTTAGAGATAATTCACAGATAAACAGAATTAGACTTCTAGTATTATAAAGATAATCTTCAGATACCTGGAAAGTTTTTTTTTATAGCTTTGCCACTTTTTAGGCCTGTGTTTGTACATGCATTTCCTGGCATAAGTGTCTATGAATGTCTGAGATCACTCATTTCTCCAGACCAATGAATACTTAAACTTACCCCAGTTGACCTTTCTTGTCTTTATCGCCCCAAGACCCACTCACAAACACCAACATTAAAACCTTTCGAGCACTCTTTACTTTGAAAAAAAAAGCGACCACCCAAATGGTGTGGCTACGAAAACTTTCATGCGATAAAACCCCTTCCCCTGTCATCGTTTCACGTTTTAATTCAGCTTTACTTACACGTTACTTACGCTTTCGTTGACACGCCATTCCGTCCTTTGTCTGCACAAGAAAGTGAGTAAGATAAGAAATAAAGAAGGAATAATTGACTAAATCTATTAGAAAATAATGTTTACATTAAGACTTTGGGGGAAGAAATGACTACGTGTCACCTTCGACCCCGTCAGTACAGATCTCCGTTTAATTGTAAATTTATTGGGTTTACATTGAACTTATAAAGTATCAAGTTTATTAACCCATTACCGGCGAACTACTGAAATTTTAGTAATTGCAGTTCTATTGCTAATAATAAAATTTCCGTTTTATTGTGATTGAATTCTTGAACGACCGTAGCCATCGAAGGTGGTAAAGTGTTCTTCCCTAATAATTAGTGCGTGTGTTCGTGTGTTTGTTTATGTTTTGATGTATTAATGTTTCATGTCAATTTTACAATTATCAGTTATGTTGTTTAGTGTTGTAATCGGCGTTTTTAACTGTAGCCATCAAAGATGGCGAAGGGTTAAACACCTTTTTTTTTTTCAAATACTTGCGTATGTTTGTGTGTTCAAGTGTTTGTTTCTTCAAGTGTTTGTGTATTGGTTTATGTGTTTGAACGTTCCACGCTCCTGACCATACCGTTTTGTATACAGGCTTTAAATTGGCATCAGTACTCCACCAAAACCCCTTTAAAAATGGTGCTTTGGAATAAATAGTTCTCAACTTCTTTGTAGCCTCATTTTGACGGGTTTATTAATAATAACATCGAGATTATCCAGAATCTGGATATTTCTAGATGTTTTTTTGTTTTGTTTTTTACTCAATATAAGAAAACGCCAGTGATGCCATAAATAAAGTTTATTCTGACCATATTTATTCGTCAATGGAATCTTTTTACATTACTACAAATTTTGATAGTATTTCAATTAGTTCAATTATCGAAATGTTGAATTGATTCATTCATTCATTGAATGTCTCAATTAGCTTCTCCGTCAACATTTTACATTGAAATACGCTTTTAACTTAACAATACACATTATTTCAAGTGATGAAAATATAAGAAACTTGATAAGAAAAAATGACAGGCTTATCAGTAGAGAGAAACAATGTTTGTCCGACTCATTTTATCTGTTTATTCTTCCTGGATCTTTCTATTTATTTCAGCTGGTAACTCCCGAAATTGTCCTATTAATTTATTTTTTATCCAAGATCTAAATTTAATGATAGATGGCAACTCGGTTCTATCTGTGAGTCAGGGTTTTTATCTTGCAATGGATAACTTGCAATGTATGATCTATAGAATTTTCGTTTTTTGTGATTGATGGTAATTCATTCCTATCTGTGAGTCAGTGTTTTTAGTTTGCAATGAATAACTTGCAATGGATTATCCTACAATGGAAAAAGGGGCTTTTATCTTGCAATGGACGACTATTCTACTTGCTGGGTCGATATCATGATAAAGAATAATGATAATGATAATAATTGAATTTGTTTGGCTTTCCCGGACCATAACAAAACTTGCTTCAATGTCGAAGGTCGAAAATTTGTCGTCTGCAGTGGTTGATGTGGAAAGATTGAAATACGACAATATGATTGACTGCGTTTTCTTGTCAAACAGATATTCGTAGGCTATCAAAACATCCTGCAAACCTGCCAAAAATTTGGGTGCACTTTCAGAATTAAAGTCATACTTTGCTGTAATCATTGCAGTTGTGTTAATCGAAGCAAAAATTTCACACAATGTTATATGGGTAGGAGTAGAACTCTTGCGAAAGCTTTCATTGGAACTGTCTATATTTTCCCCAGAGAACAGCAGGTACCCTTGCTAGTATATATATATATATATATATATATATATATATATATATATATATATATATATATATTGAGAAATGGATGTATAATGCGACAGAAATAATCATATAAATGCGTTATATTACTTTGAAATTCTATATCAAATAGATTTTCAAAGCAATATAATGCAGTCAAATGATTATTTCTGTCTGCTTAAATATCAAATTCTTAATGCTATATCTGTGCGCGTAGAGAAACAAATAGAGCAGATATGAAAAGTGAATGAACAAAATGAGAATTCGGAAATGAAGCATTTATTTGTGTCTTCATATTAACGGCGGCTATTAAGCTCAATGATGATAGCGACGCAATGTCAAAGTGGCCACTTATCAAAAAAGTGACAAATTACTGCACGACACTCATTTCTCTATTTATTTGCACGATCCGGCGCCACTCGATCTCAGTAACACCGGTGCCTAGTAAAATATAGTTCCTACATCTACTTGCTTACACAGACATTTCACTGCAATTCATTCAGGCCGATAGGTGTTTTAAATAGATAAATATCGAAGTCTATCCATTGGATTTAGCTATGTATGTGTGCTTACCTCTTCATTTCATGCGAATTCTTTGCTTTTGTCTCGGAGACGTCAACGAATCATGATGGACAACCAGAAGCTAAAATCGCAAATATATTCCAGACATTTTGTCGGCAAATATCCTCTTCGATATCCACCCTGTCATTATCAGGAATTATTTCTGTCGGTCTTGAAAATGGGACCCCATTCCTGTAAAATTCCTCGGAAGCGTTGAGGAGTCTGTCTTCCTTCACAATCTATCAATGAGAATACAGATTCGGTCGGAAATTGAATATTTTCGCGCCAAATACACTGTGCAGACGATTGCTTCCCAATGGAGGATAGGTTTTATAGGTGGAAAAAGAAAGAGAGCTTAAGGTCTCCGGGATAAATAAAGGAGTGGGAAGAAAAAAAATATCGGTTAACGAAATGATACTATCCTTCTTGACCTTGCCTCTTGGACATCAGCGAAAATTGTCTACAAAATGCAGGGCTTTCAGCCTGGCTACATTTCTCACTTCACGGCCGAATGGACAATGATAGGCCTAGTCGGTGACCCATCGTGGCGGCTGGCGGCGAACGACACCTTATCAAACCCTGGGGAGGGGGATTAGATCACTTTTTGTTACTGATTTGTTTCTTTTATTTTCGTACGCTTCTTTGTCTCTCTTTTTCTCCTCTCTTTAACTCATTATTTTCTTGTCGCCTGTCTTTCTGTCTGTCTGTCCGTCTATCTTTCTGTTTGTCAGTCTGTCTTCCTGTCTGTCTGTATTTTTATTATACTGCTGAGAATTCAGAAATATCGCGAGTTTTCTTCATTTTTTTCGTCAATTTGCCCATTTCCCCTTTTTTTAAATCATTTTTTCTTCATGTTTTCTTCCTCCAACATTTTCCACCAGTTTTTCTTTTTTTTCATTTTTCATTAGTTTTTTCATTCTTTTGTTTATTATTTCCTTTTAACTATTTTTTGTCAGTTTTTCTTTCTCCTTTTTTTTCTCATTTTTTCAGAAGTTTTTTCATTCTTTCGTTTATGTTTTCCTTTTTACTATTTTTCATCAGTTTTTCTTTCTCCTTTATTTCATTAGTTTTTTCATTCTTTCTTTTATTATTTCCTTTGTTTTCCATTTTTCCTCAGTTTTTCTTTTTCCTCTTTTCTCCTTTTTTTCATTAGTTTTTTCATTCTTTCTTTTATTATTTCCTTTGTTTTCCATTTTTCCTCAGTTTTTCTTTTTGCTTCAGGTTTTTGGTCTCTCCTTTTCTTTTCTTTTTTCCCATCAGCTTTTTTATATTTTTTTATTTTTCGTTCATGTTTTTATCTTTTCCTTCAATATACCCCTGAAATGTCAGGGAAGTTCAAGGAATTTAAATAGCCCGTGTAAACTGAATGTATTACGGACATTCGCCGTGCCTATTCGTAATCAGTACCCTAACACCTGAGAAAACATCTCTCGTATTAGAAACACAAAATTGGAATAAATCTTTTAGACATTTTAATCAAACCTCTGCTTCGCTGGTTTTATAAGAAAATCAGGAGTTATCTTCCCTTTGCAAATCATTCCTAATTTGTTCCTCCGATTGTTTTTGTTTTTTTTTTATTCTTCCATTTTCTTTCATTCGCATTGTCGCTTGGAATCATGCGAAGGGCAAAGGTTGGTTAGCGGCCATAGTTATTATCATAGTTACTTGGGCAGCCTCCGGGATATCATATCTTCGTTAGCAGCAAAAAGAAAAGAAATGGAAAAATACAAAGGTCGAACCAGAGGAAAGAAAAGGGAATAAGACCTGGATTGAGACGTGTATAGAATGGAAGCATTGAGTTGAAAATGAAATTAATTTGAACGGAAGACAGATTTAAGGAGTCTAACAATCTGTGGTGTAGTACTGTGGGAACGCGTAGGAATGGAGTTCCTTCACCTTTTTTTTTGCGAGGGGTGGGGGCACTCTCTTCACGATGTATAGACTGCGTGGGCGAAAATTAACACCCTAGTAGAAATTTGGCTATCTTCCAGAAAAGGCATCTATTTGTTTTGCGATTCCTTCAATTATTGTTCTGTTGTTGTTATTTACTATCGTCAAAATCTGTTTGATTTTTTTTTCAGAAAGAAAAAGAGAAATTAAACCGTACGACCTTCCATAACAAATTTTGCAAATGGTTAAAAATCGCAAAACGTAATGGATACCTAATGCAGTCAATGGTCAAAACTATATCTAACTTTTGTAAATATCGCTCTATTTCCGTGAATCATTCCTGTGGAGCTGGGCGAAGGGGTAGGTACACCGTACTAAACCACAAACTCTGGATCAAATGAAAGAGCACATTCGACATGTTCCGGCCAACATACCACCAAACTTCCTGTAAAGATCTATCGAAGCCATACCAACGTATTTACAGAAATTAGTGCTTATGTTGAATCTCAACACATACAGATAACCTCTTACCTTTGAATGGTCAGCTATTTGACTATAATCGATGATTAGATGATAAAGTTATCACCAATTTCCAATAGGGAGTTTCTTTTCACTCACTCTGTACTGCTACAATTCATTTTGTTTATTTATTTGTGGCCTCTAATTAGCCCAAACGGTGCGTTGTAGCTATATATGTATTGGATCTAATTAGCCAGTATATATCGAAATACTTATCCCAGTATGGCCTCAAACGTCTCGGAAATTGGTTAAATTTCAGATGTTTCCTTGGAGGGTGTGATAAGCTTGAAGCACAAACCTGACCCCCAGAACCGAGCTGTAGATCCCTTCCCTGACTTTTGCGTTCCCTCATGTTTAAACACTGCAAAGAAACTACAAATAATATACATTTTTCGACATTAACTTTGTTGAACAATATTTCTACCGTATTGCTTCACTATGTTTTGTAATCTCTCAAACAACTTTATAATTCCATCCTCCAAGAACTTTTCCATCAATTAAGAAATTCTGTAGAGACTGGTATAAAAGGTGATCTAAAGATGCAGTATGTGTTGAAGACGGTGGGTGAGAAAAAGCTTTCGAGTAAATCTATAACAATTTTTGCCTGGTCACAAAAGAAAAATGTAGTCCAGCGTTATCCTGATGGAATATTACGACCTTTCTGTTCACTAATTCTGGATGTTTCTCGCCCATTGATTGCTGTCGCGAATTGGCCCAAATGGGGAATTAATTTATTTGAATCAACTGTTTGCTTCTCTGGAAGAAGTTCATAGTAGCAGACTTCCTTCATGTCGTCCTTTGCACAAGAGAAAGTTGCACAGTAAAGTGTTAATACTAGGCACGACTTTTGGAAGTTTTAGATAAAAAATAAAGTTTCAATAAGAAAAACTATGTTCCCAAAAAAAGCAATTCCCTTATCGCTCTTTTTCTAAGTATCATCGTTTGATTCCAAGTTTACGCAAAGATTATATTGTATTCAAATTGGTGGATAGATTCTATCACGAGACTGAATACCAAGAATTCTTCCTTGTTTTTTGTTAACTTCAACATGTAATACTCAATTATTTAGATATTCAACCAAGATTTTTTTTTTGTAAAAGTAATGCATTTTTTGCATGATGTAATTTTTATGTCAAATATGATACTTGAATATGCTTAACAATCTTTTATTTGGCCAAATATATTTCTTATTTATGTAGAAAAGTATTGGATTAAATAATAATGAAAAATCAATACACCAAATAAATCATATCTTTGTAATATACTCTTTCTGTCAAAAGTAACTGAACTTTGTTTCATAAACTTTTGGCAAAGAAAATCAATAATCATCTTGAAAGTAAACATATTTTCTGCACATTCCTATTCTTTGGTTGCTTACGGTTTTGGGGGTCCCGCGTTGGCCATGAAAGAATAGAAGGGGACATTGCTCCTTTCAGATAAATCCCTATAGATAGAATCACTTTTTTGGAAGAAGACCGATTAGTGGTATTGTAAGTTGTCATTCATTTCGCTTGCCCAATAAGTTCTTTTGTTATACGTTATTGGAGAGTAACCACTTTTTATTGTCCACCACAATTTGTTTGAAAAACATTATCTCTGTTACGCCGAAGTTACACATCAAAGCGACTAACATAACCAAGCTTGTGCATATTTGGATATTTTGACTATACTGGCTATCTTAGAGAACTTGAGACGCGAAATGGCTCTCTCAAAAAAAATAGAAATAATAGAAAATGGAGTTCTTTATTTCCTGGTCAAGTGATTTCGAGCTATGTATGAAATGTCAGTCAAGACCTGGCGAACGTTGGTCAACTTGACAGATGAACAGATTTATCAATTGTTGAAAACTTTTGTATTATATATATATATATATATATATATATATATATATATATATATATATATATATATATATATATATATACGAGCACAGAAATGATAAAATAGACTGATGTATTTTCAATCAAGCACTATGATGATTCGAGGCAAGGCTTCACAAACTTTTTCATTCACAATCCTTTTTGATTTCTTCTTTACCCCTTATTCATTGTTATAAAAGCAAAAGGTACCAAGACTAAATAGTCTTTCATCGCAGTCTAACAGGAACTAAACACAGAAACTGATCAAAACGACAAAAATTGCATTGTATTTATAATAAGTAAGTTCTTACTGTGTGAATTGTGAAGAAAATGAATTACTTTTTAAAGATAAAATACTAAAACGTAACAAAAAAATTTTTTTTTGAATTAGTGATTAGTATCGATCCATTTTTATAAGTACTAGACAGAATACATTTAAAACACCTGTTACGCTATTACTCTTAAAAAATAGATTTTCAAATATTTCTATGACCCTCAATAACTGTCACACGACGCCTGGAAGGGTCCTGATCCCCACTGAGCGCAACTCTGGTCTAAAGAATTCAAGAATATCTAAAAGTCGGAAGTTATAAGTCAAATCTGAGTAAGACATCTATTTACTTTTATTGTTCCTGGACATATTGTTCCACACACACACACACGTGCACACACTTACGTACTATATCTCTCACTTTCGTTCTTTCTCTCTATCTCTTTCATTCTCCTTCACCCTCTCTGTTCATTTCTTCCTTTTGCTGCTTCTCTCTCTCTCCTCCTCTTTCTCTCTCTCTCTTCTCCTCTTTCTCTTTCTCTCTCTTCCCCTCTTTCTCTTTCTCTTTCTCTCTCTCTCACTCTCTCTCTCCCACTCTGTCTCTGTCTCTGTCTCTGTCTGTCGTCTGTCTGTCTATCTGTCTCTCTCTCTCTCTCTCTTTTCCGTTCCGGTTTCTCCACCTCACACCTTTCCTCGCCATTTCTCATCGTCCATATCTAATCCTATCCTTCCTCTCTTCAATTAGGACAGCGGCCAACCGATCTGGCTATTGTGGCACCAGGGCAACTGACTGACCCCCAACACATTTGATTTGATTAAATTCCAGCACCGCCGATTAAGCAAAAAGAAGGACTGAAAGCAGAAGGAGTTGGGTGGTAAGGCAAGAGGCCCTCGTCAAATCTTTTAGCCTTCTTGTGTTTAAGGCAAAAAGAAAGATCCGACCCCACCTTGCCTTAAGGCTATTCGACGCTCCCAGGGTTACCTCCGTCTTGCATCTTCCAATTCATGCGATGTGTACCGACTCTCTTTCTTTGATGTCTATATGACTGAATATTAAAGAGGATTGTCTTCGAGCGGAAACTTTGGTTAATACTGGTTAGATGGTGAAAAAAAAGAAGAAATTGGTGTTCTATTACGTTCCCTTGTTCTTTAGAAGTAAACCGGTTCACATCTTCCGGTATTGGAAGAACAGGAAGGGCTGAGAGGTCGATGCAGTGATTAAGGGAGAGGAGAAAGAGAAAGAGTATGATTACGAAGATGTAGAAGTGAGAAAACAGTAAGTGAAGATAGAGAGGGGTGAGGAAGAAGGAAAAAGAAAAGAGAGGAGAAAAAGATGGAGAGGGTGCGAAAGAGTAAAGAGGTGAAGAAGGAAAATAAAAAGGACAAAAGTGAAGAAAAATAAGAAGGAGCAAGAAGAAAAAAGAAGAAAAAGAAGAGTGAAAATAAAATAAAAGAAGGGGTGAAATAAACGAGAAAGAAGGACAGATGAGAGAAAGAAGAAAGAAAGAAATGAAAAGTAGAAAAAAGAAGGAATGAAAAGAAGCAAGGAACACAAGGGGGAAGGAAGGGATGAAATGAAGAATGAATGAAGAGAAAAATAATCAAACTGAAGAAAGAAAGGTGAAAAAACAAGGAAAACAGTTGAAGGAGCGACTGAATTGTTAACATTAAAAAAGATGATGAAATAAATTACCTCAAACTTGAGAATTCTCAAGAGATAAGATTCGTTCGAGATCTTTTCATTCTTTTTCAATTTGTTCAGAAGAGAGGGGTCACGATTTTGGAGGGGCCTATTCCCCTCAAAAGTAGAAGAATCACTCTAGGATTACAAGCTTTCGGTAGAGTAAGCTCAGCATTTAAGAATAAGAAAATCCCATTAGTTTAAGGAAAGAAGGGTATACAACCAATGCATCCTCCGATAGTCATCCATGGAGCAGAAACATGGAACCTAACCAAAAGATTGCCCCACAAACTGAAACCATGCTAGGTGCACATGAGAGAATCGTGCTTAAGCTCGCATGGAGAGATCACAATATATTATAGAGAAAAGAGGAGTCGGTTATATCGTAGAGAATCCTCAAGAAAACTCAAATGGCAATTGGCTGGTCACGTAACTAGACTGTCAGGCAACCGACACACATCACGTCTAACAACGCAGATCCCCAGAGATCATATGCGAAACTGAGACTGGCAAAATAGAAGATGGTTTAACGAATAAGACAAGTTCAGAAAGTATTGGCTCCGCGACGCCAATGATGGAGAGGTGTGGCGAATCCTGGGAAATGTATTGGTCCAACAACTGACACAAAAAGGCCGCCGCTGCTGCTGCTGCTGCTGCTGCTGTTGCTGCTGCTGCTGTTGCTGCTGCTGCTGCTGCTGCTGCTGATGATGATGATGATGATGATGATGATGATGATGATGATTGGTGAAGAATATCGTAATGAGAATTAAGGGTAACCATTTAGCACAAAATATTGATATTCTAAAGAAGATTCATTAAAGATACATAAAAGATTAACACAGATGAAATATAGATAAATAAACGGAGATATCAGAGAGCAACTTATGTTCCAAATTTATTTCATGTTTCTCTTTATTAAATTCTAGGAAACTCTTTGACAGGAGATAAATGTTATCACTTTTGAGTAGAGTCAATGCTTGGTGATGAAAGATTCATTGTTATGTTTTAAATCAATTGTTTCGTTATTAGTTTTGTTCTTTAGTGTTCTATTCCGACATCAAAGATGGCGACAGGTTATATCATTTTTTTATATTTACGTATGTTTGTGTGTTTGTGAGTTTTTTCTTCATGTGTTCGTGTGTTTGTTTATGTGTTTATGTTTATGTTTTTATGTTTATGCTTATATGTTTACGTTTCTGTGTGTTCTAGCGCTCCTGGTCATACTGTTTTGTCTACTGAGTTGAAAATTGGCATCAGGATTCCACTACACCCCTTGCAAAAATGCCTTTAAAAAAAGAGACTTTTTAAACTTCTTTTTTACCATAATGGGGGCCTTATCTTGACAGGTTTATTAATAACATCTTGATTCTCCAGACTCTTGATATTTCTAGATGTTTTCAATTTTTAAAAATGTTTTCCAGTGGAAAACGCCAGTGATGTGATAAATAGAGTTTATTCTGATCACATTTATTCCTTGCTGAAATTTTCTTTACATTTTGACAGTAATGGCGAGTTTTTATTTTTTGTTAAATTTCAATCCAAAATATTTTTTATTCTAACTGTATATACTACACTATTGTTTTAGATTCATTTTGAACAATGATATTTGTCATTTTTTTTTTATATAGCTTTCTGGCTCTTCTATTCTGTTCTGTTACAACACGAATACTACATATACGAGTATATATACTTATGTATAATTCATACGTACTTAGTATTTGCTTTTCATTCTCAATTCCTCAGCTCTCTTAACACTGAGGACATTTACACAGAAGTGATCAAGCAAGAACAATCACCTGTTGGCGCCATGATGGCTGAAATGATGTCCCCTACCCTGACCCCAGCCTGTCGACTGATGCGTCATTCTACCCCTAGTGGCCAGACACAAGAAAAGGATCAAACGTTTTCTGAGATCAGTCAAAGAGCAAAAGGAAGATTCAGGGTTTAAGGGAAGTTGTTGAGAAAAGCCCATTGGGATTTCCTGATGCTCGTCTGAAATGAATGTGCAAATGAGACACGAAATGACCGGGCTCGAGTTTCCTGGACTGACTCCTTAAAAGTGGTCAAGCATAAGTAATGCGATCAAAGATCTTTACGTACTTACCACTGAACGTGGAGATGGGTTGGGAAGGACATTACATCCAGTTCCCTGGATGAGGCCTTCTCACCTATCGTGTAACAGGGATGCCACTGAACTATAGTATGAATATATCCATTTGACGTCCAGCCCCGCCATGCAACTGAATATGTTGGTCAGTTTTCTATCGTCTGCTGATGATCCGATCTGGCAGCTAACCAATCGAACTGCCCCCACCCTCTCGGTCTGTCTGTCTGTCTGTCTGCCGTCTGTCTGTGTGTGTTGACGCCATTACCGTGCGTTTCGAACCTTATATATCAACTGTTTTCTCCTCCTACCTTTCTTGAATCTGTTCCTGTGAGTTCATCTAACAAGAAACTATATATATACATATATATATATATGTGTGTGTGTGTGTGTGTGTGTGTGTGTGTGTGCGTGTGTGTGTGTGCGTGTGTGTGTGTGAACAGTAGTGAATGAGAGAGACTCGGGGATAAGAGTATATTGCGACTTTATTTGTTAAATAATTAATTCATAAATTAATTAATTAGTATGCTATACATGTTTCGGGGAGATTTCTCATCTTCAGTAGCATGTGTGTACCTTTTAGTGGTTAAAGGGTTCCCCAATAAAAGTAAATTCAGCATCAGATGTTTTGCTTTGAAAGCAAAAATGGAAATTAAGAAAGAGGATTCCTGGTAGGTCATAATGGTAAGTCGGGACTGTATTTTATCTGTGAAGAAATCTGTGGTGGTATGGTTGGATATTCTGTTGAAAGTAGTAGAAGCAGTTATGGGTATTTTATTGGTTGTGCTGGTCAGAGGGGGGTATTCTCAAACATCGGTTGTCATGGATGCCCAGGAGCTGGATAGTAGTTAAGGGTTAGACTGTCTGGGTACTTATTAAGTTGTGAATGGGGCTATCCTTAGTGTTAATTAAGATAGTGGAGTAAGGAGGTTTTGTTATGAATGATCGTATGATATATATGTATATATATTACAACTATTAATTATTATTATAACGCTCCCTTCTTTAGGGTTGAGCATTGTTAAGTCGGGTACCCGTCTATCACTGCTATATGCAATGCTCTTCCAACTCTGGAATAGAGCACTTTGGTAGACGAGGAATTATGTATTAGTAAATATACATTGCTGACCGTCCAGTTCCTCGCAAAAATTTCTGCCTCTGGGTCTGAAGCGAAGGTTTCGATCCTACCTCGTGGTACTGATGTTGGATAGCCTATAATACAACGAAACAGCTGTCTGTGGATGACACAATTATCCTGTGTGCCTTAAACAGTAGTGAAAATTTGTATACTTGATAAAATGCTATTGCACTGAAACAATAAGCCGAGTTGTAATGCAAACCATAGAGTAAAATTATGAACTATAAATGCATACATAAAAAAAGAATACAAATTATATGAATCGACACACATCTTAGGAATATATTTGCATAACATCGAGCAACTTTCATATTTACGGTGAATAAATAAAACTGTAGAGCGTTTTCAAATTCATAATTCTAAACTGGCATATTGCTATGGTTACATGTGCACTATTTACATTTTTGTTTCAAATTTATCTACAGCGTTGCAATTGCCCTTAACAACATGGTTTTGAAAAATGCGTCAAAGAGAACGTTTGAAAACAAAATAATTTTCTTCGCAAGAACAACCCCTGAAGATGCTGTTGGGAAATAAGTAAAAATACAAATTGATTTATACAGCGCGTCTTCTATTTTAAACACACACACACACACACACACACACACACACACACACATATATATATATATATATATATATATATATATATATATATATGCTAAAACAGCTGATGATCCTCACAAAATTTAACGTACAACATTGAATTCAATATTTAAATGACAGAAGCAAAATGTAATTATTTGTATATAACATAAAATATCGGAACATGCTATAACAACAATGATCTGAAAATAACTGATTTGCCTGACATGACATCGTAGAATGATATTAAGGACTATTTCATGGAATCTCTGGGATTAGAATTATTTTTTAGCAAAAATGTGCATAGTTTATGAATATAGATAGGTAGAGAGAGAGAGAGAGAGAGAGATAGAAAGAGAGAGAAAGTGCTAGATAAAAAGAGAGAGAGAGGGGGGTTGTATGTGAATGCGTATATATATATATATATATATATATATATATATATATACATATATTTATAGACATATGTTTTTTTAAATTCTATAATATATGTATATACACACATTCATAAACGGATGTATGTATGCCTTTGTATTTGTGAGGTGTGAGTATGTGTTACTTGATATTTTATATGTATATATGTGTGTATGTGCGTGTGTGTGTGTGTGTGTGCAAACATGAGAAGGGTGTATTATCTGCATGCTTGGACGCACACACTTACACTCATATTTTTATACAATAATTTTCTTTGTCACGACATGCAGCCGTTACAATAAGGTATTTCAAAAACTCACCAATCACGAGATAGACGATCTTGAAATGCAGAAATTGGAATTGAGCAGACGATAGAACAAGACTGGAACGGAATTTCTTTGATTTGTTACTTCATGGATTAACAAGTTTGTGAACCAGAGTAATTTTTATGAAAATGTATTACTTTCTTTTACAATTGATTAAATAAAGATATTCAAAATAATTATATGAATTCATGTATTACTCATTTTATTTGAAATACCATTTATTTTATTGAGATAGAATATATGAATTAAAATATAGCATTTTTGTTTCGGATATTCATTATTTTATTTATGATAGAAAATTTCGAAAAAAGAACGTTAGGTAGTTTGTGGAAGAATTATGAATTTTGAGGGTAATGAATGGCGTTAGGTAGTTTGATAAGAGGATAAGACTAGATAACGGAGAACGTGACGAGGCTGCTGATGATGACTGCGAAAAAAGACTTTGTTGGAAAAAATTGGAAACATCCTCTGATCCCCCCTTTTGGGGTTGATTTTCCGGGTTCTCTTTCAGCTTGGCTTACATCTATATATCTATTCATTCAATATGATAGTTCGATCATTGACGCTTTTATCCCGCCAATGCATTAGAATTGCTGATGTTTCATTCATAAAGATACGGAGCCTCCATCTCATGCTTCTGATTACACCCAAACCCAACTACTTCATGCTCTTCCTATCTATATCTATCAATATATAGATAGATAGATATATGTTAATTTATGATCATTCTGTCGGATCGTTCACATCCATTTCTTAATACATAACTGTTGCGTTGAAAAGGAACGAATCGATCTAACGAGAATAAACGAGAATTTCGACTGAAAGCAGTTATTAGGGCCTTTCCATTACCGGCGGCTTTTCATTTAGCTCAATGGTAAAAGCATCGCTAAGTTGAAGCGGCTATCCTATCAGTGGCAGGTTCGATTCCTGCCGCAACCCCATTTTCTTTAATTATTTACATTATTTTACGTTTTCGATGTTAAGTGATACATTAACCGACGGAAGATCATCTCGAATAAATGTTTCTATATCGCAGTTTATAATCATTCAGTCAGATCGCACGTATACATTCCTTTATTCTAATATATATGTATATATATATATATATATATATATATATATATATATATATATATATATATATATATATATATATATATATATGTATATATATATATATATATATGAATCAGAAATTTATTCATATGAACGAAGCTAACAGGATCCCCAACATACACACACTAAAAGCTCACTCAGGGAAAAGCCCTACGAGAAAAAAGAGCAAGCGAAAAGAGCCCACACTGCAGTTTGCTGTATTTTAGCATACAACAATAAAAGACGATTGATTCTAACATTCAATTCAAACGAACTTCATAAATATATAAGTGAAACTGAGGATGTCTGGCTTTTCTTTTATATTCAAACCTCATACGTTAAATCTCGACATCTAACCACGTAAATATGTCTTATTGGATTTTTTTAAAACTATTTTTTATCATAAATGCAAGCCGTGACGGCGTACAACGAAAGAGAAAATATATGATAATATCTTTAATTATATATTTTCAAAGTTTGTGTCAATCAAATATTAAAACGTATCTTCTTTCTGCGTCTAAAAGAATGAATGCTTCAAATCTCAATATTCGACCACTAAATTAGGTTTTTAAATGGCGACTTATTGAATTTTAGCGTCTTTTGAGTCCGGATGTAAGAATTAATTTAGTCTTTAAGTGCCTAGCCCAGACAGCAAAACATCAGAGACCAAATCATCAAAATATAATTTGTCCATCGTGTAGTCTCCATAAATCTATCTTTTTATTCCGTTCTATTACGATATGACATAGTTTCGTTCGGCTTTTCCCTTTTCATGTTAAAAACGAAGAAAATTCTAACGAAACTATGTCATTATATGCTCCTAGGCCCCAAACCCAATCTTAGCGTCCCTCTAAGTTATAACTCACTGGCAAAAAAAAAGAGAAAAAAGTCACTGCTAGATGGATTCGATCGTGAAAATCTACCGGCTATGTATGTTTTATTCTACTACGCTACAGAAAGAAAGCTGATTTATTTGTAATCATGGAAATAAAATAGTTTATTCAAAAAAAGAATCAACTGAAAATCATTCATTAACATGGTTCAGACACAACTGAATCAAATTTTTTATTGTTTATCTATCGATATATTTTCAAACACGGTACGAGATTGAACAATGCTGTTTACATTGATAGAGGCACAGTCTTGCCGATCTAGCTATTTTGGAGCTAGATATAGCTCCTTTTTAGTGCAATAATGAAATTGAAATTGAATCTTCAGACGTTGTTTCATTGTTCAGAAGAAAAATATTACTATTAAAATAAGGATTTATCAGAATTTATATTATATTTCCGTAATGATAATTCAATTACGTCTGGATAATTTTAATTCAAGATTTTCAGTGAATGTTCATTTTCATTTTATATATATATATATATACTCACACACATATATATATATATATATATATATATATATATATATATATATATATATATATATATATATACATTTTTTCATATTCTGCAATCGTTAATTTAGTATCCTGGATTGGAAACAAAGGATATGCCTCCGAAGTGATTTGAAATTGCATACTTGGGAACCATTTTCTGTTAGGGTCAGGACAAACTTCTAAGAGAAATAAAGTAAATGTATATAATCTGATGGCATTATTTGAAATGGAATGAACACCCGTTATTACTAGGTGAAAGTACAATTGGCCTAGACAACGTAAATCGAATAAACAATCAAAGAAAATGGGGCTGCTGTAGGAATCGATAGGGCAGCAGCTTCAACGTAGCATTGCTCTTACCATTGAGCTAAACAGCCACAAACAGTAATGCAAAAACCCAAGTAACTGTTCCAACTCCAAATTCTCATTTTTTTAACAATGATTACAAATCTTTTTATTTTGGAACTTATCTAAAATGAACACTCATTATTATATACATATGATTTGAAATAAAAGTGACACTGATGGCATTATCTGGGATTTTGCAATGAAAAGATTCCAAAAAGTTTTCACTTAATATTTTTTGATACATCGTATATGAGTAATTTTATTCAATGATATCGTTTCGATTTCTTATATTCAATGTGAAATATAATTCTTTTTTATCGGTGTGGGCTTTTTTTCCTTGTGGGCTTTTTTCTGTGTAGGCTTTTTTCCGTACCGATTTTTCCCATGTAAATTCTTGTGTGCATTCATGACTGGGCTTATTTTCTGTAGGGGATTTTCGTGAGGGTTTTCATCATGTGAGCATTTCCATTTTTCATGGAATCAATTATATATATATATATATATATATATATATATATATATATATATAGAGAGAGAGAGAGAGAGAGAGAGAGAGAGAGAGAGAATGAGAGATAAGAAGCTGAAATCAGAGTGAGACGAAAAAAAGGAAGAAAATCTAAGTAAGTGCCGTAAATCACTAACACTATGAATAAAACAAAAAAAAAGTGTTATTGAATGACGTAAAAGTTTATGTCGTTGTTGACGTAATAATATCATGTTGTTCAAATTTTTAAAAGGAATCATTTTCATTATCATTTTTTATTACACTATTCATTATTATTTATTATCACAACACTCAGGTCATTTTTTCACATTATGCGGTCGTTAAGTAAGCAGCCTGGATTAGAAACAAAGCATTTGCCTCCGACATGATTTGAAATTGCATACTTGAGAACCATCTCACAACTTCAGTCTTTATTTTTGTTCCATCTTTACATCTATATTCTTCAGCGAAATGGGCCATCAAACCAAACTCATTTCTGCTAATACTGGTGTCCCAAATAGAACATTATATTTCCTAACGAATTGTAGGTCGGTCACTTCAACAGAAACATAATGGAAGACCGCATACAACAGTAGCACCCGTCTTTCTGTTCTTTCCCGAAACAAAACAAAGAAAAACTTTTTGAAAAAATAAATTTCGTCGTATTATGGGAGCGGCAAGATTTTGTTAATTCTTGCTGCATTACATTAGCAACATCACGTGAACGGAGCTTCTGTTTTTTCTGACGAAAGTCATTCATTTCGATTCGGTATTTCTTTCTTTTCTTTTCAATAAACAGTAAAAACACAAACATCCTTATTTTCTGCAAGGGCCGAGACAAACTTCCAAGAGAAATAAAGTAAATATAAAAAAATTTAGTTTTCTTTCGTTTCCAGAACATTTCTTTTTCTCCAGTGCTTTAATTCTCTCATACATTTTTTCCAAAGTCAGTAAACATCTAATGCACACACACACACACACACACACATATACACACGCACACACATATATATATATATATATATATATATATTTATATATATATGATTAGAGAGCGAGGTATGCACGCATGTGTGTGTCTGTGAGTGCGTGCGTATGTGTGTGTTCGAATGTGATTTTTTTTTGCAATCATGTGCAGTGCGAGTGCGTGCTTGTGTGACAGCGTGAATATGCATTTGAATTCCGTGCACGTGTTTGTGTACACGTGTTTGTGTAAGTGTGTAAGTGTGCATGTGTGTTAAAGATTTACAAAGGAGAAAAAAGGGTCGCTTCTAATGAGGAATTATCTTACACAAAGGTTTAAAAGGCAAGGTTCCGACGCGTATTTTAAACATTAACTAAACAAAGGCGATAAGGCAGAATGGTAAAACCGTCACCCGCCAATTGGTCACCGATCAATTTGTCATTAGGTCAGTTTGTCCATAGGACATTTGTTTGACATAATCTGTTTATGATTTTTGCTTTGAACAGTATTAATTGAACAAAAAGATTTCTATCAAATGTGAATTTTTGAATTTAGTTCCAAACGTTATATTCAAGAACCTTACCCATCAATACGGCCATCTCCAAGCTCAAAATAGACAATACACAGATTTGAACCAGTGTATAGAAATGTAATAGAAATGTAAGATTCTTAACAAAACTTCGATTTCTAAAAATCTGTTGCACATAATCTTCAGTTTTATTATTTCAATATTTAATGTACTAAACTTTAGTTTTAGTTGTTTCTTGTTTTATTTCGAACTTCTTTGGAGACTGTGACGAATTATTCTATCAACAAATTAGTATCAAAACAAACTGGGAAGCTATAAATTGACGTGATGCCGGCAAAATGAAGTGGTTGTTCTGAGAACGTTGTATAACAACTCCAGTGGTACTTTTGTCTGCTTCGGTGATTAAGTTGAATGACTGAATTCCAAGGAACCAACTCCCATTGGATGTATATCAACATTGCAGTGAGAGGTGTAGAGTCAATGTATTCCCTAATGCCAGCAGTATGCCAAGAGGCAAGGTTATGGTAACTGGACAATTTCTCTAACTACACGTATGCGTGAGGTTCTCGCATTAAACTCGACCTAGTGTCAAATTATGCCCTTGTGGTGAGAATGATTACTGCTTCAGTGAATCGTTCTTCCGAACTGAGGCAAGCAAGTTCGTTTTTTTATTTAAGTTCTCCACTTATCTGAATTTACACATACTAAATCTGTCCAGAATGTATCCAGCCATTTGACATTAACAGACAAATAGCCTACCTAGGGCAATTACGCTTTATTTATCCTCGAAGTAGACCTTTGGAACATTACACTCATCCCAATGAAAGTCCCTTCAACTTTTCTAAACAATCATGAAAGTTTTCTTTCGGTATCACCATCAATTGTCTTATCCTGTTCTTCTTAATTTCTCCCACGATCTAAGATCTCCTCTCTTTCAAGGGTGAAAAGTCTCCGGGACCCAAATCAGGACTGTTGGTGAGGTCATAAATCCGGTTAATGCGATTTTTTCCTAAAACACCGGCACGAAACTTGAGCAATGGACAGTCTTGGTCATTGTAAATGCGATGATCACACAGTACACAAGCTTACTCAGTGATGGCTTACTGCCTACTGTGTTATCCCACAAGAGAATGTCTGTTCACTCATGGGTAGTAAGCGACCTTCCCAATTGATTGCCAATTTACATCAACGCCACGCAACCGGTTCTTGAGATATTTAAAATAGCTGGATACTTTCTGGATGGACCTCGAACAAAATTTATTCGGGGCTTCAACTCGAAAACTGGTTCCGGTACTGGTAGGAAATTCGCAACTATCTCAGCCACGATGCAAGTCCTTCAATAACTTGATTCACTTCCCATCATTACTGGAGCACTTGGAACAGTTCTGAAGAGCCTTCTAAAAAGATTGGAAGAATTGGAAATCCGATGAAGAATAATAACCAGTCAGATAACAATATTGCTTGAATCAGCTAAAATACTGGGGAAAGTCATGGGGTTTTGAGAAAGTTTACTGTCACTTGGCCTCCGACGAAAGCCACCTGATACTGCTGGTGTGAAAACTCAACGAGTACAAAATAAAGCGAGGGAGCTCTGTAAATATCGACACGACAACTGTGATTCTGTGGTCCCCACAAAATGCAGCTTCTCTGCATTTTTGACTAAGAGCAAATTGTAGTATCTGTTCTTATTGGCTTAATATCTTATTCGTCCCCAATATTTATTCACTTGAACCACAATTGTTGAGTTAAGAAAATGCAATTCATTCAAGTCAGAGAATAAACAATATAATTCAATTCATCTTAAGATTCAAGCTTAGGATTTGGGATCGGAGATCAGTCTACTATTGAAGTGCCAATCAGTTTAATATCAAAGTCCTCACTTCGAGGATGTATCAGATATCGAGCTGATAAGAACAGATACTACCTTTTGCTCAAAGCCAAAAGACCGACAAGCTGCATTTGAAACAGGACCTCAGAATTACGATTGTACCAGATCTGAGGATATATTTGAACAAATGAAATGTCAAGGTTCGTATGTGGTCTGCAAGTCATGCGTTAATCATCTGTCACTTTTTAACATGATCCAAGTGATGTATACATTTGTATCTGATGTTGAACTTCAATTTGGTTGGGATTCTTTTCCCTCAGTCTCATTTCTTTTATTCATTGACTGCTTATAAATTCTCAGACTGAAATAATAAAGGCTATCCGGTGTTTATTCTATTACCGTGTTCGTTTCTCTTTCTATCTCTCCAAGACTTCCCAGGATATTTCCCACCTCCCTTGAGATAAAGGAATAGTGTTCTTTGCTGTTGGGGATGTGTCCCAATTAAGCCAGGTGAACGCATCGTCACCCCTGAAAACCAGTGGAGCGGACGGAATTCGATGCTCAGCGGTTGCCTTGACGCCGGGTGGGGTGGAGATTCATGCCGAACGGCCGCTAGGGGGGGGGGGCGGTCCGAGTCAACGAGCAAGTATTAAAAGGGCGCTTTATCCCCACGCGTATGAAGGGAGGGGTTAGTTCGAGGATCTTTCTCAGTATATATTTTTTCAATCTCCCTCTCTCTCTCTCTAACGTTGTCTCTTTCTCAATCGCCCCCACTCTCTCTCTATTTTTCTCAATTGCACTCTTTCTCTCTCTCTCTCTCTCTCTCTCTCTCTCTGTTTCGATAACTCTCGCTCTCTTTCAACAGTTTTCTCTTTCTGAATTGCTCTCTCTCGGTTGCACTTTCTCTCTCTTTCTCATTCGTTCTTTCACAGTCTCTCAATCACGTTCACTCCACAACGTTCTCTCTCTCTTTCAATCACTCTCTCTCTTTCTCAACCATGTTTTCTCTGAATAATGTTCTATTTTTCTCAACCGCCTTTTCCCTCTCTCTCTCTCTATCATGCAGTTCGTCTTTTAATCACACTCTCTTTTCCTTTCTCTCACTCAATCTCTCTCTCTCTCTCTCTCTCTCTCTCTCTCTCTATATATATATATATATATATATATATATATATATATATATATATATATATATATGTATATGTATATAAATCTATTCGGAGAGAGAGAATGAATATTTGTCGTGGGGAGATGTCAACGGTGATTAGTGGGTGGGAGGTAATGATAGATTTCGAATGCATGGATTATGAGTGCACACGCATGTGTGTGTGAGTGTGTATGTGTGTGTGTACATTCATATATGTTGTGCTCTTTTTAGGATAATCTCGGCTGTGTAGAAATATATGACTCTATAACTACACAGAAGTAAGTTATCATGGATTTTTATTAGATTAAGCATCGTCAACCAGTATCATTGTTAACTAGTATTTCTTTCATCTTAA
>OY735228.1:7749827-7789827 GCA_963457665.1 Thysanoteuthis rhombus | reverse complement strand
AGAGTCTATAATGGTAACATGAGTACAATATCCTCCCAAAGAAAATGCTCCCCAGAAAGAAAAATGCCCCAAGGAAAAGATCCCCCTGGGGAGAAATTCCCTCGAGGAAAATATTCCCCAGGGAAAAAAATCCCCCGCTTATGAAATAAGATATATTTGTTTATACCACTTTCAAGCAAGTGAATAATCTGGAGAGCAGTCATTAAATACAAGTGGCATCCTTTAAAATGATGGAACAATAATTTTGTGAAATAAAACATGTTAAATAATCTCTTGTGTCCCAAACTGCTTGTTGGCACCATTTGCTCATTTTGTGTTTATTACTGCAAATAGATTTTAATCTTAGTTTTTTTAAGTATATTGACAAATGTTCAGATATTTTGTTTTTATGACAGTTAATTTTTTCTCAAAAAACGATTGTATTTCATTTTTTATTCACTCCTAGAGATCTTTTTGCCAGTGTCGTGTCTCTGGTTTGTAATTTATTACTTAGATATGTAGGCTGATATATCTAACTGCCTACGTATCTAAGTAATATAATATATACCAGAGACTCAGCACTGGCGAAAATTCTTAAAGGAAATTTAGATCATATGATTTTATTGAAAGGAATTGGTGGGTGGGGGTGAGCCTGCAACAACAAATACTTCACCTGCAAAGCTGAAATAAATACATACGAAGCATACGTGTTAAGCACGCTATCATATGTCTCTGAGACGTGGAAACATACTATCCACGAGAATGAAAGCTCAACACTTTCCGTCTACGTTGCCTTTAAAAGATCGTTAACATTAGATGGTAAGAGAGAATATTGAACACGAAAGACCTTCAACAGGCGCAGCCCACGAGCATAGCAGCAATTTTGAGAAGGAGAAGGCTCGGGTGGCTGGGACATGTCATCTGGGTGGATAACATGTGAATGTCCCAAATGGAGAGCTCGCTAATGCCCAAAGATCGAGAGGTGTACCAAAGCTCAGGTAGAGATGAGTACAAAATACAGAACGCAACATCTTGAGATCATAACAAAAAGTCTTGACCGGGTCACGTGGAGGAACGCTGGGCAGGAATCTGTCGATAGGAAAACCACATCCGATCAGGATGGGAGGAGAAGAGCTATCACAGGATGCAAGGGGACGGGCACATAAACAGTCAGATCGGGTGCCTCTGTATGGTATAAGTGCAATCGCCGTTGCCTATCAAACATTGGCCGAATAAGCCATGAGAGGCACTACAGAAAGAGGGGAACTGGAAATAAAAAGATTGGAGGGAAAAAAAGAGAGCTAGGGAGAAAATAATAGATCTTCAGTTGCGGAGACCGCCTGTTGAGACGACAGGAGCCAATACTAACTATAATTGAAGAAATTTCTTCTGTCTGTCCGTCTGTCTGTCTGTCTGTCTCTCTCTCTGCATCGAGATTACTCGACAACTAGCCATTGTACGAAGTTGATAATCGCCATATATACCGATCAGTGACCAGGCATTGAAGTCGTTTGGATCAGCGGTTCTCGAGAAATCTAATGATAAAATAAATGAAGAACTATTGATCTTTAATGTAGAATTATAGATATAAACTTGAATATCTAAATTTACAATTGATCTAAATTTAGATTTAAAATATCTAAATCCTCCGAGGACAATTACCTGCTAGGACAATTTCATCCGCGGACTTTTGCCCTGTTTAAAGGTTTTTACGGAAATCCATATAAATGCAAAGCAGTGTAATAATTTCTCATTTATTTCATCAGTTGCAACTGACTTTGGAAACGTGTGTCCTCGGGGGAAATTGTCTTCCACGGGCAGATGTCCTCGGGGCAGATTTTTCCTCCGTGGCGATTGTCCTGGAGTCGCCACCCAGAAGTACAGGGCAAGTATGTCCGTCCCTCTCGATGGTTCCCAGCTGGTGGGACTCCACCCTTCCTCAGGTGGTTCAATTTCCCCGACGTTACCCGAATCTGAGTCAAAGAAATGTACTCTTTTTCCTCCGCCAACATTTTAGGGTGGGGTTACACAATATCGAATTCTTTGAGACAGAAAGTTCTAGAAACAAAATAGGGGTAGATGCAATAAACAAATGGTAAACGTAAGGGACGGGTCGTTCAGTGCACTAATAGATCTTTGAGTTGATATCAGCTTTCTTGGTGATTACGCTGCTACCCAACGGGTATAAGTACATGTTTACGTTAATTATTAATAGACAATATCATTATGAACTTGTTATTTTCATAATTACATATAATTACCGGTGGTGTGCAGGGCTTTTAATCTTGGGTATGCAGCCTGCTACGGATGCACAAAAGCGCAAACATATTCTAGAGTTTGTAAAAAGCAACGGACGGTAAACGCCTTTTTGATACAATGTAGTCCAAGAAAGGTAGTCAATATTCGGAATTGTAAAGTTCCACACTCTCGCCAAATGCATTTCGGTCGCTGTTCACTCCAGACAAGACTATTTGCTACTATCATACTTTTTTTTCGTACTTCATTCAGACAAGGGACTAATTTCATCTGACCAATTCCAACCACACTGAAAGACTGGGCAAAAGGCCCACAGCAGTTACACTATTGAAGATGATCACTGTACCAAACTGGTCACTAGAATTAAGTCTCATCTTGTAAGCCTTGTAGTCATAATGTCACATGACTTATTTATTTTTATTGCACTGATTTGATCGTAAGTATTATATATGTCAAGCAGAATATATTACAAATTTCGCAGTACTCATGAAGAATTGCGCGCACACACACACACACACACACACATATATATATATATATATATATATACATATATATATATATATATATATATATATATATATATATATATATATATATATATATATATATATAATGATATGAACTCTAAAGAGTGAGACAGACTCGGGAGTAAAGTGTTTTGAGCTGAGGTTTATTTATCAGTAGATAATTTTTGTTATTAATGGTCCAGACATGTTTCGGGTGTATTCCAATCTTCAGTGGTATGTGCTGTGTGAGTATGTATTTTTAGGGGTTAAAGGTTTCATGTGGAACCAGAGTCCACTATCAGGAGCTTTCCTTTGTGCGTAAAAAATTGTATCCAAGCTGCTGGAGGCATCCTGCTGTGTGAGAGAAAATCTGGCCAGTGACATATATATATATATTAGAATATCTTTGTGCAAGGATAAAAGTGCCGTTTCCCCCTAGTTCCGCCTGGGGTAGGAAGGTAATACCTGAGCTCTCATTGGAAAACTTTACAGTAGTAACCGCATATTCTCTCAGAAGTTCAAATGAATCTCCCTCTTCTCTCTCTATCACTATCGAAGTTTCAACGACCACAGTGGGTCCCCTATCTTAAAGATTTACGCAAATTCCCGACTACTCAACGTAACATAGACTCGCTGGAAACTTTCTAACGAACTCACATAGTTTTACCACAAAGACAAGAAGAATGGACGAATACATACTTAGTCTTACCAGAAGGACAAAAATAATGAACGGGGACGTACATAGTCTTACCCGAAAGACAAAATTACTGGATGGGGGCATACACAGTCTCACTACAAAGACAAGAAGAATGAACAAGGACATACATTGTACTACAGCAAATACAAGAACGATTGACGGGGACATACGGAGTCTCACCAGAAAGACAAGAAGAATGGATGGTGACATACATAGTCCTAGTGCAAAGATAAGAATAATACACAGGCACAAGTATATTCTTACTGCAAGCACAAGAATAGACGGTGACATACCTTGTCTTGCTGCTAAGACAAAATTAATGAACTTGCCATACATTGTATTACTGCAAAGGCAAGAATAATGGATGGGAACATACAATGTCTTACTGAAAAGATGAGAATAATGTCTGGGGACCTGTGTATTCTTACATCGAAAACAAGAATGATAGACTGGGACATACATAGTCTTACCACAAGGACAAGATTAAGGAACGGGGACATATATAATCTTACTGCAGAGATAAGAATAATTGGGTGGGGACATACGTAGTCTCACTGCAAACACAAGAAAATGGACGGAGACATACCTAGTCTTACTGCAAAGACCGAAATTATCGACAGGGACATACATTGTCTTACTGAAAAGACTAGAAGAATGAACGGGGACATACATAGCCTTACTGCAAAGAAAAAAAATAATGAAAGGAGACATACATAGTCTTGCTGCAAAGACAAGAAAATAGAATGGGACATACATAGTCTTACTGGACGAAGACATACATACTCTTACCAGAAGGGCAAGAATAATGAACAGAGAAATACACAGTTTTACTGCAAAGACAAAAATAACGGACAGGGACATACATTTATTTTTCTCTAAATTTTCTCCTGTTTTGCTGGCTACGGTGTCAGCTGCTTTGAGCTGCAGATATCACATGACTACTTATTCCACCCCTCTGCCATATGTGAATTAGAGGTGACAAGCACCTGAATTTGCGTCACTCCATTCACCCTCTGTTATCTTATCTATAGCTGGTGGATGTAATAGATCCATGTCTTACCGAAGGGCATTAGTTTGAAGTAGACTCAAATCGTCCCAGTCGGAGTTCGAACTCTGCTCTCTGAGTCCATTTTCCGAACCATCATCAACCCAGCCACCCCAGACCTCCTCATGTAAATCTACAACAGTTGATTCCCCGCCATTTGACATCGCTGTTCGGGTGTCGGCTTGCTATCGGGTGGTTTTCGGATCAGTAGCCTATTTGTGATGCGCGTAGGAGAGAGTGGGGGTATTTATCAAAGAGGCAGTGAACCAGTGGTGATAGACAAATGAAGAGAATACGATGAAAAGACCCGAAAGGAACCCAAAAAACGGTCTGGGTTAATGCATGTCACGTGAGAAGACGGGGGAAGAAAAGACAAAGTGCAAGGAAAAGAAGAAGCAGAAAACCCGCTGAGAGGACAATGAAAACCACATGGCGAACGATTGAGAATGCACAAGGGACAGAGACAGAGAGACTTGCATGGGGGAAAAGATTAAATGAATAAAGGAGGAAAGATAACAGGTTTGGTTAGTCACCCAGTAGAGATTGTCATGCGAACAATGTCTCTCGGTAGCAGCATGCCGTGTTGGGGGTGATCAATTGGAAAAAGCTTGGAAACGCGGGGATTGGTGAATGTTGCTTTTCTCACAAAAAATAAATCTGATTCCCCCCCCCAAGTGTGAATGCTGCCTGACATGAACTAAAGGACTAATTTAGCGTAAACTTGCTGTATAAACTGAACCCCTATAATAAACCTATCGGGGGGGGGGGTGATTAAAAAGAAAAAAACAATTATATTTTTTTAAACATAACAAAGGGTAAATATTTAAATTTTTCAGCCTTCTGGCTTCATTGGTGCAGCCTGTACGCACGATACATTCATGCAGACATACCTAGCCAGCTAGCCCAGTTTGAAAACTGAAGAAACCTATGCTGGTGGTTTTGGTGACAATTTTGGGTGACGGTTTCTAATTATGACAAAACTATTGAGAACGAAAGGATGAGAAGAATTATAGGTTAGAGGGTTATACATACACAAGTACCAAAAAAACGACAGCTACTTCATAACATATGGCTCTTCTCTTCTACTGAAGAATGCCGGCTACCCGACAAGGCATGGAGTCTACGAGGTGCTGAAGTCGTTTCATTTATATATCTATCAGGGTATCTTTCAGGGATGTCATTAACTTTGGTTGTGTTTGCTGGAGTGGCCGAAGGGAATTTAAAGAGCTGTGCAACATGTTCTATTCATGCCCAATGGGGTTTAAATCTGGCAAGTATAGGGACCAATTGAGTACCCGGAAGTCAGTTCCAGGTAGCATTTTCGTTACCCAGCCGGCGATGTGGAGTTGTGCAGTCTCACTGGAACAAACCATCACCACCGGGGTCTCACGTTGAGCATCAAAGGGACGCAACAAAACCTGTGTAAGTCACACCAATCATGACTGATCCACCAGTGGTCCTTGCGAATTTCAACAGAATACAGCTCACACCATTGCTTGCAGAACACCATACTGACAGGTGGGATCCATAGTCTCATGCAGTCTCCTCCACACAAGAACTAGACCGTCTGTCTGAATGAGCCAGAAGCGTGACTCGTCTGACCAGGCGACACTGCTCCATTCTTTTACGTTCCAGTGACAATGTTCCTTGGCCTAGGTGAGGCGCAATAACAGACGCCGTGGTGTCAATAATGATACCCTTGTTAGCCGACAACAACAAAACACGTTGGATTCATTGTACGCTGTACAGTTGACAAATGAGTTGAGTTGTACAAGTTCTGCATTGGGATGTGGTTCGATGCAATGTCCTTTTCCGTTAGGTGGTTAGCATATTTGTCAGTCGCCGGCGGTCCCGTTCTTGCATCAGTTGTGAGCGCCAGCATTTTTCATGTGCAGCTGATGTCTCGTCTGGGATTCACATATCTCAAGTAAATACTCTTTCTTCTGCTGCTCGAGAAAAAAAAACTTGAAACAGTTGCCACCGCAGAGGTCGAGTTTCCCATGTTTTTGTCCCCGAAAATCATTCCGCGGGCAAACGGTGTTATATCTGGTCCGCGTCCCATGACAACCACAGCTACACTAACACGTCAGACGTTCGTCATCCAGCTGGGTCCATTTCTATCCAGTGGCGGAGGGTAAAACTATCTAGTGGACTGTTGTCTTTAACCTCAGTTTATATATATATATATATATATATATATATATATATATATATATATATATATATATATATATATATATATATATATATATATATATATGCGTGTGTGCGTGTTTATGTGCGTTGGGATATAAATTTTCACATGTATATACATATATTTTTTTACTCCCAAAAAGAATGTTCCCCGAGAAGAAATGAATCATTCCTTCCAAGACACAATGCTTTTTCTAGGACCAGAAAATAGCCACCACAACAGGCCACCTTTAAGTGCTAAATACAGTAAACTTTCATTGTAACGGCACAAGTTCTTACGGTGCGTTTGTCTTTATCTCACAAGACTATTGTCGAAGATTAGTTTGCAGCAACAGCACAAAGATTTCTATGTAGTATTTCAAAAACCTCTCGCTTTATTCATTTTATTTGCAGTCCAACAATAAAATGTGAAACGAGAATAAGAAGTCTGTAGATTTTGGTTTCTTTCGTTTCTGATTATTAATTAACTTAGCATAAAATCCATTGTTATGGCAGCAAATCCGTTATAACTACACTCTTAAATCCCTGAAAGTGGCGTAATAACGTACGTCTACTGTACTTTAATCTGAAAACAAGCTGATCATATCCGTGATGTGTCGAGGGACTGTTTGCCAAAGAAGAACCAGGAACATTCTACAAGAAATACTCGGCATTTCCTCATTTACTGACGCACAAGCCAACAGTTGGGGTCCATCTGGTATCAATATGTTCCTTAAATTCAAGAGTAACATAGGTTAAGGGCACAATCCCTAAAGTAATATCTGGGCCCCGCCAGTCGATGTTTACATAAGGTACTAAAAAGGATCAACATGGAACAGCAGGTTTGAGAGGGACTCAAGTACTTGGGGGTCAGGGGATGGATGGTAGGGGCAGAGGAAAGGAGATGGGGGATAACAGAGAGTAGGGTAGGGAATCATTATAGAAAGAAACGATATAATACAATATATATATATATATATATATATATATATATATATATATATAAGGGTAAGGAATCATTATAGGAAGAAACGATATAATACACTTATATATATATATATATATATATATATATATATATATATATATATATATATATATAAGTACGCACATATATACATATGGTTGAGCATGTGGAAGACACATAGACAAGAGTGAGTGTAAAAAATGATTTTATTTAATTTTTATATAGTTCCGACCGTTTGGCCATCATCAGAGAAAAAAAAAGGGTAACGTGTATTTGGCAGCAGTCCTTTGTTAATACAGGTTTGATTAAAGGCCGTAGACAAGGAACGTTTATTTTTTTTCTCTTTTAGTTAACTTTTCTTTTTCAAGTACTACTTTACAAGTACTTGTTTTGAAATGTCAGTTGTATTTAAGTAATTCTACAATTGCCCTGAGCTTGGAAAATATTTTTTTAAATATTATGTTGCAGTACATTTTCTTTTTACATTTAACCTGAATGACTCCAGAATCTGTACGTATTTTCAAAATAAATAAGGGAGATTACGCTTTAATTAGAATTTATTTGTTATTTCCCTTCACAAAATACAAATGCTACAGACAGAAAATATAGCCAATCACATAGCTAATTATATAAGTAGATCATTGTTACAAATGAACGTAGATATATAAGATGGGTGTTGATAAAATTTGATTAATAGGGCTTGTCTCTTTTTCTATATCTATTTTAAAGAGATCCCAATAATATCAAGCAAGCTGTTATCAATAATGATTTCCCTGATTATCTTGTTGATAAACAAATAAACTGGCTAAAAGAATGTAGATAATCTACTCTAATAATGAACAGTGTGGTTTCCTTGATTCAATGGTTGCAACACAACACTTCCACTGGGGAAAATTTTGCTGCATGAAATATTTTTCTATCCACTGTTTTGAACAAAGCATTATTCCCGGTAAACGAATTTGGTGTTATGTTCTGTTTTGTTTAAAGAATGAAATAATCCAAATACATCCATGAATCTGTTTCCAATGGGATTAACGAGTAGATCACATGAAATTAAAACAAATCAGGACATACGTCATATAGCAGTGATCATCAAAAGTATCATAAACCTATTTTATTAGAACCAAAAGTACAAGAATTATAAACAAGATAATATAGCAATCAAGCTATATTATTCGTAATTACATTTCTCCAGACGCTCACGGTCAATATACAAGATTAATAACCTATTACCCTCACCAAAAAACAAACAAACAAATGAAACATCTAATCGGATCATTATAAATAGTCCTGGCCTCGAAAAAGAAGAACCCTCCATTATATCATACTTATGTCATCTACGAATTTTCTTGCTGTTTGGGGGATTATCTCCCCCTATGATACACAAACGTCACATTTGTTAAAGTTAAAGAAAAGCGTCCATCGTCCGTGGTAATAATAATGGTAGCAGAAGGAGGAGGAAGAGGAAGTGAGGACCGAAAAGAAGTGCGGAGGAGGTGAAAGGAGAGCGAACAATCTTTCTTTGAATCAACTGATTTTCATACTTGTATTACGATATGAAAATATTTGGTCGGTATTATTTTCAATAAAAATTGTCAATGGCCATTTTTAGCCATTTTCGTAGTTTTTTGGCCATTCTCGGCTTTTTTAAACTATAAAAATGTTGTCATCGTATATGATCAGCTTCAATGTTTCCCTGATGAGGTCACACCTCGACATCATACTCATCCCTTTGTTCCTCTTTCTGTTGATTAACGTAATCGGAAACGATTAACCGACCGACCGACCGACCGACCGACCGACCGACCGAAAAGCATCTTATTGTGATGCAGGGACACATCTAAAAATGGAAAGAAAAGATAGTGGTATGAAAAGAGGGGAAAAAAGGAGACAAGAAAAAAAAAGAAAAGAGATAAGAAAAAGAAAGACGGAAAGGAGATAAGAAAAAAGAGAGAAAGGAAAAAAAAGGAGACAAGAAAAAGAAAAGAAAGAAAAGAATGAAGAGGGGCAACAGAGGGAAATAAACTTTGGAAAAGAAAAGAGAAAAAAAAGTCGTAAATTTTTAAGTGGAAAGAGAATATGATACACAAACGTCCTTCAACAAAACAGAGGGAAAAAGGAATTCATTGTTTGTAACTGAAGAAGATACGACAATGGAAGGTTTGGTGAGGGAAAAAAAAGAATGATGTAATGGAAGATGAAGCGTAGCTTCTCTACCACCCGACGATTTGTTTTTCCATGAATCAGAGGGTAAAAGAGGTGGGGAATGGGTCGAAGAATGAAATGACGGGATTATTTACGTATGGATTGGCATTTCTGACTAGAATCAGAGTATCTGTGTGCTCTGTCTACGATCTAAGTGTCGTTCCCCGGCTATTCTGCCTGTGATTAGAGTATCTCTATGCTCTGGCTTGGGATAAAAGAGTCGTTACCCGGATCTTCTGCCTAAGACCAGAGTGTAGTCTCAGTGCACTCATTGAAAAATGTCATCTGGAAATATAAAAAGCCTCTGTCACTTTTTTGATTGTTGGTTGGTTTCCGTCACGATAAGGCAAACAGAAAAACTTAGAGAGAAAAAAAACAACGAAGAGATGAAAAGAATGGGGGGGGGGGGCAACAGATAGGGTGAAAAAACGGGACGAAAAATGGGGGTACGGAAATGAAAGGAAAAGAAAGAAAGAATTTTGGGGAGTGATTCACCTTTTCTGCGTTAAATTCAAAACATTTTCGCATTAGATTTCCTTATAAGTTCGGTTTAGTATTGGGGTAGTGTTTGTATTTCAAGTTAAAGGCATTTTAGTCAATTACGAGACAAAGGAGCAAACTTGTTCTTATAGCGATGGTAATTTCGCCGATGAAAAAAATAGTCTACGCCGTTCTATGTTCAAAATTTAACGCGGGTAAAGAAACAATCACCTTTTTAGAAATTGGGAACTAAAATAGTGCAGAAAACCAAATACAGGAAATATCGGTTCCGATAAGCACGTTTTCGCTTAACGCACTATTCACTATCCAAAAATTCATATACACTGAAGGAGCTTTGCAACAACGGATTGAATTGATTAAGAAAGTCTAAGAGCTTCCCAAGGTATAGATGAACGGACTCACATCTCGGTGGGAGATATCGCTCAAAAGAAATTCAGTAAGATTTTTGGCACAGTCAAACCTTTGAAGAAGCGATGCATTGAAGCCGACCCAAGTATGGAACATTTCGGCCGGAATTGCTCCTATTAGGTAGCAGCTGTACACCAACATCGTAAGATTTACGAGACTAGACGGAAGGGAAAAACTCAGGTAATTACCCTCAACCGGCCTTAGGGTCAGGCAACACGGGGCACCATGTGTTAATGGACGCCTGTCATTACAAGGTTACGAAAAGTGGTTGCAATATTGAAAACCATCCTGATGTTATAATGGTCACAATTCTTTGAACTCGTTCAGTCACGGTTTAGACAATGTCAGATTAAGGCGTGGGCTTTAGGGGCTGTGGCCTAGGAGCCTCCACTAGCTAGAAGGCCTCCAGAAATTGAGTGAAAAGATAATTCATTTGTGAATTTTGGATTAAGTACAAGTAATCTGAATCATTCATTGAAAAAACGGTCCAATGAATATACTGCATACATATTTGTAGCAAACACACTCCTACAAAAAAAACTGTACTGTATGCTTATGTATCGTACGACAGTTTTTTTTTTCTTTCAAAAACATTGCATCACTCAGGTCTTATAGGCACAGTACAGTCAAGGTTTGACCTTCTGTGACTTCTGGCTTTTCCCACCAAAGATTTCAGACTTTGGACGAGGTTAAGGAGAACGTGACGAGTCAGCTGATGGTGATCCCAAATTAGGACTTGGGAAGCCATTTTGAACAGTGGGATGTCTAGATAGATGGGCGAGGTCCCAAAGTGAGTACTTTGAAGGGGGCTAAAGTGCCATTGCTCTTGGTCAGAGTCGTAGCAAGAGAGACGAGAGGAGATAATCACTCCCTACTTCCCCCCAGGCAGAGTCGAAGTTCGCAAGATTTCACCTGATCCACAATGCCTGTTTGTTCATAATTATTCCTTCCCCCTCCAGCATATAACGCAACTGCACCCGGACACTGTCTTTGCCTCACAGGCGCTGAGAACCCTTGCTACGCTACTGCTCTAGATAGACTATGT
Source organism: Thysanoteuthis rhombus (assembly GCA_963457665.1). NCBI lineage: Eukaryota > Metazoa > Mollusca > Cephalopoda > Oegopsida > Thysanoteuthidae > Thysanoteuthis > Thysanoteuthis major. The sequence continues at coordinate 7,778,043 of OY735228.1, read as the reverse complement.
TTTCGTTTATATCAAATAGCTGAATACTTTCCGGAAAAAATTGAATTCGGATTTCCAATTTCTAAGTGATAAGGTTTTCTTCAATCGAGAGTTTGAAATGGGGTAGGGTACGTATTGTGTGAAAAAAAGAATTGCACACCAGAAAGAACGTGTAGCGTCAGGTTGTTTTCCTTTCCCTCAAATCCCCACCCCCCGTTTCGTTCTCTAATTCAATAGTTCAGTACGCGAGTAACCGATCGAATGATCGCTTATATGGTCCACTTGATCGACCAAACCCGGAACCCATCCAGTAATATCCCCCACCCACACACACTGCTGCCATCATTTATGGGGGTTGATGTACAATAGCACCCCGTTTCTGGCGGTTGTTTATTAATGATGAAAGATATAGCACTTGTTAGAAGAAAAGGAAGAAAGGTGAATTGGTAAGAAGAAGAAGAAGGAGAAGAAGAAGAAGAAGAGGGAAAGAAAAACAAGGAAAGAAAGGAAGAAAGAAAGAAAGAAGGAGGAAAGGGAGGGAACAAAAGAGGAAAGGTAGGAAAAGAAGGAAAGTGGGAAGGAAAGGGGCAAGACGAGAAAGAATGTGAGAAGAAAGAAGAAAAATCGCAAACGAAAAAAAGTACGAAGAAAGAAAGAAAGAAAGAAAGAAAGAAAGAAAGAATTCTAGGAGGAAAAAGAAAACAGAACAATGAGGAGAGAAAGGGAGAAAATATGTCATAAAAAAAGAGAGGAAGAAGAAAAGGAAAAAAAGGAAGAATAGAGACAAATAAAACAAAAACAGCGTGAAAAAGAAAGAAAAACAAAAAAAAAAGAAAGAGACAAACAGAAAGAGGGGAAAAAGAAAAGAACGAAAAAAATTGCTTTGGCAATAAAACAGAAAATGTCGTAAATTTTTGAGTTGAAAGAAAACATATCATATACAAATGTCCTTCGTCAAAACTGAGGAAAAAGGGAATTCAACTTTTTGTAACTGAAGAAGATACGACAATGGAAGGATTAGTGGAGAAAGAATGGTGCAATAAAAGAGAAATTGAAGCTCGAAGGTCGTTTTTCTCCCTCTCCGACCCTGACGATCCGTTTTTTCTATGAATCAGAAGGAAGATGGGGGGAATGGGAAGGAGAAAATAATAGGAAGAATATAAGAATAAAAAGAAATGTAGGAAAAATCAGGAAACGGAGACAGTGATAGAAGTAATATAAAGATATGAAATACAACGGTCTAGAAGGATGGAGAAGAAGACAGAGAGGCAGACAGAGAGAAAGAAAGAAAGAAAGAAATAAAGAAAGATGAAAGAAAGAAAAAGGCAATGAAATGGATGAGATCACTGTGAAGAGCGGGAGAAAATGTCGTAAATGAGAGGCAAGATTGATAGAACGGTTGAGTTTGGGTCTTAGGAATCACTCTTGTAAAGTGCGTGACTCCCCAAGTGAAGGTACCCCATCCACAGGCAGTAAAGATGAAATTCAAGCAACAGCAAAATTCTTTAAGACTTAAAAAAGGGAGGGATTGTCAGCACCAAAATATGTTGTTGGGTTTCGTTTCTTGAACTTAGGATTAAGATATTTTCCTGCAACGTCAGAGAATCCGTTTAAATTGTTGCCTTTTCCCAATTTGGTAAAACCAGTCGTGAGACTTTAGTTGTGTATGATTTTTGAATACTGATTCTTGATATTTACTGAGTGTTACTTGATATGGTACAAGGGTAAAAGTTGAGGAAGAAGAAGATTGTGCTGTGCCAATCTTCCAAGTAGAAAGATCCTGCCTATCTTGAAAATCAACATTAGAGCATTCAACTGAAGAAAAAGACGATTTTGCTTACTATCGTGGAATCACGAGTAATCCGATGTTCCAAAGGTTTTCAAATTCCATCTTCATGAAACGACTCGGGCTTCGACGCAGTTGGGTTTTATATGAAATTTTGAAAGTGGAAAACATTCTAAATTTTTGACTAAATAAAGAATATTGCCTTGATCGGAACAACCGATAATCCGATGACATCAAGTCTAGTGGATATGCTGATGTGAAATAAATCCTCATTCCAAACCCGTTATGTATTTTTTCAGTGGGAGGGGGCAAAGCAACGTACGGACGAGCGTTGTCCTGGAATAGTTTGACTTTCTGGCTCCCTGTATATCCAATTGCCTTTTTTATTCAATTGCAACGGTCCGAAGTAACAGTTTCACTAAGCTCCAGTAATTCGTAATACAGAATGGTCTTCATATCTCTCCAAATTCTAAGCAATATTTTTTCCCCCAAAAGGTTTTGTTTTCCTGTTGTTGCAGGCTGTCGTGGATCTATCCGTGATCTTCAACTTTCAGACTATCACAGTGAACCTGAATTCCATCTCCAGGGACAATCTTTTACAAAAAAAAATGACTTAAATTTACGTGGAAACTATTATCGTGCTCATTGAATCTCTCCCCTAAACTTTGCAAACGTCTCAAAACTGTCGAGTGTTTGCCACCATGTTTTTCTGCCTATTCCGACGTTGATTGGACGGGGGCATCATCCAAAATGGTTTATAAGTCTTCACTTCCTAATCCATGTGGTTTACCGCTGCGTCATTTGTTCTCCAAATCAAATTCACCTGCAAACTGAGAAGTATGCAACGTGCGCATGAGATAATCTTGCTCAACCTTACATTGAGAGATCATAAGACAGCAGAGAATATGAGGAGGAAAACGGGAGTCCGAGACATCATAGAAACTATTAAAAAATTCAAATGGCAATGGGCAGGCCATGTTACAAGAAAGGCAGACAACAGATGGAGATCATGACTCACAACATGGATCCCCAGTGATCACATGCAAAACCGAGACCAACAGAACACAAGATGGAGAGATAAACTAGACAAATTCAGGAAATACTAGCTCTGCGACGCCCATGATAGAGAATTTTGGCGAATCCTGGGGAAGGTTGAAGTTCAACGACGGACGTTAAAAGACTCATGATGATGATGATGATGATGATGAATTTTGCAAACCATTTATGACACGTCCTGCTTCCAACCTAACCATTTTCATAGGCTTCATCAATCATCTTTTTCGCTTCTGCTAATGTCTGGACCAACTTATATAGGAATAACATGCAGTGTCGCACGTATATCTTGTCCACAGCCATTTTCTTTGTGTCCCCGTATCTATATTAAACGTTATTTGCTCAGTCCCACTCTCATTAAACAACTGAAATAGAAAGGAAGGACGAGGTGTGATGCCTTGAAAAGTGTCACACGATTAAAAAATGTTATGCATTAAAAGAAAATCTTTTCCAATTGATTTCTTCTTATTAGCTGCTAATATTGTCATAATTGAGAAAAAAAGCCAAAATATCGCCCAAATCATCAAAAATGGCCACTCAAAATTTTTCTAAAAAATTTCATATCACAATATTTTACAAGTATGAGAATTAAGTTGAATTCAAAGAAGACTACTCGCTCTTTCTCTTCCTTCTATTACTACTATCATGGATGGTGGATGCACCATTGAACTTATGGTTCTTTTCTTTTCTCCAACCACACAGGATGAATGAATACAGAATACAGATCATTCAAAACTGGCTTTCAACTGTGTATTAAGTCTTTTGCTTTTCCCCAAAAGAGTACACTCGGAACTTTTGCACACACCTAATCTTTGTTTAATGTACCGTACTCATAATACCACAGGTTACGTAAACTACTACGTATTATTAAGAGATAACAAGTCAAGTCTTTAGTAAACATACAACTTTTTTTATTATAAAATGAGTTGTGAAATTACAAATAGACACAAATTAGTCAAAACACACAAACATGATAATTACCTGTATGTTTTTATTTATCAATTTGTTTATTTGTTTTCTGTCAGGCTGAAGAAAACCAATGTATAAACTCAAGTGGAACTATATATAGAAAGAGATGAATAGATAGATAGATAGATAGATAGATAGATAGATAGAAAAGAAATCCAACAGAGTAAGAAAAAGGAAAGCAGGAGAGATACGTTAATTGTTTGGAAAGAAGCCGACTACAGAATATCTAAGAGCCGGCTAAGCGTAAAATCAGTAACCGAATGGTAAAATGTAATGGGTAAGTATATTTGTACCATTGGAATGTGTTTAGTATGTTCTTGAAATGCATCTTTGCTGCACGTGGAAATGCAGGTAATCACTGAAATCAAACGAGAGTAAAAACAGGTGCTTTGATAAAAATGAACACCTCTTCAGATATGTGTTCCTATGATACGAGGAAGACGGGGGGGGGGTTAATGTACATAACAAAGAGATGGGGGTGGGGACTATGATCGAAAAAAGCCAAGGGAGAAATAACTGAACAAATACTGCAAGGGTAGAGACCATGATTAAAGGGAACAAGGGGGGACAAAAGAAAACGATTTTCTAAAGTTTGGAGTAGTACTTGGTAAATATATATAAGTGTGTATGTGTATGCACATAGTGTAATAATAAGTTTATCTTAGTATACCAAATAGTGAGGATCCAAGCTACTATATCAGTAAGGTTAGAAAAACTTGCTTGCTGACCTTTGGTCCTTAGTAAAGCATCATGTACCTATATATATATATATATATATATAGAGAGAGAGAGAGAGAGAGAGAGAGAGAGAAAGGGAGAGAGGGAGGAACAGACAAACTATACATCTATATTTTTATATACACATATCTATATACATATATGCATACTTACACACACACATCATCGAGAAATGGATACATAATCTGACAGAATAATTATGAATGCATTATATCATTTGAAACTCTATTTGAAACTGCCCTCCCGTTATTACACAGAGAATGTCATTCGGCCTAGACAGCATAAATCGAAAAAACAATCAAAGAAATGGACTGCTGTAGTAATCAAATTTGGACTTTCGACTTACCAGGGGGCCGTTTACTTCAATGGTGAAAAGCCAAGTTAAAGTGGCTACCTATCGTTCACAGGTTCAATTCCTGCAACAACTCATTCCTTTCATTGTTTATTTTACTTACACTGTCAAGGCCGAATGACACATTCTCCATGTAATAACTGGAGTTGATTTCAAAAAGACTTTCAAATAATATAACACATTCATAAAACACATATACATATATATATATATATATATATATATATATATATATATATATATAAAAATACTTGCGCATTTTCCTACATGGACAGTTAAAGTGCAAATGCCAGTTCTTTTAAATTCTTGTGTCTTTGAATCTTTCTTTCCCTTCTAAATCCCTTTCCCCTTGCTTAATTGAACAAGAATCACTTGAGGAGCCTCCCCTGCTCTCTTCTTCCCCCCGACCGACCTCCCTCTCTCTTTCACAGCTTTCCACCTCCCAATCCTAATCTTTCTCTCTCTCTCTCTCTCCATTGCCCCTTTCACTCTTCACTCCTTCTCCCCCTCACAATTCTCAACAGTTGTCCTTCTCTTGGGAGGGGTTGTTCCATCAGTATCCATTCCTTGACCATCATCCCACGTCCCAACCATTTGCCCACCCCCACCCCGGAGACCTTTGATGCTTATCTTGTTGCTTGCAGTGGTCACTTGTCCATCTGTTTTTCGCCCCTGATGACGATTATTGATCTCGGGCCTTTGCCGGTCAGTCAAGTGAGGAAAAGGCTCAGAAATCATTGCCAAAGGGAGCGGGATGTGGTCGGTCGGGCGGGGCAGGGCGCATTGATGAGGAAGTGTTCCCCCTTGAACACTGAGCCGAGCCCTGATGGGCTGGTGGTTTCATTGGAAAAGTGTTTCATCTCTAATTAGGAAGTTCTTGTGCCTGTAGAGCAAATGATAGAATCCACATTCTCTCTCATCTCTCTGAGAATTTTATATACACACACAAATACATGTGTATATACAAACACTATACATTCACATACAAAGTGCATACAAATATGAACCCTCATACATACATATATTTATATACATACATAAACATACATATGTACACAAACATACATGTATATTTATACACACAAATACACATATTTGCATACACATACATATATACACAAACACATATATATTCACATAAACATATATATATATAGATACACAAACATACATATATATCTTTATATACATACATACATATTACATACACATATATACACAAGCATATATATATATATATATATATTCATATAAACATACATATATACACAAACATTCATAATTTCATACATATACAAATATACACAAACATATATATATATATATATATAAACATAAATATATGCACATATATATATTTACATAAACATACATATATGCACAAACATATACATATATATTTATATACACATACATATATGCACAAACATATACATATATATTTATATACACATACATATAAACACAAACATTTATATATACATATATAGACAAACGTATAATGAACCTCCTGTAAGCTCTATGCATACAAGTGAAGTTAATATTTTACATAAATTTTCTAACAGTAAACATGTAAGTATTGAACGATAAACTTTTGGAATCACAGCAATATCTTGAATTACGTGGTTTTGATTACAGTGGATTTTGATCTAGGAAAGTTCCAGTATAGCTGTATATTCCGAAAGAAAACCCACAGTGAATAGTGATAAAACCTTGGACCATGCAGTCTTGATTAGTACAAAAATGTTTTGAAAGAATTAACTGTACTAATCAAGGTAAACCTGTATTAATTCTAGACTAAATAATTTTTTTTAAAAAAAGTAAACTGCTGTCAAACAAAAAAATTAATAAAATAAATAAGAAAATAGATGGATAGAAAATTTTTTTTCTTAAATGTGAGCTCAAGTAAAAAATTTTTTAAAAAGTTGAACCTAAAGTAAAAACTAAGTGGGGCTAATGCACAAAAAGTGTGTCCATTTCATGATGAATACAGAACATCCTCTTCCTAAAAACATGTTTTGGGGGTCATTGAGTGTGCATTAGTATGTATGTAGAAAATGTGTGCAAATATCTTTGAATGTAGACATAGACAGGATTCCCTTAACATATGCATTGAAATATACACAGGTATACCTTGATTAATAAAGTTAATTTGTACCAAAATTTTCCATGTAGTTCAAAACCACACTGTTCTAGGTCTTATCATAATTTAATGTACTTTTTTTCCAGCTTATACTTAGTTGAATTCATTAATACAATATCTTGACCATACTGCATTAAAACCCACAATATTCAAGACATTGCTGTATCTGTAAATTTTCACAAGGATACTCTTCCAACTATGACAGAGTGATGACAGAGTTCGATAGATGAACTTGTTTTTGGATTTCTTGTTAAAGACTATCACACGAATCCCTTTTCAAATAAGTTCCATCTAATAGCAGTGTGCTACCCTGAAAATTCCTTGACTATACAGAAGTAGAAGAATAGGGAAGACATCAGAAAAGACGGAAGAAAAACCTGAACAATAATGAGGAATTGGTCAGCTTGCAGCCAGTTTACCCTCAACAATAGCTCCTTGGAAATATAATTGGTTTACGACTAGCTCCAATTCTGCAGACCGCACCACGAACACAAGAGTCCATTCTTGTCTTAATTGCAAAGAGAAGAATTCTCCTACTGAACGTTTCCTTTGACATGTCTCTATAGAGAAATCCAACTTCAACATCAACCTCCTTTGGATTCTTTCTTTGCTTCAAGTGCCAAGAACATCTTCAGTAGCTCTCTAAGAGAGAGTATTGAACTCAGGGTAAGAAAAGTTTCAGGTTCAATCTCTATCAAAAGTCGATGTAATGCAACATTAGTGTTTCTAATCGAGCCAGATTGGAGAGTGGTAAAATAACAGGAGCAACGCAAAGATAACATTTACTATCAGTAACAAATGCTCTAGTCACGGAATAATCTAGAACATAAATTCTTTTATAAATACCCACAAACTTTAGTATGAAAGCTTTTTGTCCCCAGCACAAAAAAAAAAAGCTACATCATTTGTAATGGATGTCTGTCATTGCCCTTGTTATATCTTCAATAGGATAACTTAGTTATTTCTGAATATATTTCAATGAATTTCTTTACTTAGGCTTGTGAAGAAATTCTATCAGAAGAAAAGATGAGTTATGGTCAATCTGTTTGTTAACATTTTGTAAGCAAAAACAGGTCTTGTTTGCAGTTGGGAAAATTTCTCAAACCTTGGACTGATTTTCCTGAAATTCGGCCATAATTTTGACAAAACCCGAGGAATTGGAAAATGGTGACTTATGGCTGAGTTGATTGTTTGTTTACACATAAATAACCATACCTCAACATGCAAAAAAAAAGTGATCTTTGGAACCGCTAAACTGATTACAATAAAAATTATCATACAGGTTCTTTGGTACCTAATTACTGAAAATATATAATGTTTTTAAGAAATTTATGGTTTGAATGAAGAAAATTTATTAAAAAATTGGGTATCTCTGACTTGATAGTCTTAATAAAAATCTGATTGCCACTCTCTCTCAACTGTTTTCTACCAGGCACCTTCATACTTTCAAGATTTTTTTAAAAAAATTTCATTCATTTGCTTCTTGTCCTTTCCCAGTCGCTTCTTGTATTTTACCATCTCCAGCCAGACTTGTAATTTTTACCCTCACCTCAATTTTTAATCGTTTTTATCACAACTTTCAACTCTGCTTGTAGCCATAAACTGACGGCCGAACATCATCAAAAATGAAGAGTAAGCCTCTGGTGAGAATCCCACTCACGTCTTTGATGACTACGGTTGTTCAAATTGATAAAAGAATTAATATTGAAAATCCTTTCATCTTTTATTACAGATTAGAGCTGAGCCTGTTCCAAAAGTAAATTTGGAAGACGGTGGTCTTTATGGTGCATGGCTGTGTAGCAGCTCAATATAATTATCATATAAAACAATGATCTGTTTGTCATACAGCTTCGAAGTATTGATATTTTTAAACAAAATTTAGATAATCTTAAAGATTGGAAATTACGGGAGATGATTTGGAAAACCATAATCAGTAAAATTTGAATTTATCAAATTTCTCAAGAACCGCTAATCCAGACAATGGCCAGCTCGTGGCTAATCATGCTGCATACATACATGCAGACACAGAGTGTCCATCAATTGGGGTTAGAAATTTACAGTTTAGCCAAGATTAACTAGGGGAGCAAAATGAAAGTTTCACTGGCAACAGTCTTCAAGATAAGCTTGCAAACCACTGATTCAAAGCAAGCAGCTCTTTTTAAATAACTGGCTGAGAGATTATTTTTACTTTAGAATTTTTTACTTCATATATTAGTGGTTGGCTTTGATCATCACAAGGGAGGTAACTCAATTGGTTCTGCCCAAAGATTACCTCTTGGCTTTAATGATGTTCTACACTTAGATATAGATACATAAAATGATGACAAGAATTGGATGACAAAATTTCCAACTTTGGAATAACTTCAAAGCACACAAATGAACACTGTGCAACATGATCGTTCTTCCAAAATAGTGAATGTCATTTTCTAATTGCTTATGTGAAAAAAAAAAAAAATAGAAAATCTCAATTATTCCCTTCAAACTTTGCTTTTGTGGCCAGTTATATTCACATGTAATGATTTTTTCATTTTTTATGTGATTGAAAATATGCAAATTTGCCATTGTCCAAATGAAAATAAGTGGACAGCAAATTATCAGTCCTGGTTGCAGAAGTTGAAATGAAATAATCACTTTTTAGACACAGTCAATTAGAAAAATTACTCTTATGAACCAGGAACAAAAAAAAAAAAGCTTCAAAAGGTTGCACAGTGATTATATATATATATATATATATATATATATATATATATATATGAAAATAAGGTTTGGAACATTTACTTTCTTTTTGATACTTTTTATTCAAATTTTACAAAAACAGATGATACTAGTTGAGCACCACTTAACACCTTGAAGATATGCACTCTGTAGTGCTTATCCATGGCAGGAAGTTTTAAGTTCTTTGATGAAAAAAATACAAAGTCTATGTTTGAATGGATTATGGCAGGAAAATCACACACTCATTGTGGTGAGAATTCTGATTTTTTTCAATCAGTTTACACACCAATTACTGTATTTCGTAGCCTCAAGGATGCTCTGGCATAAAGGACATAGTCCAATGAATTTTTATGTATTTATGATACTTTTGTTTATTTACTATTTGATACTAAGAATACTTTGTTCAAGAGTCATATACAAGAGTTTAGATTACAGTCTCGCATAGAATACCTCTCTCTGGGGTTAGGATAGAGTCTATGAAGGGAAAGGAACCTGTAAGACACAGGGTAAATTTTCAATACTTATTTCATGGTTGGAAGTGGGTTGTAAGTCTTTGAAGCCAGGATATACAGTATTTAAAATATGGGAGCAAGTTTAGGTTGGGGAAAAAAAGTTTTTAAGAAATTTCTGATTAAATTATTACAAATAGGTAGAATAGTCCAATAAAGAAAAATAAACAAAATTTCAACAAAAGATTCTGAATCCTTTTTTATTTTTCAATAAAAATAGAACTATTTCCCTAATGTGTTTGAATACAAAATGAAAAGATATCTCCTATACATGTATATACAGTCTGTGAGTCAATAGCTTTGTAATGAAAACTGTATGTAACCAATAGCACTTACAAAAACATATATCATATGTACATACAAGTGTGCATGTATGTACATATGAGTGTGCATATATATATATATATATATATATATATATACACACACAAGTTTGTTTATACCCATATATATGATGAGCCAATGTGACACCCACTATAAAAATTATTTTCCTATTGTATGGCACTATTCAATTCTTACCCCCCATCATTCAATTAAAATCGAGTCAGTTATCACACATCAAAATTATAATGCAGTGTTCAAGATTCAAAATGAAAAACCCTACCATCAAAACTATAAAAATAATGAAAATATCTTTTTAAAAATGGTGCATTGGGCAGTTATCATGCACAACCACTCTTATACATAAAACAGAATATGACATTTTCTTTCACTGTATATCAAATATATAAAAACTGTGCACCATCTGTACGTATATATATATATATATATATATATATATATATATATGAGGAGCCACCAAAAAGTTTAGGAAATGGAAACATGAAAAATTAATCTACTAATCCGACCACCTAGTTTCCACCATCTCCTTTGAAGCAGACTTTTTAAAAAATTATTCAGTAATCCAAAGGGTACTGCTCACAAAAGTCAGCAACAAAATCTCTACTATATTCAGTTGATATATGCTGTTCAAATTTCCCCATTTCCTGAACTGTAGAGCAGCACCTCGTGTGTGTGTGTGTGTGTGTGTGTGGATATAATTGGTTCATATTTCTTTGTCATATTGGTGATATCTTCTCCCCAAGCAACCTCTCAATCCACACGATGTCTTTTTGAGATTAAAAAAAAGGATTCGAAGTACCAGATCATTTATCCAACTTCCTGAAACTCGGAATCACGAGAACTGCTGCTGGCAGACTCCATATTAGCGTGCTACTTAACAACTCTTTGTCTCAATTTTCATGGCATGGTCAAATTGTCTTCAGACCCTGTTCTTTGAAGTGGATCAATCTGTTAGATACAATTATGTTTTTTTATTTTTCATTCCTTATCATATAGTTCAAAGTTTAAGCTTTGGTCAAGAAAACCAGAAAATTCAGAAATCGGGGCCCACTCTGATCCCAAACTTGCAAGATGAATAGTCCGGTATTGTACAACGGTTCAGGGGGGAGGGGGAGGAAGAGATTACATACAAACTGTTAATGAAAAATGTCTTTTTACATGCAAGAAATGGTGACCGAGCCGTCATCTTCGGACATCATTCAATCTGAATGTTGAGCATTGACAAAGGCTTGTGGCCTATAAGTATAAACAGTAGGCGAGGAGGAAAATTAGGAGATTTGGGAGGAGGAAGTGTCTCCAATGGGTTATCAAAGCATCAGCAGCATTGCATCCATCTCCAGAGCAAGTGAAGATACAGGAACGGTACATGCGGTCGTGATCAGGATACCAGATGTCTTGACACTGGTGTCCCATGTCTCGTGAACTGCAGAATCGATGAGTGCCCACGGTACCTACAAAAACATAAAAGGAATATTTTAGAATTACACTTAAATTATGAAAATAAATAAATAAATGAAATATATACATACATATATATATATATATATATATATATATTATTGGGTTATCCATAGACAGCTGTTTCGATGTATTACATCTCTTCAGTATGGCTATTGACTTCCCATTATCCCATCCAGTACCACGAAGCAAGATTGAAACCTTCGCTTCAGACCCAGAGGCCAATATCCTACCTATGAGCTACGGAACTGGACGAACAAGAGCATTGCATATATATATATATATATATATATATATATATATATATATATATATATTCCTAAATATTTGAGATGAAGAATCATTACTTTTCACTGATACAATCAGACTAGTATCCTCATCTTGTCTGTTAACATCATATCAGCCACTGAACAGAACAACAATCTACTTCCATGGATTGAATAAATGGTTCGGTCCAAAATTCCAAGAGGGTTACCGACTATGACATTCATCTGAAGAAGGACAATGGGTACAGCAGCCAAAACTAGTCTACCAGTGAATAATTTGAAAAAAAGAAAAAAAAAAGGATTTGTTTATAAATGCACAAAATATTTCCTTGAAATAAGCCAATATCTACTATATTTCCCCGACATCAAAGATGATTATTTTTTCTCCCTAAAATGTGTCTTGAAAATTTTCCTTGCGTCCTACAAGCTGAAAGTTAGTTCTTTCATAAGCCTAAACTATTTTCATTCTTTTATCCTTCAAAATATAGCAAAGTTAAAATTGGGGCGTGTCCTTGAGGCTGCAGTGTCCTCAATACTGGGAAATATGCTAACATAAATCCTTTTCAGAAAAATAAAAAAGATGTCATTGTAAGTATTTCAAAAGTATGGTGGTGATGACTTGAGACTAGAGAAATATTCCAACAAATTTGGGAAGATAAAATAAACAATCTAATATTGACAAAATCTTTCCAGTTGAAGTCTACAAGAAATGAGATTTTTTTCTATTGAACTCAGTAAAATATAAGTTTCTCAGATGAAGCAATTTAAAGTTTTTGACTAGTTTTATCCCTATTTCTTTATTTTAACTCAGTACAAAACCATTAAATAATCAGCATCGATTGGAAAACAAATACCATCAATTAGTAATAGACGTAATAGTTTTAAATTGTCTGAATTTCTAAGAAGCAGCATACAACCATACTTCAACTTACGTCCATGGAACATTCTGGTAGCATACACAAAACACAATCTGAAATTAAGTTGACCATTAGAAGGAGAAGTAGAATATATGCACTGCACAACATAAGACACCATGGTAAATACATATTTACCTTAACATCCATATTGGACAAACAAAAAACTAATATCATCCATTACATTTCTTTCACTAGGTCATTAGCTCAACCCAGCAAGTTGTTTGGTGTTATAAGTTCTCTTTCATGCCTTCCCTGTGTGGATGAACTAGAAACAAACATGACATATACACAGCGTTCTCTTCAGAAAGAATGCAATAACTTGACTGAAATTATCATCATTCTTGGTCGAGCAATAGAATTGCAATGACTTACATTCTTGTCATCCGCAGTCAATAGATTTTAAACTCTAATTGGGACATATCTGTGATTGGATGTTAGTTGGTAGGGCTTAAGTTGACATTATAATAAGTTTTTCATTTCTCTTATTTTGATGCAATAACTCCATGGAATCATAATGGCTCTTTAGGAAATGGAAGAAAAGGGTTAGTTATAACAACAAAATCTTTCATGTGCACATTGCATAGTTCTCAATTTGTGGATCTGTCTCTTGGTTAGGTTCTATGGCGAACAACCGATGGACATCACAACTTATGACATGGATCCCCCGAGATCACATGCGGAACCGATGCTGGTAGAATATTAGATGGAGAGACGAGCTAGACAAATTCAGAAAGTATTGTCTCTGCAACGCCCATGATAGAGAAGTGTGGTGAATCCTAGGGAAGGTCTATGTCCAACGACAGATGTAGAAAGACTGATGATGATGATGATGATGATGATAAAATAGAAAATACTAAACAAAGCAGAATCCCATCAAAAACAGGATTTAACCTCTTTGTTTTCAAGTGGCAAACTCAACAGAGTCCATATCTCCAAGGAATATCACAATTCTCAGGGGACAACCTGGAAGGAATTTATAGGGAAATCATGGCTTTCTTTTCAGAAGGTTATAATTTTTTCTCCACAAAATCATAGAAAAATACACTCAAATCATTATAATTAATTATTGATACCATTTACCTCCATCTTAATCATTGTTGCTCTCGATTGCAACTAAACTCAGGCTGGGTTCCCTTCAATAGCGAGTAAATGAATTAAAAGCGCAGATCAGAATGAAGAATAAGTTTGAGGTTAGAATTGAACTCACAGCACTATATCAGAGGGTGGTTTGCTTAATGCGCAACTGTTCTTACCACAAACCTACTGGAACAGTGGTGAGCATCAGTCCTAATCAACCCCTTGAATTCACTCTCTTTATACAGTCTCCTCTGTGCCATGTAAATAGCAGCAAAAATTGATGATAATGATTAATAATACTTCAGCTACAAAAACAAATGAAAATAAATTTAAGTTTCCAAAATCAGGAATTTATTTTAGAATACAGAATAAACAATATATGATTTTAACATTAACTAGCAGAGTACCTATAAAAAATGATGGGATTTTTTGTTATGTATGGATATATAGTAAAAATGCATTTATTCATCAGGATGAAATTACCTTCAAAATACAACAGTTAGTTGGGTTTTTTTCTTGATGTTAGTAATTATTCACAATTTCTTTTTGTAGATTTTAGATAACATTGACGGATCAAACTCATATGAATTAATAAAAATAAATAAGTAATCTGGATTACAGCCGTTGCTGTCTCCAGCAGCAGTCTTCATATCTCTAGGACAACAAAGAACTAGTGACAGATTTCAAACTTAGAACTGACAGCTGTATTATTAGAATGTAATAAAAATTGAAAATGAGTTTTTATGGGTACTGTGCTATTAATTAAAACATTTGCTATATTTAACTGTCACTGCTTTTTTTCCTAGTTTGGAACTCACTGAAACAAGAAACAAAAAAACTGACAGACTCTGGCATCTCCGAAAATCCAGGTTGAATGTTTGCATTGGCGGAAGCCAAAAATTCTGTTCATACTCGCAGAAGAAGAACCAGTCTCGTGGATTCACCAAAACTATTCATCTCCGTTATCTACTTCCTGATGCCTGACAGACAAACTTATTTTCTCTCTCTCCCTACCCTCACTGTTCACCTCACCCCCAGTTTGTTCTGCCAATCTGATTAGCCCCAAAGGCATTGTTTATATTAAACTAATGTGGCCTTATCTCTATTTAATGGATAAACCTTCTTACAGGCCTTTTTGCTTTCAGTTAAATATTGTAAAGACTTCACTTACAGAATTTTGGGGTTTTGTACAAACACACTCTATATATCACAGCAGAATACATACAGTGAGTGTAGAAAGTATCCAATACGTTTTAAAATTCATTTCCACACGAGACTATACCTGTCCAGAATGACAGAGTTATTAATGTATGGATCAGCACTGAAGAGCCCGAAGCTATTTTAAAGGTAATTCATTTTTAATAATTCAAGTATCATGATTTCAAGTTCTTTCAAAGTCTCAACTCATCTCTTGCTATTTTAATAAGTGATGATCAGACATGAAGTTTTAAGAGTTTCAATGCTGTAATTTCTATTGTTATGTCATAATAGAAGGTAAAGGAACCAATGTGATCATCACATCTGAGCGCTAACAAACAAACAAACAAAAATTTGCATATGAGATCATTACATGATTAAATACTTATACAGCTCAAAATTTATAAAATTCAGACCAATATTCATCGAACCGATTGAACATTAAAAAGTTGTGGATAAAAGTCAGAAATGAGAAGTGCAACAAGTATCCAATATTCTAATTTTTTTAAATTTATTTCATCAGATGAAATATTATAAATCATCATCAATAATTTTTTGGTATTATTTACCTTCATCTAAGTTATTGTTGCTGCTTTTTACTGCAACTAAACTAAGGCTGGGTTCCCTTCAGAAGAGAGTAAATAAATAATATATCCGATACATTCCAACAAATAAATCAATATTGAGTTCTATAGCTTTTTACAATGTCAACTTAGAGCATTGTGAGTCTCCATTTTGAATGATATGGCATTAGTTCATTGGAGATTCATTCATTGTTTCTGTAGCAATCATATATTTACAGGGCCAGACAGCTGACCCGACTCCCAACCCTCAATACCAAGCTTGGGACCAACTACAGTAACAATAAATCAGTAGGTTTTTTTTTCCAGCCAAAGTAACCATCTTTTAAATGTACTGCTTTAGGGCTAAGAAGCTCCAACTGCTCTGCTATTTACCCATAGCTAGGGGAAGGGGGGAGAAGAGGATTCATGCCTTTCCAAAGCAGATTATATCTAGACACAGACACACACAAATGTGAATAGTCTCATGATCAGTAGAAGTTCTGATTCGGTTTGACAATTTCTTTTTCTGTGCTGGTAACAGCTTTGCCACTCCACACCTCTTAGTAACAGTTACGCCACTCTGCACCTTTCCAGCATGAACACGAGCAAATATACAGATGTTTTACACAAGGGAAATAAATGGAAATAGAAGTTTGGTTTTTCTATCTCCCCCCCCCCCGGCCCCAAATACCCCTAGCCCCCAACTTTGAATTTCTTCCCTATGCTCATCCCCTACCAGCCCCCACCTTGTATCTGTTTGTTTGGTCTAATGTGGAGGATGCTAACTTGTAAGCCGTGATTGTAACATCTGATTTACTGCTCGATAAAAAAAGCCAAATATACTTTGGTTTCATTAAGTCAATAGCCGGCAAGGGAAAGGCTGAAACTCTAGAACACCATCTGTATTTGTTTTATGGAATCCCTTGAGGCCGAGGCCAACATCATGGTTTGATAACTCTACAATTGACAAATGAAATTCTGATCTTCTTTATGTCTGCTACTAAATAGTTCCGTTTTCACTGGAACATTGGAACCGACAACCAACACTTCAATGCTTTAGGTTCATTACTGGAGACTATACTAGATACTCTCCTCTGACATCTCTTGGAGAAAAGAAAAAAAAAGGAAAGAGAAAAAGAAAAAAGGAAAGAGAAAAAGAAAAAAGGAAAGAGAAAAAGAAAAAAGGAAAGAGAAAAAGAAAAAAGGAAAGAGAAAAAGAAAAAAGGAAAGAGAAAAAGAAAAAAAGGAAAGAAAAAAGAAAGGAAAGAAAAAAAAAGAAGGACAGAGAAAGAAAAAAGGACAGAGAAAGAAAAAAGGAAAGAGAAAGAAAAAAGGAAAGAGAAAGAAAAAAGGAAAGAGAAAGAAAAAAGGAAAGAGAAAGAAAAAAGGAAAGAGAAAGAAAAAAGGAAAAAGAAAGAAAAAGGAAAAAGAAAGAAAAAGGAAAAAGAAAAGAAAAGAAAAGAAAAAAGAAAAGAAAGAAAGAAGAAAAAAGAAAGAAAAAAGAAAAGAAAAGAAAAAAGAAAGAAAAGAAAAGAAAAAAGAAAAAAAGAAAAAAGAAAGTAAGAAAAAAGAAAAAAGAAGAAAAAAAAAGAAGAAAAAAAGAAAAGAAAAAAGAAAAAAGAAAGTAAGAAAAGAAAAAAGAAAAAAAAAGTAAGAAAAGAAAAAAGAAAAAAAAAGAAAAGAAAAAAGAAAAAAGAAAGTAAGAAAAGAAAAAAGAAAAAAAGAAAAAAAGAAAAAAGAAAGAAAAAGAAAAGAGAGAAAAGACAAAAGAAAAAGAAAGAGAAAAAGAAAAAGAAGAAAAAAGAATGAAAGAAAAGAAAGAGAAAGAAAGAATGGAAAAAAGGAAAAAAAGAAAAATGAAAAGAAAGAAAGAAAAAATTAAAAAGAAGAAAAGAAGAAAAAAGAAAGAAAGAAGGAAAAAAAGAAAGAGAGAGAGAGAGGGAGAAAGATCAATATCAGACCCCTTTGTGAAAGGGTGATGGCCTGAACTACAGATCTGGACAAATTTAACAGGCTTTTGTTTTTGCTTTTTTTACTCGGGGTGTGGGATGTTACTCCCGCCCTGTCTCACTTCTCAGTGTATCTGGGAGAGAAATTGTCTTGACACTAAAAAGCAAAAAGAGACCTAGAATGTAAAAAGAAAAATGGACTCGCAGACACAGAGGGTGTTTATTTGCCTCACCACAGGAGACCAGGGGGGGGGGGCAAATTCAACACAAGGTCAGATTTAATGAGACAAAGATTGTTTAGTTCCCTTTTGGAACGCCTCAGGTATCAGGGAATAGAACCTGACTTTACCCCTTTTAGTACAATGGAGATGTGCAGCATTAGAGAACAGATCTCCTGGAATTAAACAGAGTGGATATGAAAAGCTGGCCATGAAGGGCCAAGGATTTATATCCACAGCACAAGAGTATGACAAGTGGACAAGCCGAAGCCATCAAAACTTTGTCACCCACCTCACCACCACATCATTGCTTCAAAGTCTAAATCCATCGGAGAAAAACAGCATGAATATAGAAAATTAAAAAGTAACAGCCGACAAGATTAAACTCTGAATCCCATACCTTGGGAGTCTGTCTGGAATGGACATCACCTTCATCAATTCGGTCACCGCAGCTAAACAGAGCCAGATCTAGAGTGTGATAGCGACTTCCATTTGATTATTCATACCATGCAGAGTGAAGTGAGAGACGCCTCTAAGTGTTTTCCACATATCGCTAAATTGGGCCAAGTCAGTAGTAACGCGATACATGGAGCCCAAGCAGGGACTACTGAAGTCATGGCCAGCGGAAGGACACTGTTTACTTTTTAACCAAGGTGTTATACAAACATTCCCCTTATTTTCAGCTCTCAAATAAGCACTAACAAGCACTGTGGGCAAAATTCAGCTTCATTTAACAATTAATGAAACCAACTTGACATTCTGCGTTGACAATAATGAGGGTGAAGTATTACCAAAGGGCAATCATCGTCAGTCTTGGTAATTATTCCAATTAAGGATCGTTAAGACATGGCTGGAGTTAATTGATTCAGCTCATTGAGTTTAATTACTCTGATAACAGAGCCAACTGGTTCAAAAACTGACAAGAAGCCATGCCCCTTATCCAAGCTGGGAGCAAAAGGCGGATTTTGGGGAAAAATATTATCTACTGCGAGGCTATAACTGGAGGAGAGTGCTGTTGACATGGAGCCTTGATGGAGGCAGATATGATTGTATTTACTTCTCAGTTTTTGGTCTTGTATACCTTTTGAATAAAACTTATATTTTTTTATAAATCATTCAAGTTATTTTATCCTATTTTATTACTTGTAAGTACATCATGTATACTATATCTACATGTATATATAGCCATATATGAATCATATGTATTTAGCACTAATTATAGAAAATACTTCTCTTCGAAATAGGCCAACATTTCCCATCTGGCCTGGGTCTATTACCAGCTCTGCACAAGCCTGCTACATAAGAACCACTGGACTAGACTGTCGAAAAGTGAATAAATATCATATATTCTTTTCTTTATTTTAATTTACTAATTTCATATTGTACACGACTGCAGATAGTATCAAATCACTGCACCCCTACCAATGGCACATTTGACCAACAGATTCTTTTGCGTGTGTGAGTGTGTGTCCAGGTCCCCCTATTTTTGAGGGCTACAACTTTGAAAATTTGCTTGAGAACACCGCTAGAAAATTGAATAAGAAAGCTATAGGAATAGATCTGAAATTTATCGGTTGATGGATCTTTGTGGTTTAAATCAGTAAGGCATTATGCAGGTTCCCAAGGATAGGGAATGCGAGTTCAAATCTCATCAGAGGCTAGCTACATCTTTATGGCTGATCCAAGATGCTGACTTGATGGTTGTATGATGAAAAAAGGACACCTAATGAAAGACAAAAACATTCAAAGAAAAAACTAGTCAAAAATTAATAACAAACTAGCATTCCAAGGGAAATTATGAATCACCACAACCCATTTATGCCGTGTTGGGAGTGATCAATTGAAAAGTTTGAAGAATGGGTGATCATCGAATAAATTATGTCTCTCGTCTTTTGTTGGGCAGTGATCACTAAAAAATGTCTGAGTTATTAAAAAACAAGCCAGTACAAACTAGTGACCAATTTAATGAAGATATATTACATACTGGACCTTCCATAAAAGCCCCTTTCGGGGGGGGGCAAAAAAAAAAAAAACACTTTTTTCCCTACTCATTCAAAGGAGAGTGAGTGTGCAAAATTTCAAGTTGCTACTATGAACGGTTAGAACGCATTCATAACCTAAACTCAGCAACAGTGATTAAACTTGTCTGTTGTGGGTAGCAATAGCTAAAATTAATTCCTACTTTTATTTCTAGCTTTGATCTAGAGTTACTTGGCACAGTTTCATACAACCAATGGGAAGAACTTTATCATTTATTGGTACCTACGCTTATCAAAATAGTGAAAGTTTTAAAAATTCCAAAAAATCAAAATATGA
The DNA here is from genome assembly GCA_963457665.1 of Thysanoteuthis rhombus. Classification (NCBI taxonomy): domain Eukaryota; kingdom Metazoa; phylum Mollusca; class Cephalopoda; order Oegopsida; family Thysanoteuthidae; genus Thysanoteuthis; species Thysanoteuthis major. The sequence continues at coordinate 7,757,496 of OY735228.1, read as the reverse complement.
TTAAACGAAAAAACAAAAACAAAAACAAAACAAAAAACAACAAAAACAACAACAAAACAAAAAACAGAAAACAACAACAAAACAAAAAAACAGAAAACAACAACAAAAAAACAATTCAGTAAACTCATTACAAAGGCACTCTATCTAACAGTACTATTAAATGACATACACATTCTTACAGCACATTTTGTTTTTATATTTTTGAAAGACTTATTGTTGGAGATTAGTTGGCAGCAACAGTAAGATTTCAAAACATCATTTTTCAACCTAAAATTGATAAACTCTTGAAGTAATGCTGACTAAACAAACCTGTGGAGGAGCAATAAAGATAATTTTCGTCTGTACCTTTTGGTTTATTATTATTAATACACTTCACATTTAATACATAGCAAATAAGTTATAACAGCAATCTTAAATCCACAAGGGTACCTTAATATCAAGGAAGTCCACAGTACTTGTTAGTATCTCTGTTCAATAAACTTATAAAAGTCTTAAAACTCTAAAGATCAAAATATGAGAACAGGTAAAAAAAATAATAAATTAATAAATCTAGCCAGTTGCATACAGTTTTTTTTTTAATTGACAGTTCTAAAAACAGACGGAATAGACTGATCGCTCACTCTCTCAGCAGACACGACGGAGAACACTTTGGGGCCTAAATCTAATTCCTACCCTCAGCTCTTGCCAGCCATGAACCAAAAAGTCTACAAATGAAATTCTGAAGAGTAATTCACAATGAAATCTTAACCAATGCTTTCAATGCATTTTACCGGAGCTGGCTCGAGTGATGCCGTGGCTCGAGCAAGATCTGGGGGTTGGAGAAGGAAGGATCAATGGGGACTTACCAGGGAGTCTTGGGAGTGAATGCAATTGGCACTGCCTTCCAAAAACGAATGTGGTTGATCTGCTTAACAATCTAGCCATGGAGGAAGGGAGCTTATTCCTCTTTTAAGGCAATATAAATATTGTCATCTTAAATTAAGGCTCCACACAGCTTCAAAGTGCTTGAGTTCACTAAGAGTGTAGGAAAATATTCAGGGGGAAATGATTTTCAATGTCAGGAAATCAGGCTAAAAACTGAGTAAGAATCAGCATTATTCCAAAAACGACAGTAAAAATAAGATTGATGTACAAGCACACATACACACATACATTAAGGGTGTAGTGAAAAATTTAGTGTAGGGCTTAAAACCTGAGATAAAGTCACAATCGAATAAAAAGTGAATGTCACTTCCTTCCCATCTTGGCAACCAACCTGAATGTGCCCGGTCTACTCACCATGCCAGACACAAACTAAGGCACCAATTTAGGATAAACTTACATTGTAAATTGACCCCTCCACACACTAAAAAATTATTTTGGAGTGGAATTTTCAGAGGAAAAAAAAAAAATTTTTTCAAGACATAATAAGGAGGAAAGGTTCCATTTTTCAGCCCTCTAGCACCATTAGTATGGCCTGTACACACAAGGCATACATTACATACATAGACACATTAGGTTGATTGCCAGGACAAGAAGAGGGGTGACATCCAGCCAAAATCAATGCTTAGCTCAATTATGACATCTTCGTGAGGGTTTAAGGTTTACACTTTTCATATTCAAGAAAAACCTTCTCTTCATACCAACCTAAATGAAGATGTAGACAGAAAACAAACATGTACACACAAACACAAGGTGTTACCCAGAAATAAAGAAAACTTCAGGTGCAAAATTACTTCAAAGAAAGGAAATACTGATGGGAAATGAATTTTTTCAAATTTACAGTTGGAGTGATTTTGAGAGACATGTGGAATGTTCAGCGAGACATGGGAAACCCTTGGAACTTGACAAGTGAGCATATTGATCAATCTATTCAAACTCTCCAAACTTTTGGGTGGCACTTTGTAAATGCACAGGGGGAGGGGGCGTTTAACATAATCATAGCTAATGTTATCAGATGGTTACTGTTATCAAAATCAGTTGGTCTCAAACACTATCAAAAATGATCTCAATAACCAACTTACTCTTTGCTTAATCTCATCAGCCAGTTATTTTCTAAAAGGGCTAGTCTCAAAGTAATCACAATAAGTGGCATCTTTTTAAACACATACACACACACCCATATATATATATATATATATTTTGGGGGTAACCTACAAAAGTAAGCCATGTTCCAAAAAATTCAATGATTTGTAGTATAAAATAACATCCATATACAATACATTATGATAATACCCTATATAATATAACAAACTATATTTATGACGTGAGCTATATATCAAAATCTTAGCTGAAAGGGGGTGATATTTGATCAGCACTGCTTGAGTACCATGTTAATATAATGGTTTTGTTTTTAGAATCCCCGAAACAGTTACATGGTAAACAACTGATGATCCCAACAAGAGGAAATTTACACATTGTACCATAATCACAAAGTATATGTGAAACAGGGAAGAAAAAACAATGAAGAAAATCACACAAATTGCTTTGACAGATATTGGGAAATAAGTGACAGATGTGACACAAAAAAATCTGAAAAAAGTTTACAATATTTAGTGTTTAAAGCCGTGAAGCTTCAATAAATAAATGTTGTGTTGAGTATGAGGATATGATATACCCAACAATATGTATCAAGTTGATAATAAGGAAATGTAGTTGTGGTTAAATTAGATTTATTACATTAACATTTTTCGTTTTTGCAAATATGAAATTTCAAATGAAATAATACTGAAACGTTCGTTCAAGTTACAACGTCTTACAACATCATTACATTTCAGTGGCAAACACCAAGTATTAAAATTACAAAGAAACTGCAAAGCAAAAAAAGGAATAACACCCTATTTCGTTTCTATGATTGATGAGGGCATTGAGGTTGTCATCTAACCTAAAATATTCTCATGCTCACAAATGCATTTTTTTCAGAGATCCAAAAGTCTCCCTAATATACTTCCTACAAACAAAATGGACCATAATTCCGACCTGAAAAAGGCACACAAGGTCAGGAAAGAACCAAATGGAACAAAAAGATGATTAGAATCTGCATTAATCTTCAAATCTAAAACATTTGGACAAAGATCTGGATTTTTCAACGAATCCACCCCCTTATCCAAATTGATATTAAAACAATATAAATATCAATCAGTAAACAAGACCATAATCAATTTGAAGCAGGTTAAATACCTACTTTCCTCATTCAAAAATAACCATACATACTCACACATTAATTGACCACTTGAAAACACAAAAACATAAGCCTGAAAATCCTAACAAATGTGCACTCCTGTGGTGATTTTTCAAGTTTATGGATCCATTGTGGTTTCTTCATGATTTAAATACTTGGCATTTGCTACTCATGCATTATGATATTACAAGACATTGACACCCACGAGAGAGAGGTCAGGTAAATCCTGAGGAAGGTCTATGTCCAACAACGGATGATGAAAGACTGATGATGATAATGATAAAGGGAATAAACAAACATTTCAATACCATTTCAGTTAAAATTGTAATTCTGATAAGTCCAAAAGGTGGAAAAAAAGGAATAAATTGAATATAAATATTACTATTTCTCCTTATAGTTAACGATATATGTATGTATGTACTTGTGACCAACTGGCCTTTGTCAAGGTTGACAATGAGAATTCTAATTTATTTGGAGAAATGCTATGGTGAATACATAGAATATTTCGGCCCAATACTCATCACTTTTCAAGGCTCACCAACCCGTCAGTTATAAGGACACACAGGGATATTGATTAAAACTTCTTGGAATGTATTTTATATGCAATAAAATACGATGCTTTGTCAGCCTAATTTGCTCAATATGTCCCTTAAACTGCATGATTCTGCATTCAGTCCCAGTCAAGATTGACAATGAACTTATCGTCGTTAGTTGAAAAGGAAAAGAAGGAAAAAAAAAGAAGAGGAACAAACAGTGATAAAAAAAAGAAAGAAAAAGAGAGAAGAAAAAAAGGAGAAAAGGATAAGGGGAAAAGAAGAAAAAAAGAAAAGGCTTGGAGTCAAAGAAAGGTAGAATTGGCTCGAATTGAAGGCCAGTGGTCTCAGACCATTATCCCACTGCCCAACCCCCTTGATGCAAAAGAGAGATGGGGGGGGGGAGACACAGAATACAATAATGACACCATTTTAGACGGACATTTCAAGGCTTTTGTGCAAGGTGCCATAGATAACTTTTCAGAAAATTCTGAGAACCCAATTTGGGCCAAGAACCAACGCCATCCAATTCACCAATGTCAGAAGAGGCAGCAGCACGCCAGGATTTACTACAGGAACCAAAAGACGGCAGCAACAGAATTAGAATCCAAGACAGAAAAAAAGAAAAAAAAAAAAAAACACTTGTTATAGAATTGACCAACTTCCTCTTCTAAAATATTAGCTTATTGTATCTGATGTCAGCCAGGTCGTTACCCCTTGTGACACTAGATAATAGGAGAATCCTTGTTGGACTGGTGGGACCTTTACTTAGATTTACCTCTCTTCTTTCCTACCTGTGAATTACTTTTACGCAGACAGATTCTGTACGAGAGGATTTACAGGGGAAGTGCAGAGATGGACAAGCAACTAATGAGGACTCGTCCAGGAAAGACATGGTTAGGGAAGGAAGAAAAAGAGAGAAGCGAGGACAGATGAGTTTTTATTTCCTCTAAAGAATATATGGAAAGATTGAAGGACAAAAGAGGGCAGAACTCCTCCTTTGAAAAAAAAGATGGCGGCTAGAATAGGGTAGGGTCTTTCTAAAGGCAAGATAATTCTATTCAGCATTTAAAGTTACATGACCAACGAAGACAAGAATCGTACAGGATCTTGGGATTTGGAAGACGGGTAAAGAATATGGTTATAAAGATTCTTTTTATCTCTTTCTAAAAGAAAAAGACACATGAATAAGAAAGGCATAAAGAGAGTGAATTATTCCATACAATTACTAAGTAAAAATAGATCAACCAAGGAATGACAGAAACACAGATTTGACATTGAAGTAAATTCTATATCAGTAAGTGGGAACCCGTCCCATGAGCAGGATGTTCAGACTTTTAATAGATAGATGGGAATCGTACCATTACCATCGAGATGAACATTAAACCAGACCCCCTTTAATAATTTGTCTTTTTTTAGAATTTTCAAGACTTGCAAAGAACATGCCTGAGGGTCCCATCATTACCCACGGAAAATTTTATGAGGATATTCTGTGAGGTTTGTTTCTTATACTGATGGAAATTTATTGAATTATAAAAGGATATACCAGATACCATAGACACGATACGGTGAAAACCACGGTCAAAAGAATATTTTTTTTAGACAATTACACTCTACCTAAATCACTGCTTCTTGAAACAATTTTTTTCTTTTTTTGTTCAATTATATATATATATATATATATATATATATATATATATATTGTACATACACACACAGAGGTATACCTCGTTTAGTGCGGTTAAATTGTTCAAAAATTTACCGCACTGTTCAAAGTTTTACAATGATTCAGTATTTTCTTCTGATCATACTTAGCAACAATAAATTGTAAAGATCAATCCTTTGCACATACTACATCAAAATCCCTAATATCCAAGGTGTTCCTGTACGTGATTGAAGTTTATTTAGCACACAAACACTTATCAAATTCATATTATTCTGTTTCTGAAAAATGTCATCTTAACACACAGGCTACATACAATATATATTCAAGAGATGACATTGCATTCTGAAGTATAATCTTATTGTGACAACATGGATAGAACACTGCCCGAGAGCTACCTCATAATGAGCAGTTCACAATGTCAGTAGATCATGGAAGGTGTCAAACAGTCTACTGCGTAAAAGGAAGCCCACCCCCAACTTTGAAGACGAGAGCTGAAGAGAAGGATATTTTTTTTTTTTCACTTTGTATAGTATTTTCTTTTAGCAAACACTAACATCACAGAATGTTTAGAAAGACGAAATACGATAGATTGAAAAATGAACAGATTTATCTAAAAGGTCCATACGGGAAGAAAAGAAAAAGAAAAAGAAGAAAAAAAAAGACAGAATAAACATAAACATTCATTCACAACATCTTTTTACACACCAGCGAAATACAGAAAGTGGGTGCAAAAAAGTATCCAATACAATACCAAAAGTTCATTCCAACATCCTTACACACTTGCAGAATTTGGACCAAAGATTTCTGATTGAAACATTTTTGTGTAAAGAAGTGGGTGCAAAAAAGTATCCAATACAATACCAAAAGTTCATTCCAACATCCTTACACACTTGCAGAATTTGGACCAAAGATTTCTGATTGAAACATTTTTGTGTAAAGAAGTGGGTGCAAAAAAGTATCCAATACAATACCAAAAGTTCATTCCAACATCCTTACACACTTGCAGAATTTGGACCAAAGATTTCTGATTGAAACATTTTTGTGTAAAGAAGTGGGTGCAAAAAAGTATCCAATACAATACCAAAAGTTCATTCCAACATCCTTACACACTTGCAGAATTTGGACCAAAGATTTCTGATTGAAACATTTTTGTGTAAAGAAGTGGGTGCAAAAAAGTATCCAATACAATACCAAAAGTTCATTCCAACATCCTTACACACTTGCAGAATTTGGACCAAAGATTTCTGATTGAAACATTTTTGTGTAAAGAAAAGTAAACAATTTATATTTAAAAATAGACAACAAATAATCATATTTACACAATATCCAAGTCATTAAACATAAGCATTAGAGGTGATGTAATAAGCATCGTAATTCTTCTCATACTTATTTACATCTGTCAATAGCACTGCATATTCCGACAATCTATTCCATAATACTACTGCTCTGTTGCTAGTAAAGAATTTTCTGATATTAAATCTCGTACATCACTTTTCAATATCTTCCAGAGGTCCCCCGCATTCATGGTTTCCCTTATCCTTGTCAGTGGTACGTGGACACATCATACGAATTCTGTTCTTGTTATAATACATTCTCAAACAAAAATATTATGCCCTCTCATGCAAACAAACGCCTGAATATATAAATACAGGCTGCCTCCACTCTTCTGAAATGAGGTGTTCCAATAAAAACCTTTCAGGAGCCAAAATGGTATAAAAGCAAAAAAGTAATTACCATTATTTATATGAAAAAATTTTTTGAGTTTTTCCAGACTCCAAAAATAGAGATGATTGTATGATAGGCCAAGTCATTAGATGTCAGCATGTTAGATACAAGAGACTGAAGTTTAGGGAAGAGAGTCCGCACTGCCTCTATAAGAGCTCACTGCAGAACAAAACTTTTAGTATTTCTAGGTTAAAGTGAAATAGAGATATAAAGTCAACTTTTGAGAAGTGAGGTGATAGGTACGTATATCAGTATCCTGATATAAAACTGGTTCATTGACTACCGAACTGTTTCTGTCTAATTCATTTCATTTTTGCGCTTTGTACGCCAAGTAAGTCAAATATACTTCTTGGTGCACGGTCATAAAATGAAGCTCAGGAACTGCCATCGCAGATATTTGTGCGTAACGGGAGCCCAGCAACATATTTATTGAGGGGCGTAACATCGGAGAGTTATACCCTCAGAAAGATAATGGTACGAAAGAATTTCCATTCAGAACGATGCTACGAATAAATTGTATCTTTTTACCAGTACATTTTCTTCTTTATTTTTCCAGGCAAAGTGCGTGTGTTTGTGTGTTGAGAA
>OY735228.1:7674827-7747327 GCA_963457665.1 Thysanoteuthis rhombus | reverse complement strand
TCCAAACTTATTCCCTTCTTGTATCAGTGCTCACACACAGATTCACACTGATGGTCCCATTGTTCTCACACAAGACTTTTTTCGGCAAAGCAATTGAAGAGGCAACGGAAAAGGTCAGCAGAAAAATAATTCACAAAAAAGAACCAGAGAAACCAGAGATCCAAAAAAAGAAGGAAAAAAAATAGACAAAAAAAAGGAGAAAAAAAAAAAAGAAATAAAAGAAGTAAAACTTACACAGAAAAAGGAAAAATGGTTGACAATGGTTTTTCTCTCATGGGATGTTCCATTCAACACAAATAGTTTTTTAATACTACCTCTGTCCCATAATAGTTGTTACATTTGCATATATGTATATATAAATTTAACAACTATTATGGGACTGAGGTTGTAACATTTATTAAAATTTCAGCCAGCCTTATCATCGTCCAAAATTCAGGGGAAAGCTCACAATCACTGGCATCCAAAACACGGGATGGTCCTACCATCATTGGTATTCAATGCTAATGATTTTAAGATAGAAATACATTGAAAACCCTGAAGAAAGGAATTATAAGCACACACACACACACACATATATATATATATATATATATATATATATATATATATATATATATATATATATATATATATATATATATATATCAGGAATGAGACAAGGAGATATAATTCCACCTAAATTATTCACAGACAGTATGCTTGGAAGTATCCCCTGGAAAATAAACTGGGAAGGGATGGGAGTAAACATAATCGGAGAGTATTCAAACCATCTACGGATTGCTGATGTCATACAAATTGAAATCATCGGGTGAGTTAGAGGAAATGCCGTTGATCTGAACAGGGAAATAATCAGAATTCAAAGTTGAACAGAAGTGAGACAAAAGTAATGCCCAATTGTGACGTCCCAAACGGAATACAAATAGCAGATTAAATATACAAATCGCAAATTGAAATCAGGAAGAGGTTCAGGAATACAACTATTTAGGAGAGATGATAGAATTAGAGAAAGATTATGAAAGTGAAAAAAAAATGATGTATAACGATTGGTTGGAAAGGTTTTACAAAAAAATAAGAGGTATAATGAAAACGAATTGTCAATATACTTGAAACATACGATTGATTAATAATGCTGGCTACGACATACAGGTGTGAAACATGGAAACTAATTCACTCAAAAACTCAGTCACACAAACATCAATGAAAAGTGCAACGCTATGGATAACTCTTGAAGAGAGAAAGAGGTCAACATAGCTCTGAGAGCAGACTAATATGAGAAATATCCTAACATGAAATATAGGCTTAGCCAATATAGCTGATATATATATATATATATATATATATATATATATATATATATATATATATATATATATATATATATACACACACACACACATATATAACTCTGGTTCCACACGGGAACTTTAAACACATACTCACACAGCACACACCACTGAAGATGGGAAGAATCCCGAAACATGTCTGGACCATTTACATCTAAGGATTAATAAACCTTACCTCTAAACACTTTACTCCTGAGTCTGTCTCACTCTTTACAGTACACATTATATATATATATATTTATAAATGCATTATATTATTTTATATATATATATATATATATATATATATATATATATATATATATATATATATATATATATGTAATAAACAATTACCATTATTTTCATTCTGTTTAGACTGTTAATACTGAACAAGCACACAAAGTTTATTTAAGGCTGTTAAAAGAACTTTGTGTAACTATGCACAGATGAACTACTTTAAATATACTAAATAAAGCAATTGGTTGCTAAATCGTAAAGACATTAAATATTTCTTTTTTTAAATTGACCAGATTTTGGGTTACTGAAGATTTTTATTAGCTATATTGGAAAAGAAAAGTCAGCCAGATCTAACCAAAAATTGGCTCATTTAGCAACCCTGGAGTGATACTTAGTAATGAAGGCAGAGCTGCATTCTGATTGGTTTATAATAGCAGAATTTTTTATCCAACTCTTACTGAGACCAGTCAATTAGAACTTTTCATAAGTATTTGACAAGGTCTAATCATCACATCATTCTGTTTTCTAGTGTAAGTAGCAAGACTTGGTAAGATTTAATAAGGAGTTTAATGATAGCAAGGATATTTCCATTCTGTAAGGAGCCCCAGTGATTCTCCATTTACCGGAAATCATGTCATTTCTTTGACCAGTATTTCAAGAAAACATACCTTTAGTCATAATGAGCCTCACTATGGCTCGGCTCTAAAAATGATTGAGTGACAAGAATGGAAGAGGATAACAGATGGAGCAAAGGTTGAATGGTTCCCAAAGCATAACAAATCTAGGATTCGGGAGAGGCTTTTGTCCAGTAGTGGACCCAAAATGGTTGCCGATTTAGATATACATGAACATACACACACTGAAATACACTAAGATACCAAAAAATACACACACATAAACATAAACAAATAAACACACACCCAGAGAGTGTCAGAGGAACAGTACCCTAAAATCAAGTTTAAACAACATCAGCGTTTTTCAGCGGAGAAGGAGGGGGTAGTGCCAAGCGGCTCAAAAGAGCAACAATTATTTTCGCGTATTTCTCATTGAAAAAGCAGCATCGGGTTCTGTTTAGATCCAATCTATCCACAGCTGGTCCACAAATGTCCCAAACACAGCAGACAGCCTTCCTCTCGAAAAAATACAATCTCAAAATTTCCTATTGTTAACTATTAATTTCATCCTACAGAGTTCTTTCTCAACAGATTCTGTCTGCTTTGATTCCAAATGCTTTTTGGCAGCAAACTTACCAAAACCCATCCAAATATGCGCAGACATTCAAGTAAAAGATATGAAACAATGGACTTACATTCATATGTGTGTGAGCGTGTTGGTTGGCTTGGCCTTGTGTGTGAGCGTGTTGGTTTGCACGGCCATGTGTGTGAGCGTGTTGGTTTGCACGGCCATATGTGTGGGTGAGTTGGTTTGCATGGCCACATGTGTGACTGTGTCTGTATTTGAGTGCGTATGTGCACTGAACTCTGCATATATACATCATGCTATCATGGGCGTCCACTGTCACTTTCCCAGAACGGGGGAGGGGCAAAATATATATTCAAGATATGTTTTAGCGACAACCCTGTTACCAGTGAAGAATAATACCCTTTTTTTCTATAGCTGAGATTTTACATCAAACAAATTGTACAATATCATTATCCTTCATTGACCCATAGCATTTTCTGGGTATTCCTTTTACTTTGTTTCAGCAATTGGTTAAGGATTTTAAAACCTCTGTGATATCTGTTGCAAATCATCCCTTACATAAGCCACAGCATTTAAACCTGGAGACATGCAGGAAGCAGTTGCGTGTATAAGCGATACTAACTAATAATCCCCATGAAGAATTCACAATTCTATCAGAATTTCTGTTAGGGGAAAATTTTTTTTTTTAAAAGAACCTACCGAACTCATTTCAGTGAAATAATCCATTGTTTCAAATCGATTGTTCTGAGTATCATCATCATCCTCAGTCTTTTAACATCCGTTGTTGGACAGACCTTCCCCAGGATCCGACACAATTCTCTATCATGGGCATCCTGGAGCCAGTATTTTCTGAATTTGTCTAGTTCGTCTCTCCATCTTGTTTTCTGTCGGCCTCGGTTTCGCATGTGATCTCTGGGGATCCATGTTGTGAGTCATGATGCCCATCGGTTGTCTTCCATTCTTGCGACATGGCCTGCCCATTGCCATTTGAGTTTTTGAATAGTTTTTTATGATGTCTCTGACTCCCGTTTTCTTCCTGATATACTGTGCTGTCTTGTGACCTCTCCATGTAAGGTTGAGCATGATTCTCTCATGCACGCGTTACATGCTTTTCAGTATTTCAAATGGTAGCTGAGAAATATTTTTGTCAGCAAAATTTTTAATATCAAGTGGAAGAGTCCATTGTTATGGAGAGGGAGAGATAAAGGGAAAAAAATCATTGAATCACTGTTCATTATGGAAGTAGATGATAGAGAAAGATTCTTTCCTTTGATCGCAACAAAGCTTCATTCAATCATTACTATGTAATATTTTCTTATATTCCTTTCTTTTTAATTAGATGATATGGTAGGTGTACAATAAGTGGGTAAGAAGTGTTTTAAAGAGTTGTTACTGCGGAGTTCCTATGACCTCTTCATCTGAAAACCTGACAAAATGTCTCTGTGACCATCAAGGCCTGACTATTATAGTATTAAAACCTGTACTAAAAAATTTAACCTCTACAGATGATTCGTATGATTCTGAAAGTCGGAGTTAATTTACCTGTATGTGATCTCAAATGGTGCATCGTAGCCGGAGGTATGGAATAAAAATACCCCTAAAATATGGTAACTTGCAGAAAACAAAAATATATCTAGGTCATTTGCAACTGAAAAATAATATAGTGGAACCTGTGTTTGCGCTCACACCAATCACTGACCCAATGGGTCATAGGGTTGTCTCGCATGTTGTAATTAAGAGAAGACAGATATGAACTAGCACAAAGAGATTCGAGTTGATAAAGATGTGGATTGGAATTGACAACAGGCATGCATAGAATAGGTAAATTATTAGTGATGAGAAAAAATTAAGTCATTCATATTGAAAGACTGTAGCCACCAAAGATAGCGACAGATTCTATCTTTTTTTATGTTCATGTGTTCTGATGCTCCAAGCCAAAGCATTTTGAGAAGACTTAAAAATTGGCATCAGTACTCCACTAAACTCATTCCAAATATGTGGGGTGGGATTTTTTTTTGGTATTTTGAGGAAAAATTTTTCAAGTCTTATCTTGATGGAATCTAGATTCTACAAAATCGCGATGTTTCTTTTGAGTCATTTTCAGAGGTTTTCAAGGGGATATACCAGTGATATCATCAAAAGAAATCATTTCAAACCGTATTTATTCTCAGAGGGAATTTTTTTACGACTTAAAATTTTGATGCTATGGTTGTTTAAATATTGACTGAGATGGCAAGTTCAATATATTTCTACTGAACAAAGGTATATATTCATTGTTCACATGCATAAACCAATATGTGGAAGTAATCCAAAATAACCTGAATGATATTTTTTTTAGATCATAACTTTTGAATGAAACTATAGGACATTTCAAACTCATTTCCTTCCTCAAATTGAGTAATAGATTCGTTAGTTAAAAAACAAACAACTGTTTTCTGATCTTCCGTTAGCAAATAAAGCACAAATTTAGTGAAAACATGCTCCATATTCAAATCTCTTGTTAATTTTCACAGGCATGAACACCAAGACAAGCTAGTCATCTCAGATATTTCATCAATGGTCCAGCAACAAACTTCATTGATTGCATGGCAAAACTTTCCAAAATTTTCATCATTTTGATTTGCTGAAGGTCAACCAAATTGCAGATTTGGTCATCAAGTGTCTTGAGCTTTAATTGAAGCTTCTTAAAAGCTTTTCAAAGCATTACATAAGTTTCTACAGCAGTTTTCTAAGGAAAAAAAATATCCACTAAAAATTATTCTTTTTTAACAGTCATCGCAAAAATTGCCAAACAAATTTGCAATCACCAAAAAAAAAAAAAAAGAGCATGCCAGTGGGTACACTGGCTCAAAATAGTGTTGACTCGTGACCTCCAGTAGTGCAATGAACAACTATATCTAATTTATGCACCACATTCAAATCTTTTTTGTACCGCTTTGTATATCTTCAGTTTCAAATGCTGTAGCTTCATGTGAGAGACAACTTGCAATAGTTGTCCCAGAGGTTTTTAAAATCCCTAAACAATCGCTGAAACAAAGTAAAAGGAATACCCGGAAAATGCCACGGGTCCAATTTATCAATTCCCAAAGCAGCAAATATCAAGTGTTTGGGTCAATAATAACAATAATAATAATGATAAAAGAAACAAACAAGAAATCACCAGAACAAAAAAACACCAGAATAAATATTTTTTTAAAAATCCATATCTAATGTCAGACAAAGGTTTCGGCTTTCATGTCAAGGCAATTATGTTTAACTCGCAGCACACGATGCCAACTCGATTGCCTCAGGGCCACACAGGAATTCTCAGAAGCAAAATGGAATTTTTAGAAGCGATTCCAAGACTTACGCCAAGAGGACGTAAATGTCAATTAGGGGATTTTTTTCACGTTAACCAGATCAAATATTACAACACTTTATCTTTTTGACGGGACAGGCATTTAATCCAAGACCAGAAAAGGTTACAAAAAATTGCCCAAGTCAAAATGGCTTTCAGAATTATGACGTTGAATTAACATTTCTAGGAGCTCTTTGACAGATCAATTTTAAACAAATCCGCTAAAGCATGGAGAAAAAATACGCTATCCTGACATACAATTTTCTTTCTTTGAGTGAATTGGAGGAAAAAAAATAGGTGGGGAAAATTATCAAAAGATCTGTAATTGTTCAGATTTTGCAATTACATAAGACGCTGTTATATGGCACCCACAGGGATTTAAAAGTGCTGTTATAACAAATTTGCTATTATAACGGGTGGATTTTAAATGAAGCATACTAATGAAAAACCAAAAAGTACTGACCAAAATTACTTTTTATTACTCTTTAACAGTCGAATGCCCCATATTCGGGTTACAGGTCTCCAAATAAAATAAGAGAAGTTTTTGAAATAATGCACTGAAATCTTGATGTGCTGTTGCTGCAAACTAATCTCCACCAAATAGTCCCAGGAGAATATAAGAAAACAAACATGCTGTTAGAAAGTGCATGTCATTAAATAGTGCCATTAGAACAAGTGTCATTATAATGAGACTTTAGAGTAATAAGTAAAAATTACCTACCTCCCCACATGCCATAGACTTTGATGCAATACCTTGCCCGATACACATTGCAGGGTTCCATCTTGATAGGGTTCATGGGGGTCATTTCAAACTTTTCATTGCAATTCTGATCCAGGGTAGAGTTACACACATAGCATTGCAGAGCTTGTGATTTTCCAGAGTACACTACAAGTAAAAAACAATGGAGTACATTTTAAATAAATAAAACACATAAGTAGATCAGAAAGCCATCACATAATTTAGGATGTAAAACTATCACCATCATTGTGAAGGCAGACATTATACAAAGAGATACAAAACTCATAAAAAACAAATTGTAATTTTGTACATATTTGTTCAATGAGGTAAATTCTCAGATTTTAAACATAAAAAAGCATTGTAAATGAGTAAAGCCATTTCTTTTTTTATGAACTTCAAAAAAAGTTCCAAAATAAAACTTGCTAGAAACATGAAACCCAAAGGGGTCCAAATGAATCTTAACCAGTCACCTTTTTTTGTTTTCAAATTTCGATGAGAGTCAGGGGGTGGATCCAGTTCAGCTGAGGATCATCCAAAATTTGAAAATTCAAAATTTCTACAGAACCATCATCCAAATTTGGATGGATATATATATTCATTACCTCCCAACAAAATATTTGCTTCAGCAATGATTAGCATAATTTTTCATCAGCCTCTGGGCACCTGAAGGGGAAGAGAAGGTTGTCAGGTGACAAGAAGAAAACAGCATTAATAAAAGTTTTCAGAAAATTCTGAGGGTCCTCTGGAAGACACTGAAAGAACCCCTAGATCTACCCCTGATAAAGAAGGGTATCTTAAAATCTTAGAATTCAAAACATCATTAATATCAAACATAACATGGCTTGTTTATAGTTTTGAGAAGAGTCATTAACATGGTAGTAAAAGCCACATTAGGTTGAACTCTTGTCTAATTGATTTTCCTCAGTTTCCAACAACGTTCCTTGTATATGATAAAGACTTCTTCCCAGAGAAGGAAGTGTTAGCCCTTTTCTCTGCCAATAATCAGCCATCCCTGATATTTCTATCACACCTATGATTATAGCTTTATCATGCTGGTCATCAAACTTCGAGAGACCTGACAGTTTGGCCTATGAAATCCAGGCCTAACAATGGAAGAGAAAGAAATCAACGTTACCAGATTCCAACATTATGATGTGGCTACCATTGGGAAATTCAGTTTACCACCATCACATTTGAAAATTACACCTGAAGAAGGCTAAAGAATGAATCGGCCAAAACATCAGGTTAACAACACAAACAACAAGGAGTTCAGTCATGCAAAAAACTCTCTGAATAATATAGCTTTTATATTCATTTTTCTGATGTTTTTCTTCCTGAATCCTAAAACATGGCACCTTTTTTATTTTAATGATAGTAATAATGATGATGATGATATCCTGAAACCTTCAAATTTTGCTTCAAAACTGCTTCCAAACATCACAAATACCAAATATGATATAGCATTTATGCATATATATATATATATATATATATATACATGTATGATATTTTTTTAAATCTTTTTTTTCACAGCAAGGTTATTAATAGGAAAAGAATTAACACCAATTCAAAATATTCTATGCAATTATTACAATCCAAGATGGCTGACAGCAAGAATGACTTCAGTGAAAGAAAGATCTGTTAAAGTCTCTCTGCTTCTCAGCTTCCAGGTGTAAAGAGGATCGTAGGTGTTTACTTCTATGAATTTGCAAAGAAAGACAACAAAATTATCCAATTTATTCTTGAGACAAAATTATAAGGAAAAAGATTTTTAAAAAGAATAAAAATTGTTTTTCTTCCTTCCAGGCAATTACTGATTGCAGTAGATAGAAGATTCTAGATGGTTCCTGAGGTAGACAGATGCGTCTTGATCTGGAAAGCAATTGAAAAAAATAGAAACTGGCAACATCACCAAAGTTGAGAAAAAAAAAGAAAATTTAGGCCATAAATTACTAATCTATACCATTCTTCATGTATTTAGAGAAAAGCCAGAGGCAGACAACAAAGAAAGGTCTTCATTAATATATATATATATGCGTATATATATACACACACGCATACACAATCATGACTTACGCCCAGCCAACTAATGTCCAATTGCGGATACATCCCCATAATAGCTTAAAACCTGTTAACTGCGGATGACAGGAATTTCAGCTAATTGCAGTTCTATGGCTCAACTGCAAATGACGGAAATTTCTATCATTTGTTATCAGCTTGCTAAAGAGAACAAGGTGTACAAGCATATAAAAAGTGAAAAGGCAGGAATCTTACAGGGTAATGAGGAATCATTTCAGTGAAATAGATATAATGAATGACATATATTGGTTCTGAAAAGTGAAAAAATTTTTAATTCGAGTCACCTCTGGTTCCAAGCTTGCTGGATAAATGATCAGATACCTGTATTTTTATCGATTTCATAAAAAACAAGACCACAACAGTTAATTATTCTCCTAATTACATAACACTACATTTTCTATCATATAATGGATTCATAGTGTTTCATTCAGAGTTCATCCCGAAGCCATTCTGGCAAATAGGATGCGTGGGTATCAGTAAGCCCAACCGGTAGATTAGCCCAAACCATGACCTTCATGGTATTATGTGCAGAGCAATTTTCAAGCAAGATTTTGGGGGTAAAAGGTGCACCTTATATTGGCGGAAAACATGATAAATAACTCATAAGAGATCATGAATAAATGTGAGTAATAATTTCAAAGATCAGGATGTTAGTCCATGAATTTAAGAGCGGCAATAATACTCTATAATAAATTGAGTCAGTAGATATAGAATGTTGTCATAGATTGTGTACATGAGGGAAAACGGTAATAAAACCTGAATAATTCCTCTACTGCAATTACAATAACCTCAAGAAATAAAATGGTATATTCACAGATGAAAAAAGAAAGGGAAAAAAAAGGAGAAAAAGAAAGAAATTCCAGGAAAAAGATAAAAAGAAAAAGGAGATAAAAAGAGAGATAAGAGAGAAAGAAGAGATAAAAAGAGAGATAAGAGAGAAAGAAGAGATAAAAAGAGAGATAAGAGAGAAAGAAGAGATAAAAAGAGAGAAAGAGATAAAAAGAGAAAGAAGAGAGAAAGAAGAGATAAAAAGAGAAAGAAGAGAGAAAGAAGAGATAAAAAGAGAAAGAAGAGATAAAAAGAGAAAGAAGAGATAAAAAGAGAAAGAAGAGAGAAAGAAGAGATAAAAAGAGAAAGAAGAGAGAAAGAAGAGAGATAAGAGAGAAAGAAGAGACAAAGAGAGATAAGAGAGAAAGAAGAGACAAAGAGAGATAAGAGAGAAAGAAGAGACAAAGAGAGATAAGAGAGAAAGAAGAGACAAAGAGAGATAAGAGAGAAAGAAGAGACAAAGAGAGATAAGAGAGAAAGAAGAGACAAAGAGAGATAAGAGAGAAAGAAGAGACAAAGAGAGATAAGAGAGAAAGAAGAGACAAAAGAGAGATAAGAGAGAAAGAAGAGACAAAAGAGAGAAAGAAGAGACAAAGAGGGATAAGAGAGAAAGAAGAGACAAAGAGAGATAAGAGAGAAAGAAGAGACAAAGAGAGATAAGAGAGAAAGAAGAGACAAAGAGAGATAAGAGAGAAAGAGAAGAAAGGAAAAGAGAAAAAAGAAGAAAGGAAAAGAGAAAAGAGAAAGAAGAAAAATGAAAAAGAAAGAAAAAGAAAAACAATTATTCGCTTATGTATTCTCTGAATATTTTGCCAAAAAATAAGAATCATATTTTCAAAAACTCCAAGAAGATAGGAAACAGAGAAGAACTTCTTTATGACTTCCTTTCCATTTCATCTTCATATTTTAGAATTTCTTTCCTTCTCTCACACATCTATAAAAATGGTGCCAGCTTTGGGCACTGACACAAGCTAGACAAACCATATCACGATTCATTTCTTTTATGATCAAAGGACCTAACAAATAACCATATCCTTGAACGTACGCTCTTTTCTTCCGCTTCTAATGTTTTTCCAGATGAGGTTTCTTCCTTAATTCTTTGTTCTGACACGAAAAATACCTCTAAGCTCAAAAGAGGCACCTATAAATATTAAGGTACTACTTATTCTTCCATGAAAGATTCACAGATATATTTGAATTTCTATGACATGATTTTTTTTTTTTTTTTAGAAAAGAAACTATTTACATACACTGGAGAACATAATGAATTTTGGTAGGAATATTTACCTGTATTTCTGCGGAGTTCAAGCAGTTTCCCTTACTTTGAGACTTGATAGTTCTCTATTCCAAAAGTGTTGATCTAACCATGTGATGAGCTTATATATGAATTTATCTATTTGTTTGTTTGTTTGTGCTCAAATGTAATGATTTTATTGATTGATTTACCTTCCTATTATGACATATCAATAAAAATCAAGTCATAGAAATGCTTAAGACTTCATGTCTGATCATTACACATTAAAAAAGCTCAAGATGAGTTGAGACTAAAAAAAACTAAAAATTAGGATACTTGAAATATTCTTAAAAAATTAACTGATAAAATAGCTCCAGGCACCTTAGTGCTAATCCATACATAAATAACCCCATCATTTTTTACGGGTATATTCTAGCAGTGTAAAAAAATGATCACATCAAAGCAATTTCATCGGATGGTCTAGTTAAAAGAAGTCTACTGTTTCAAAGGGTAGGAGATATTTTTATCAGCAAAATTGCTACCTTTGAGTAGAAAGTTCCATCTTTACAATCAGAGAAATAGAAAAAAATGATTCTGTTCATTAAATCTACGGCTATGTTTCAAACAGAAAACATGAGAATTACAAGGCAGAGTGAAAATCATTTTTTGTTAAACCAAATACCATGCAATAAGGCAATTCAATTAAATATAGCAATCAATTTTTTCTCAAAAGCACATCTTAATATTTCCTTTTTATTTATCTATTAAACATTTATTCAAAGTAAAAAATATGTTACATATCAAAGCATTTCTGCCCGCATTTCTCAGTTGAGGAAATATCCTTGCGAGCTGGACCTGGAGAAATTCCATAGGTGTTGACAACTTGAATCTCATCATTACTTCAAAGTAATTTATACCTATGGAATGTAAGTATATCAAGTATAATAACATGCAAAGGTAAATGAAACTTGATATTATTATCATTGATTACTTTTTCAATTTACCTATATTTCTGTGGTCTACTACAACTCAATCTATATCCTCTAACGTGAGGGGGGAGTAATTAATGAATTCTAGATATAATGAAGGTTGGTTTTCTTTTGCTTCCATTCAAACATAAACAAACTCTTTCTTTCTCAGTTTTGTTCGTCACAAATAAATGCAGCTTAATTAGAAACCGTCACCAAAATGATCGACATGGGTTTCTTGAATTTTGAAGTTGAGCAAGCTGATTATGTATGTACATATCACACATATGGGCCACACCAATGGAGCTAGAAGGCTGAATATTTGAACATTTACTCCATGTTAGGCCTTTTTAAAAAAAAAAAAGGACTTTTGGGGGGAACAAAATAGGTTTTCAGTGTAATGTTAGTTTATGTCAAGTTGGTTTTTTACTTTGCTCATGGCAACATCCACACTTGTTTTTTGAAAATTCGTACTTTTTTTAGTGATCATTGCCCAACAAAAGGTGAGAGAAGTAACTTATTCATTGATCACCCCAACATGGCATGTTGCAAAAAGACATAGGTCACACTGCAATTTCTATTAAGTGACTAATTAGACCAGCCTTTTCTTTCTTTTTAGGCTTCCATACTTAGGAATTATGGCCTTCAGCTTTTGGTAGAGCCTAATGAAAAAAAGCTTTATTTAGGTTATCTGTGGAAGATGATATGACTTACAGGGTCTTTGTTATTGGAAGCATCAGACCAGGATAACAGGTACGCTATCTTCAAGACTCACCTGTGTTGCAAGAGAGGATCAGGATTAATTTCAAGCAGGGCCTACCCTAGGATTCCCAGTGCCCCAGGCAAGCTGAACTTCTGCGTCATATTAGGTAAGCATCAACTTATTTATGTTTTACATTTAGAAAAAAATATGAATAGGAATAAAAAGGTTTATTACAATAATCAAGTAAATTTCCTTTACCGATTATTTCTCTTGGATTTCACCACAACAGAAAGTATTCAACTATCAGATATTCCTGAAAAATCTGACATCATAGGGAATTTTTTAACTTTCAATGTTTTTATTCTTTTCGATTTATTCAGTTTCCCAACTGTATTTGGTAAGTCCAACTATCCCAGGCATATGGCAAGTACCTCCTAGCACTTGGTGCCCTGGGTGACTGCCAATGTTGTTGGTACTTTGGGATAGCCCTGATTCCAAGAATAGTAGAGGAAAACCCTGAAGGGTGAAGAAAGCAAGGATATGATAGTCAACACTTCATATCTATGAGCAATAGCTTGAAAACTAAGAGATGTTTCCAACGTTTTAAATCTTCCTGCCCTCACAAAAAGAAGGAAATACAAAGCCTTACAAAATAAATTTTTAGAATTGCCTTTGTGAAGACAAAGTTTCTCTTTTGATTCTTGAGACATAAGGATACAAATATTTCAGAATACACATCATTCATGAAAGAATAATGAAATAATAATCAATCTATATCTCTCTCTTATATATATATATATATATATATATATATATATATATACATATATATATATATATATATGTTTATAACAAATGGAAGTATGATTTGACAGAATGATTATAAATTATGTTATTGTAAACTTTTATCTGATCTCCTTTTTTTTGCTTTTGAACACAAAGCTTAGGGTTTGTTTTACACCCTAAGACCATTCATAAAATAGTTATAGAATTTTTTCAAAACGTTGCTTCTGACGAGATTTGAACGTGCCTTCGTCTCCTTGGAAGCCTGTTTGACATGGACAATACTTGACTGATTTGGCCACAGAGACCCATCAGCAGATGAGGTTCAAATTTTATCATATGGCTTCATTGTTTCTTGTCTGATTTACTCCCATACCATAATGTTTGTTTACACATGGGAGTAATTTCTTTCTTCCATTGCAACGCTCAGAATTTCTGAGATTTCTAATAGATTAAAGAATCTATTCATCTGTCAAGTTGCCCAGCAAGGTTGGCAGTGATAGTAACAGCTTTCTGATGCCATAGTCTGGATAAGTAAGATAGTTATGGGACCCATCCACTCTATTCTTCATGGCATGCCAGCGATGAGATATTTTTTGCTTAGATATGTGGCGAGATGACAGAACGCCATTGGCACAGGAAGTGGATTTATTGCTTTCTCAAGGGAGGGTACAGGTCCGAAATGAAGGTGAAGAGTAGAATTAATCTGAATTCGAACTTGTTTCGCAGATTTTCCCACACCGCATCTCCGGTGGGTAATAATGCAATGATATTAGTGAAGTCAGATTTTACAATCTAAATCTAATCGTTTTTGGTCATGTTTTATAGTCTTGGCTTAATATTGTTTATAGACGACTGAAAAGGAAAAGATAACTCGTGAGCGACTGGAGATTTTTTTTCTTACAACTTGTAAAATTCGTCAGACTTTTTAGAAGTTTTCTTATCTGTCGTTTAAATTATTTTAAAAGTCGCTTAGTAGCGTAAAAGGAACTAGGGGCGATTTCTCTCGCTGTTAAAGTAGTTAGAAATTCTGAAAAAAAAATACACAGAAGATTTATAGGCTAAAAGGAACGATAGTTTAGGGTCTCAAAATAAATGAAATCACAGTTGTTAGGGCAATTGACAATAAGTTTTAAAGACTAAGAGAATAAAAAAAACTTAATTTTTTTCCCAGTATAGACATGTTTTTACAATTTATATTTTAAATCAAACAACGTCGAATGAGAACCTACCAGCTTTCAAAAAACTAAATGTAAATTAGTGTGATCCATCCCGAATATGGATGCCCAAATAAATACAGTTGAATATAGCGGGGTTTTTTTTCATTCAACTTCTGGATATTTTTTTCTAAACTTTGCTTCTATTAGATTTTATATCTGCCCAGTCTTTAGTTGTAAGTGATCGCCAAATGTCTTCAGCAAAACGGGGATAATTTGGGTCGCTAAACTACGAGATCGCCAAAAACGTTTCATGAACTCTACTTCCTGGATTTAACTGGGTCAAATGAATGAATAAATACGGTTCGTATTATTTGGAGAACGTAGGTGATTAAACTTTAAATATAGCGAGATTGAAATCAATAAAGGTTTTTCCTGGGGGTAGGGGTTTTCTTTTTTTATATAATATTCGGAAGATTACGGAAATTGACACACAAAAGATATGAAGTCGTTCAACAGAGAAACTCGACTGGAACTCGAGGAAAGGGGAAAAAACTAGGCGGGACCAGATGAATCACGTATTTATTATACATTAAATATCGTTAAAGAGATTTAGATCAAGATTTATTTAAATAAACAAAACATTAAAAATACATCTTTAAGAAATAGAGATCGAAAAGAGAAAGGAACGAAAACTAGGACTTGAAAAAAAAAAAAACAACGCCGGAAAACGAATTAATGTCGCACCTGTTATGAGGTCACTTCAAATTATGAGTGATCAACTTTTTGAAAAAAAAATTATACTTACACGCAAGTAAAACGATTAAAGACAACATAAAATGGTTCCAAGAAAACTTAATCTGGATCATTGTAACTTTTTAGAGTGTATCTTCGAATTCAAGTCTGTAACCAACCAAGTAAAAAAAATAACACCTGTTTTCAAAACAGGTAGTCGGATTAATTACGTCCCAGGTGAGATGGCTGAATAATCAGTCGGTAGAGGGCGTTGGCGCTGTCGTTGGGTAAGCTTGGCTAGCTTAGCAAGGACAGATAATCGACTGAGGTCAGCAGAAGAGGTTCGCTGCCTCACGTTGACATATTTTTTGTTTTGTCTAAAACTGGGAAAATGCTACGAAGATTCGGTTTAGTGAACCTGTTTGATTTTGTTGAAAAATGAATTTTCTAGATGTGTTTTGTTGTCTTTTGTATGGATATTACTTTCATTTCTTCTGGATAATTTTGATTATTTAGAAAAATCAACTTTCAAATTGAGAGTCTAATTTACAAAATATTTATAATGCTAAATTGAAACCTTGTTTTTTGATCATCTTTATGCAAATATACAGGATCAGCACAAGGATGTCATGCGCCAGAGTTCAAACTTGACCTCAACGTTGTAATATCATCATCATCGTCATCATCATCATCATCATCATCGGTCTTTAGCGTTCATCGTTGGACATAGACCTTACCTTAGATTCACCAAACCTCTCTATCATGGACATTGCAGAGCCTATAATTTCTGAACTTGTCTAGTTTGTTTTTCCATCTTGTATTCTGCCAGCCTCAGTTTCGCATGTGATCTCTAGAGATCCATTTTGTAAGTTGTGATGTCAATAGGTTGTCTGCCCTTCTTGCAACATGACAAGCCTGTTGCCATTTGAGTTTTCTAATGGTATCTATGATGTCTCAAACTCCTGTTTTTTTTCCCTGATATATTGTGCTGTCTTGTAACTTCTCCATGTAATGTTGCGCATGATTCCCTTTTGCACATGTTGCATGGTTCTCAGTTTGAGGGGCAATCTTTTGGGTAGGTTTCATGTTTAAGCTCCATAGGTGACTATTGGGAGGATGCATTGGTTGTATTCTCTTCTTTTTAGGACTAATGGGATCTTCTTGTTCTTGATGTTTGAGCTTGCTTTAACAAAGGCTTGTCATCCTAGTGTGATTCCTTGCTTGATTTCTTCTTCTTTTTTCCAGTTTGGAGTGTACTCGTATGACCTTTGTGTCTTACGCAACTTCCAACACTGCAAGTATGACTGGTAATGAACATATCATGCTAAACTGGACCTTTACTTTTGCCAGTCTTTAACCCCAAAACTTACCCTAACTCTAGATCATACATCCTGAACATTCTGATTGTATAAAAAACAGTTCAGATAGCAATCATAACATGCAGAATCCATAATAGTAATTAAGAAACTTACAAGATAATCCACAGCCATACTTGCATATACATATATGTTTATGTACACATACACACATATATATACATTCACAGATATACATATACATTCACACTTATATATATACATTCATGCATATATACACATTTACATATACATATATTCATATCTATTTATATCTATCATTTGCTGCAATGTTTCATCTGCATTTCGACCCCCTTCTGGTGAATGGGTGCAAAATTTCCTCTGGTCCATAATGTCCGTTAATTGATTCATGTCATTCTTGGGTGCTATCTTTGCCCTGAGCACTATCATAGCCCCTGGGTACTGAGAACCTCTTGTTATACCACTGGTACAAACTAGTCTAATGGTTCTTTGTCATTCTTCTCCAAATATGTCACATGTTATCAAGATACATGCAACATTTATCTATGCCAGAAGAGGGGTATGGGGCCAATTGGCACGATCCTACAGTTTTGAAGGAAGTGGGGTCTAATCCCTCTGTTGGAGATGAATAGAAAATATAAAGAATATCAAAAGAATATAAAGATATTGTTTATAGAAACAAGTGGGACCTTTTAGTACAAGTAAATGATATAAGTATTTTAAAGAAGATTCATGATAGATTAATATCGAATAAACATAAATAAACTTTTGTATTTTCTGTCTCTCATTACAGTAATATACTCTATCATTTATTGCTACTTATTACATTACTGTACTCTATTATTTACTGCTTTCTATTACAGTACTGTAATCTATTATTCACTGCTTCCGATTACAGTGCTATGCTCAATTATTTACTGCTTCTTATTATATAATACTGTGTTCTATTATTTACTGCTTCTTATTACAGTGCTGTCCTCAATCGTCTTTTATACATTTTGAAGAAAATTACTTGCCATTACCTTTTTACAAATTGTTTTAGCTCTTTAATTCTGATCTAGTACTAGAAAATACATTATGTACACAACAAGTTCACGTTTATACCTGTACATAAATCAAATAAATTTAGCACTGGTTAAAAAATACGATGAGCAGTTTGAAATGGGGCCTACTTTTACCATCTGGTCTTGGCCTATAACCAGCTTTGCATGGACATGAATTTATCTTGTGAAATTCTTTTGTAGCCTTGTGCCTCAAAAGGATAGTTTGAAAAACTTTCAAGGAAATATTATTCATGATTTGGAAAGCAATCTGCATATCAGACTTTCACTTTGAGATTTTCTATAAAAAGGACAATCTTGTTTACAGCAAAATAATTGTCAATTGTATTATTACTGTTACTTTAGGTTTTCTACAGAAAATGATTTATTGATAAGAAATGAAATTAAACTTGGTAGTTAATGACCCATAGCAGTATCAATGTGTATTTCATTTTTAAAAAAGAAGAGAAAAGAAAATATACAAAATGTTCCAAAGTTTGAATAATTCAAAAGACATCTTTTGGTCTTAAGAATTTCAAGAATTCACTGTGTGTTCTAAACACCACCTTTTTTTTTCTCTTTTTAGTTTTGCACCAGGCAATGTTATGGAACTCTCTAATGAAAAAGTCAAAATTAACTGTGCACACTCATTGGTATTCTACAACCAGGATTCACACGTCAAATTGTGGCATCTCAACAAAAATAAAAAAAATGGGTGATTGCTCTGAATATTAAACAAAGTCAATAACTTTTTGAATTTTGAATAAGTCTGAGTTAAAAGTTGAGCAACAAAAAACAAACGTGTCCTCAGTCCCGGTATAAATATTTTTTAATCATCATCATCATCATCATCATTAACCCATCAACTACCTATGATAGGAATTTCAGTCATTGCAATTCAATGGCTAACTCAATAAAATTTCCATTTTGTTGTGATTGATGGCAACTCTTATCTGTGGGTCAGGGCTTTCATCTTTCAATGGATTATCTTGCAATGGACAATGGCTTTGATCTTGCAACAGATAACGCTGCATGTGTGTGTATGTGGAACACATGTCTACAAGCATTTATATTTGCAAACATTTATACTATAAGTATATATTAATAATTAATAAAATAGCAAATTTTGTGTGGTTTATCAAAAAGATTCCCACTTAACATTGTGTCGTATTTTAGCTTTGTCAGTTATTTGCCCACCAACGGCATCAGTATGAAAAAAAATCTGTCTCCCTCTATGTTACAAAATATTTTTTTCTCTCATTGCATTTTAATCAACTACATCTGCCTTCAGCGACTCAATGTCAGTGATCTAATTGACCATATGATGGAACCAGCCATTCTTGCAGAGATGATGCATGCTGTGAGAGATTGATTCAGATTAAGACCTCAAATTAATTCAAACTAATAATGCTGGTTGATAAAAGAAGAAGAGACCTACACCAATG
This sequence comes from Thysanoteuthis rhombus, assembly GCA_963457665.1. NCBI lineage: Eukaryota > Metazoa > Mollusca > Cephalopoda > Oegopsida > Thysanoteuthidae > Thysanoteuthis > Thysanoteuthis major. Next base: position 7,728,177 of record OY735228.1, on the reverse strand, counting down.
ATGTGATGAGCAATCTCTATCTTTGAATGTTTTGAGGATCCTGTACAAGAAATCATGAAATTTCTTGCAGTAAAGTAACAATGATTAGTGGTAAACATTTTACTCTTTCAGTACTTTAGTTTTGCAAACCATTTATTTGTATGACACAAAGCTATTTTTAATGAGAGTTTCTTGAAATGTGCTTTGAATATGATAAAAAATGATGCTTGTTTTGGCCAGATCAGGGGTGGTGAGTAGATATGCCAGTTAGCATATGCCTACAATTTTGAGGGGGCCTATTCCCCAGTAGAGACAAGCTCTATTATATTATCATGCAATGTAATCTTTTGTTTTATATACAGTTTGAATAAAATTGCTTGCCATTACTTTTTTTATAAAGCTTTCTAGTTATTCTGTTCTCTTACTTTCAAGTACATCATGTACACAACATCTTTGTGTATATACCAATATATAAATCATGTGTTTAGAACTGATACTCAACAAGCAGTTTGAAATGGGGCCTACATTTCTAATCTAGCCTAGGCCTATTACCAGCCTCATACAGGCCTGGTGTTGTTGAAATACCTTCTGTGGTTTTGAGATGGTTTTTATCATTTGTTTGGACTATTGATTTCATTCTTTGTATTACTTTTGTATATCATAATGTTTCAACCAAACCTTTGAATGGTCTCCAGACGTAGAATGTGTATGAAAATAGGGTGCTTTTTTTTCTTGTGGTGATGTTTAGTTCCTTCTTGGCCATACCAATGAAAATCTAAACAGTTATTACTCATTATGTCTTGGAGAAACTCCTTTTTTTTTGGTTTTTGAAAATCCCCCCCCCCTTGATAAGTTTTTAGGGGGGGTTGGGTTCAGTTTTCAACACAAGTTTATCCTAAAATGATCCCTAGACTGTGTCCAGCTGTTTTCACACTCATTTTTCAAAAAATCAGACATTTTGCCCAACAAAAGATAAGAGAAGTAACTTACTCATTGATCGCCACTTTTTCCCATTTTTTTAATTGATCACCCCTTAGACAGTATGCTGCCAAAAGATATTGGTCATGTGACAGTTTTTTATGAGTGACTTACCAGACCTGTCCATTTTTTATTTTTACAAAAATGTTACTAAAATTTAGGAACATATTGGATTGGTAAATATTTGCACAAAACAACACATTATATTATAAAACAAACAGAGGTCAGGTATATCATAAGGAGAAAAAAGACATTAAAAAGCTCAAATGGCAATGGGCAAGCCATGTTGCAAGAATATTAGACTACTGCTGGAGATCATGACTCACAATACGGATTCCCAGAAATCATATACAAAACTTTAGCCACAAAAAAATAAGATGGTGTGTCAATTTAGACCAGCTCAGAAGGTATTGGATTGACCCAAGTGCGAGAGAACTGGTAGATATTGGAGAAGGTCTATGCCCAACAAAGGCCTTGGAAAGGCGGCTGCTGGTTAATACTGATGTTGATGATGAAGGATTTGTGATCTTTTCTGCTTTTGCCTCTGAAGGAAGAGAATTAGTCAAAAGGAAAAGGGAAAAGAAACCTATTTACTCCACACAGATTTCTCCAACCTATTCGTTTTGGCTTTTCCTTCCTCTTTTTACCCTCTTTGTCTCCAAAGATGAATCTTTTGTTTGAAGGCGACATTTGATTTTCAAAGTATATTTTGGCTAAAAATTTGTTTGACCAAAAAAATGATAACATCTTTTTAGTTTCTTATCATATTTTTTTATCAATTTTTTCACTGAAAATAATAAAATCCAATGGAGGATACGTATGCTTTCAACCCAAATTCTCATCTCCTTTATTCTCGGTTTATTCGTCTCTTTCAACGCGACAGTTATGTATTTAAGGAATGGATACATATTTATACACATACATGAGTGTTAGTGCATGTATACATGGCTGTATACTCAAATACACATATGACTGTACAAATGAATGTAGATGATTATGTATATGTGCATGCATATACTTACTTATTTACAGATATGAATATATTTATATATATACATGTATATATACATATACATATACATATATATATATATATATATATATATATATATATATATATATATATATATATATATATATATATATATATATATATATAATTTGATCTATAGGAAGTGAGACAGACTCAAGAGTGAAAGTGTAAGGGAACTAAGTTTATTATTCCATAAATGTTTTCATTGGTGGTCCAGACACATTTCGGGAGGTATTCCCATCTTCAGTAGCATGTGCTGTGTGTATGTACCAATTAATGATTATAAGTTTACTGGAACATAAGTCCACCATCAAGAGCTTTGCTTTGCGAACAAAAAATGGGATCCCATCTGTTAAGGTTATCCTGTTATGTGGGACTTGGTTCAGTCTATGATGAAGTCTGTGGTGATAGCAGCAGTAGTAGGTCTTGGACAGGACATAGGGTGTCAGGGTAGAAAGGAAGTGGTTTAGTGTTGGATTGTGTGGGTAGGTTAGAGATAGTATAGATGGTGGGCTGATGAGCTTAAGGAATTTCATGTGTATAAACCTTACAGGTCATTGAAAGTATATATATATATATATATATATATATATATATATATATATATATATATATATACATATATATATATATATATATATATATATATATGCATCGGTATCCATTTACATATATATATATATATTCACATATATGTATATATATATACACACATATATATATATATATATATATATATATATATGCACAATATTCTTCATACAGTGATAGATATTTACTCTATTCAGCACTATCACCATAGATAGAGCAACCCATAAAAACATATATATATATATATATATATATATATATGTATAGATATAAATAAATATATAAGTATATATGTACATAAATATAAATACATGTATAAATATATATGAATATATATGAATATATATATATATATATATATATATATATATATATATATATAATACATGTATAAATATATATGAAAATATATATATAAATATAAATACATATATAAAAGTATATATATATATATATAAATATGAATACATATGTAAATATATATAGATATGAATACATATATGTATAAATAAACATATATATAAATATTTAAATATAGATACAAATAGATACATATGTATATATGTATATGTGTGTGCATAAATATATATCTTAATAGTGCTGTATTTTATACAAGGGGAAATTTCAGCTTTGCTGTTGGCCATTAAAGATGTTATGACCAAAGAAGGAAGAACATAAAATCTAGCAGAAAAAAGAGAATAGCCAAACAAATACTTATTATTTAACTGTAGACTTATTGACAAGGTGAATTAGGTGATTTTGTTTTCAAAACCTGTTTTCTAGTCTTGTTCTACTTATGTGGATTACAGATTAATCCCCATTGCAGTTTCAGACTGATATTTCCCTTTTCTTTATCAAATTTTTGGCAATTTTATAATTCTAGTCGAGACTCTCTCTTTAATTTTTACTTTCTTTTCCTTTCGTAAAAAATGCTGTTGATTCTTTCAGGTGAAAAGCTATTAGCATCCATACATTCTTGTGTCACGTCACGTCTGAATCTTTGCTTACTTCAAATTTTTTTCTCGTCCTTTTCCTCCAACCTTTTGTTCTTAGTATTCTTACTTTGCGTATTCCTGGTGTGGGATCTGATGGAGACCATGTGACAACAAGTCTCTTCCCGATATTCTTATTAAATCACCGCTACCCATAACAGACTGGTTTAATCACTGTTGCCGGGTTTAGGTTATTCATGTGTTCTGACAGTCATATGTTTGAAATGTATCGATTTCCTAATGACTAAATTGTCCGCGTTGAAAGAAACAAATAGGGCAGCTATAGACTGTGAATAAACAAAATGAGAATTTGGATTGGAAACAGTTATTTGGGCTTTTGCTTTAGTGGTGGCTGTTCAGCTCAACGGTGAAAGCAACGCTACGTTGAAGTGGCTACCTTATTGGTCACAGGTTTGATTCCTGCAGCTGCCCCATTTTTTTCATTGTTCATTGTATTTATGTTGTTTAGGCCAAATGATGCATTCACCATGTAATAACGAGGGATCATTTCAAATAAGAGTTTCAGTATGATATAATGCAATTCATAATCATTTTGTCGGATCATCCATTTCTTAATAATATATCTATCTATACATATATATATATATATATATATATATATGTATGTATCCATCTGGATCTCACCCAATCCCTAACCATTTTGCATATTCCCCCCCCCTCACAATGAGTAGAGTAAACATTTTTTTTCTAAATCCCCCTCCCATAAGGTTTCACTTGGTGGGGGTTCAGTTTACAATGAAAGTTTATGCCAAATTGGTCCCTCAGTTTATGTCCATGTTTTGGTTGTTTTTGTTTTTTTCTAAATCCTAAATTCATGATTCAAACCATACTGGCAGTATTTCCATCAAGGTAACTTGATTCTACCACCACCTTTGCTTGATTTACAAGGTAAAAATAAGCATATATGGGTGATGGTGATTCATAATTTCCCTTGGAAAGTTAGTTCATAATTATTACAAGCATAGTAACTATCAAAAATGACAGGATTATTAACATATAGATAGAAACTATTAAAAAAACTTAAATGGCCATGGGCAGGCCATATTGCAAGAATGATAGACAACCGATAGACATCACGACTCACAGCATGGATCCCCAGAGATGACATGCAAAACTGAGGCCGACAGAATACAAGATGGAGAGATGAACAAAAAAAATTCAGAAAATATTGGCTCCGCGACGCCCATGATAGAGAATTGCGCAAATCATGGGGAAGGTCTATGTCAAACGACGTACATTGAAAGACTGATGATGATGATGATGATGATGATGATGCACCATAGTTCCCTCTCAGCAGTATTTTGTATTATGCATGTATTCACATTTTGAGACCAGTGTACCAATCTAACTAATGCGTACACAGAAAATTAATTACTAAGTAATCAATAATTATACTTAATACTTAGAAATTTCTCAACATTTTCCTTTATTATCAATTTTTGTGACAGTTCACCTTCATCTTAATTGCTGTTGCGTTTTACAGCAACTCAATTCAGGCTGGGTTCCCTTTAGCAGTTAGTAAATGAATTAACAACGCAGATCGGAATAAAGAATAAGTTCAACGTGGGAATCGAATTCACGATCCTCAGTACCGGAGGTTGGCTTGCTTAACGCGTGACCATTCATACCACTAAGCTACTGGAACGTAATGGCAAGCGTCAGTCCAGATCAAAACCTTAAACTCACTCCCCATCCATGATCTCTTCTACTCCATGTTTGTTAATAACTGTTTGTTCAGTTCAATTCTATGTTATTTTTTTATTCATTTCGATCGATGAAGTATCACAAATCATTATTTCTTATGTCCTTGCATTGGCTACGGCTTCAGTATTCTGTAATTGGGTATTATATATCACATTACTACTTACTTTGAGATACATAAAATAAACTTGGAGCAATAAGTACTTGAAGTGGCGCCGCTCACTTCACCCTGCTCTATCTCAAACATAGCTTGGGGAGAGATGGATTCATGTCTTTCCTAAGGACATTGGTGCTAAGTGAGCACAAACTGTTTCGGGCGTAGTTTGAACTTGGCTTTTCGATTCCCTTCTCCCTTTTGATACCCACTTGGCCACCCCGAACCTCCTTTGCGCACACTGACAGCTAAAAAGTTAGAAGGAACATTGACTCGGAGCGAGAGAATTTTTTAATTCTACTTAAACAGCTGGTTTTAATCTGCTCACAACCAAAAGTTTTTTTCGAATAAAGTCTAAAAAAAATATTTAAGAAGCTCTTCTAAAGATCCAACTTTCTTTGTTTCTTTCTTCCGCCTCTCAGCATTTTATGACAGAACTCCTTTATAAAACAAATTTAACATACTTGCTGTAAATCCGACCTACGGGCATGATTTTCAGCTAATTTCCGTTTGAGGGCCTCAATAGAGTAAGGGCTTCGGCCCCCAATGAGAAATCATGAATTTAAACTTGGTATTTATTGAATCATCATCATGTACACTTCATCATTATCAGTCTTTTAACGTCCGTCGTTGGACATAGACCTTCCCAAGGATTTGCCACAATTCCCTATCATGGGCATAGCAGAACCAGTATTTCCTGAATTTGTCTAGTTCATCTCCCCATCTTGTGTTCTGTCGGCCTCGGTTTCTTATATGATCTCTGGGGATCCATGTTGTGAGACGTGATGTCCATCGGTTGTCTTTCATTCTTGCAACACTTGCATCATATTTAATTGAGATGTGTGGGAAGATTCCACCAAAGATAGGCAAATCATGGTTAGATAGATAGATAGATAGATAGATGGATGGAAATCAGATCATTATTATCGATGTGAGTACAATTGCTGACCACACACTAGTTCATAGTTTGGGGAATTTTAAAAAATGACTCACTATAAAACGTGCTTGGTGGTTCTATTGATACACACAGGAAATTCCGTTGGAATATGATGTGCAGTTCCTGAGATACGCAGTCTGACGGACTAAGAATTGATTAATCAGAGTAGGATTCGCAGGTATGACATTTACTGGGCTCAACTTAGTACGACACAAGGACAAATTAGAGGAAGTAAGATTGGAAGATTATGTTGTGCCAATATTCCAAATAAAGAAAGCCTGTCTGTCTTGATTTTTTCTAATCTTCTATATATATTCGGGTGTTGCAGGGAGATGGAGACGATGATCGCGTAATATCATCCGCTCATTTAATTTGGGATTTTTTTCTCCTTTATTTCACTTGAACAATTCTTTATCATTCATTTCCATCTTTTTAGGCCTATTCGAGTACATGTTCTCTTCTCTGATCATTGCCAACCGCACACGACGTTAGAAAAGATGTTGGACTCTCCCTTTTTTAAAAAATCAGAGTTGTTCATCTCCTGTACTAGTCGCCAACCAAGGCTGAAGGTGTAGTCTGTCCTACTATTTACCCATAGCTGGATACGAGAAGAAATGGATTCAAGCCTTCCAAAGGGCATTAATGTAAAGTGAATGCAAACTCTCACAACCATAGTTCTAACTAAATTCGCCAGATTCATTTTTTTATGCGGTTAAGAAAAAAAAAATACCTGTTGTAGAGAGGGTATATTAATAATAATTGTAGTTGCTTCCCTTCTTCTGCACATGTGATTATTATAATACTAGTTGTAGTAGTAAAATTGATATTAATTTGACTGCGGCAAGAGATGGTAAAGACGGTGCGTCTCTGTTGCATTCTTGTCAAATCAGAACGAATGAATGAAAATGAATAAAGACGGCAAAATGGGATTGCCTTGTTACCTGAGGCATGTCTGCGAGGATTATCTCCCCTGATTCTCGCAGATAATTGCAGGCAGATGTGACGAACACCACCTGGAGGGACTTTCGGTAATTAATAAAGATCCGTGCAGTTTGGGATGCAGCCAGGAATGGCGAATGGAAGAAGAAGAAGAAGAAGAAGAAGAGCAAGAAGAAGAAGAAGAGCAAGAAGAAGAAGAAGAGCAAGAAGAAGAAGAAGAGCAAGAAGAAGAAGAGCAAACTGAAGAAGAAGAAAGGCCAGCCAAAGAAGAAGAAGAAGAAGACTGTCTTGACGAAGAATTTCAGAAGTCAGGGAAGTCAGACGAGAAGAAGGGAAAGAAGAAATGACAGCCTGATAAAAAGAAGAACATAATATTTAGCGAGTGATGTTAATCTGACAAGAAAAAAGAGAAAAAAAAAAGAAAAGCTTTCAGGCAAAACCCAATTTTTTTCTCTTGCAAAAACTCTTTCCATTTAATATAACCTCTCATCGGTCGCTTGCACCTTTTGGAAGCCATAACTAAACCTAGAAAGCACCCAGAGAGTGCATATCTCTGCCAATGCCGAACACTAACTAAAAATTGAATGAAAATCAGTTTATATACAGCTACGATGAAGGGGGTAACTGTGTTCCGATTTTACATATTTCAGGATATCGTTAACCTCTTCTTATTTCATGAAAAAAATGTATGTACGTTACGATATCTTAAGTTACGCGCAAACGCAGTTTGCATTTTAGTTCGAGCACACACACACACACACACACACACACACACACACACATATATATATATATACATGTACTTACGTGGAATTATACATATATATATGGACATGTATATATATATATATACATATATATATATATATAATGTGTATATATATATATATAATGTATATATATATATATATATATAGATATAGATAGATATATACATATAGATAGATAGATAGATATATAGATAGATAGCTATATTTATATATATATATATATATAGACATAGATATATACATAAATATATATATAGTCATACATGTAAACAGACATGTATATATATATACATATACGTACAGACATAAATATATGTATACGTCCATACAGACATATATATACACACACACACATATAGACACATATATACATACGTATACATACATATATACAATGTGTCTGAATAACTAAATTTGAAAATGAACATATTAGCAAGCTTATCACAAAAGTGACGTTTGAAAAAACCCAAAAGCCAAATTTCATGAAGAACGTTAAACCAAGAATAAAATGGCAAAATTTATGTATATTTAAATTTCATGCTACGATATCAACCTCGTTGTAACACTTTACCTTAAGGAAATAGTGCTGAAATGCATCATGCGCTAGCCTTATTTGAGCATTGATTCCAAGACGATTGCATTTTTTTTAAACACGCCGTATACCTCTACGAATGATGTTCGAAGAGGTAAACAAATATGACTGACAAAGCCTTGTAATAAATCCCTTTTTTTTTATCCAATAATCATTACTTATATCTATATGAATGGCTTGGCTTTGCAAACAGAGATTTTTTGGTGGTTGGGGGAGTCCTCGACTACAGGACCATTGTCGGTGGGGCCTGTATGCAGAATTACCCACCAGATTACGTGATGAAGTTTTCAGCGACGTACTATTGGCAAACCTACCCTTTCACAAGAGTTTCTTAAACTGGGCGATTTCAACTGATGGGTGGGCGGTGAGTAATTGTGCAGAAAATGGTTGGCATTTTTAAATCTTTGGTGGGCGGTATAGGATTTTGTGTATTAAAGTTTGTAATTGACAATAAAAAAGAACAAGTCAGCAGCCACATTTTCATTGATTAATCTACCAAGCAGCATTGTGATATCGCACATTATGTAAACCTGACGTGTCTGCGCTAGCTGTGTCTCAACAGACACAGGAATGTCATTGATGGTATCTAAAAATGGTACGTGTGTGGCAAATATTTGGTTTTACTACTTTACATTACTTTCATTAAAGAAACAGCAGAAACTGTTCATTTTCATTGATTTTAGTGATTAATTCTTTAGGCATCCTTTCGAATATTTACTATACAGGTAGCGGTGGAAAAATTTCCCATGTGAAAGTCGGTAGTGACGCCAAAAAGTTTGAGAACTCCTGCTTTACACCAAGGGTTTGCATACTATGGTCAACTGAGATGGCATGAAAAGGAACAAAGGTTGACCTGGGTTGTTGAGCAACAGGATGTCAGTGGCGTTCTTTGGGTTGGTGTTATCCAGGGCGATAAATTAGGGCGTCAGCTTTGTGTTGCCAACTGAAAATACTTTCCGTGCTAGATCGACCTCAAAAAATGCCAAAAACGTGCTAAAAACACTACTAGCCTATTTATGCTAGTCATTTTCAATAGTTGAAAATGGCTATATTCGTTTTGAATGGCTAGAAAATAGCTAAAGATGAACTAAAAACGCTGAAAAATAACTCTACAAGTAGCGATAAATGTCTGCAAAGTCACCCTTCTGATGGGACGTCCTCCTGCACCGGTACGCCAGTGACCTGAACATTCCATAGTTTGAAGAGTTCTTCCGTCCTTTCGCAAGTATCGAATATCATTTCACTCTTGTAAGCTTGGCCCTCACTGAGTGCCCTACACTTATGGACTTGTACCAGATTAAGTTAAGCTGGGTAATTATCAAATTGCCGCACCGTTGACTCCGTGACGGCCCTGTAGTTGGTATCACCCAGGGTGGCAACTCGCAGTGTCACTTCCTTTCCAGAACTTGCTCTCTTCCCAGGATATCTAGAATGTTGGTAATTCTTTTGTACTAATACTATTCATTATTCAACATGATTCTCCCATATCATAGAATGTCATGACAAAACCCTCATTTTACTTACAATTCTATTCATCTTTAGTTTTCAATTTTTCAGCCCTGACTTCGTAGATTAGTATGAAAATAAGTTTGAATACCATGAAATGTTTTTTTATTTAAAATTTAATCATTTCTCCCATAGCCTATCGTTCATCCTTTTAGGAACTTTCATAGTAATTCATTGAGAACTTTCGTAGATATAGTATGAACAGTCATGAGCGTATTCAAGAATGTATGAAAAAAAAGCCCAAAACGGGAATATCTTTCAATCAAAAAAAAATTTCTGGGTCCGCCCCCAAATTCAACCAACTTTTTCTCACTTCACTATCAACCCTTTTCATTAGAAAAAAGAATTAGCAAGAAACTATATGATTAATTGTTGGACAGTCCTCTTGATGTCATCTTATCTGATGGTGTCATCTGGGGCAGCTTCACTCCGTGGGTCCACCATTGCTGTTGAGCAATGGTTAGTAAGCAAGCTTCAAGGACTGTTACTGTAGTGAATTCAATCCTCGCTGGGTGCTCCTTACCCGTAACCTTGCTCCGTACTAAGCTAAGCTTAGTAAATATTAAGTCACTATATCGTGGAGTAATGACTGATCTTTCGTCAGATTAAGCTTAGCTCTGTGAATATTTGATCATTGCTTAGCGCCATGACAATCGAACGACATCGGTTCTGTGACCGGTCAAGTCCGCCACTCGTGTGTGCTTTCAACCGGTATCGACTTTTACACACGTTTCGTGGGCATTAGATTTGATTGACCAGGATATTGAAAATTTTCAGTTTAGAACTTTCTGAACGTAAGTTCCAAAATAGAGGAGACAATTGGGCAGTACGCTTCTATAGGGTCCAGGGCGTCATATATTTGTTCTGAAAAATGATCTTAAGAAACCTCAATTTTGAGAAGGGTCCTTATCATTCATCGTTCAGACTGTCAGAAACCGTCAACTAAAACTGTCACTAAAACTGTCAACATAGGTTTCTCTCGGTTTTTAAATTAGTCTGGCTGACTCACTGGCAATGTATGTATCACGCAGACAAGCTGCACTAATAAAGCAAGAAGGCTGAAAATTTCAACATTTACTTCTTAGTGTCAACAAAAAACGATTTTAAAAAAAAATCCATCCAAATAAGTTTGAAAAGGACGGTCAGTTTGCAATATAAGTTTATGCTAAATTTGTTCTAAGTTTCGGGAAACTGTTTAGTGATCACTGCCCAACAAAAGGCGAGAGAAGTTACACATTCGTTGATCACTACTTCTTCCGATGTTTCAACTGATCATCCCCAACACGGCATGCTGCCAAAAAATGTTGGCCACGTGACGGTTTCTAATGTCATTTTTTTTCTTTCGTTTTAGGTATTTCCCCCACTACATTTCTTAGCAGGCTGGTGTAAAGCTGGTGAAAAGCCGAGGTCAGATGGAAAATGAACTGCTCATCAAGTCTTTTGGTAACCAGTGCTAAGTATGTATGATTTACGTATGTATGACAATAAATATGTGGTGTACATGGTGTATTCACATGTTGCAGAGCAGAATACAAGAGCTAGAACAATTTATAAAAAAGGTTATAGCAAACAGTTTTCTTTAAAACGTCTGTGAGCAATTGAGTACAGTACTTTGAAAAGACACAAAGAAATCCAAAAGCATTTGCTTCTACCAGGGTAGTCCCATCCTCCTCCAAAAGAAAAATGTATCGTAGGCCTATACCAAATGGTCCACCTACTCCCTTCTCTGTTCTGGCCTAATTTTGGGAAGAGATTATCTTTCAAGGAGATATTCGGACTGCAGATCTCGTTCTTTTTGTTGTTTTTGTTGAGATCACAACGTTTTAGACGATCGATTATCAGGAATAATGACCCATCTCTTTCCCTTTGGATTGAATACATGAAAACGACTGTAGTATACACCTTATTTGTCTAGTATCTAGTGAATATACATACATATATATATATATATATATATATATATATATATATATATATATATATATATATATATATATGTATGTATGTATGTGTGTGTGTGTGTGTGTGTATGTGTATATACATTAATTAATCAATTCACTTCCTGAAGATTGGCTTTTATGAAGTACACTTATTGAATCATATCTCCGGACTTTTTGTTTTTATTACTAATAATCGTATATATATATATATATATATATATATATATATATATATATATATATATATATATATAATTCTAATAATGATGATATGAAGTTATGTTATAAAATTGCTTGATATTTCCAAAAAAATAAAGCCAGTATGATAACATACATATGGAATCCTCACTATGAATTTGTTTCATGCTTTTCCTATTATCAAGTGTATTTTGATAAGAATCAATACGGGTTATATGTCCTGTTTTTTACGCTTATTGGTTTTATCAAGACCCTTGTGGGGAAACGCAAAACAAATTTGTTGTGAGGATTCCATAAGTATATATACATATGTGTGTGTGTGTGTGTGTGTGTGTGTGCGTGTGTGAGCGTGTATGTGTATTCACATATATACGACAGCAGATCATTACGTCCGTAGCCTGATAGAATTTTGATCTGAAATGTTCATTGCATAATGTGCTATGTATTTAATGGAAAAGTTTCGAGTTAGGTGCATTGACATCGACGAAGATTAGGTTGAAAAACATTTTTTGTGTGTGAAATAATATCTCTATCATTTAGCTATAAACTTATTGATATAGCTATATATATATACATATATATATATATATATATATATATAGAGAGAGAGAGAGAGAGAGAGAGAGAGAGAGAGGGTGTTTATGGATGTTGTAGTGGTTTTCCCAAGCGATCATTTACCCACGCTCTTCTTCAAGTATTGTGGCATGACATTGATGAGACATGCAATCAAGATGTCCGATGATGAGACATTATAGGGGGATGTGGATTCGTGCCTTTCTCAAGAGTATTTATACAAAACTGAACATAAGCAAATTCAACAGAAAACCGTACCAATAAGTTAGGCAATTCTACTCCTCTCTCTCTCTCTCTCTCTTCCACCCTCTTCCTTTCCATTTCTTCTCTCGCTTTCGCTCCCCCCCTCTCTCTCCCTCCCTCTCTCTCTACGCCTCTCTTTATCTCTTTCAAAAAAGAAAGAAAACGAGAAAGAATATGAAAAGGAAAGCAGAAAAGAGATAATGACAGAAAGTAAAGAAAAAAAGGTGAGAGTTTGCATAAAGGTTATCAGACTGGAATTCAGACTCGGCAAACCGAGATAGAATTTCGTCCGGGCTTTCTTGTTCGCCGAGGATTTTTTTTTCAGAAAGGCATGAAATCACTTCTCCCCGTGCTCTGTCCCATCAATAGATATATTGACATAAATGCGTTGTCTGTAGTATGCCACGATGTTTAACGGGTATATACTGGGCAAGTGAATACTTGAGTGAACTGTTGTCCCTCGACTACCCCCCCCCCGGCAGTAATAATAGTAAATAGCTGTTGTAGCCATTTTCAAAATAGCCAGGAGCAACCATAAATACAAAATATGACACCATCAGAACAGGCAACATGGGCAATCACCCAGGGCGCTAAGTGCTAGAGGTTGCCTGTCACGTGTCTGGAGACAATAGGACTCTCCACTTACGAACAGAAAAATAGGAAAAGGAATAAATCAAACAAAATGAAAACGGTTGAAATGAGAAAAATCTCTTATGTAAAGTTGGATTTTCAGAAATATCCGTCAGTTAAATACTTTGTGTTGTGGGTAATCTGAAAGAAACAATTGTCAAAGGAAATTCTCATGATCGACGACAAATAAATAAAATAATACGATACTTTAAAGGACGCCAAAGTTCAGTTTTCCCGGGACTACAAGAACCCTAGGGTCAGCCCTGTCTTCACATCATGTTTATTTCGCTTCCCAACCCCCGGAAGGCCCATTAACGATTCTTTGAATACATATTAACCTTTCGATCCTGGGGACTGATGATCCGAAAATGAATAATGCGCTGGTCAGATTACCGATTCCAATGTGTGGTTCCGAGTGTTTTGTTTTTAAATATCAAATGAACACTACATTAAATTCGAATCAAGTCTTTACAGACATCATTTTTAACAGATCCATTCCCATGAAGAGCTTTGCAAACAACGTCCGGCCTCCGTATGAGACCGAATTTTCAATAATTAAACATTGATCTTATACTCGTTGCGGCGATAGTTGTACTAAAATTGGAACGATACGTTGGATGAATAGCAGATTCGTGAAGCCTTCCATACTTTTTTTGGAAATGCGAGCAGTTGACAGAACAGAGAATGGGATCAGCGAGTTCAAACTCCAGTTAGGGCAGTTAACGTTCACTTCGCGTTATTGCCCCGGGGAAAGGCGTGGATCCTTCACCCTCTCCCTATTAACACGTCGTGGGATAGCATGGTAGGGTGTGGCCCATCACCATCCCGCACAGTGTCTCACACTCACTTAGGGAAAGCTCATGTCCAACAATGGACCTTAAAAGCTGATAATGAGATAAATAAATGAAATCAATAAATAATAATTGATCTTAACAAGGGAATCCTTAGATTCTTCGTACCATTGAACATCTCAAATTTAGGTAAAAAAATGATTGTTCAGCAATGGATCCCGAATCTCATTTTTTAGACTAGCCACGATCAGGACCTGATTTTGGCTCCGGCTCCAAGGGCAGTCGTAAAGAACGCTATATGTTAATGGTGCCCGTCATGTGCCTGAGACAGTAGGACTTTCCAAATTCAAATGAAAAAAAAATGTGTAAATGAATAAACTGAACAGAATTTTAAAAGAAACTGTCAAAATAAGATCTCCCGATGCGAGATCAGATTTTTCAGGAATATCTGACAGTTATATACCTTCTGTTGAAGTGTAACTAAGAAATACAACTGACAAAAGAAATTCTCATGATCGACGACAAACCAGGTCGGGCTGGGAAGGGCACTGAAATTCAGCTCGCCCAAGGCAATAGGAACCGAAGGGCTGACCTGAGGTGTAAAGAATCTAGTAGAGTTGTCAATGTTGATAATCAATAGAGTGCACAAACCATTTGGAAGACGACTAAGATTGATCACTGCACCCTCATTAAGGATTTGCAGCTTACAAATTACAGATTTTCTCCCGCTATCCGAAAGTGGAGTGTTCCCATGAAAAAAATTGATATGGCGAAATGGCGTGAAGCGAAGAATGTATCTGGACACCAAAATGCAGATGATGGTATCTTAGGCTGAGTCGTTGGATTTTCGGGTGCTGGGAGGTACAGGGGGCTGGGGTTCAGGAGAGAGAAAGAGAGGCTTCTATAACGGCTCGTTATACTCAGAACTCAGAATGCTATTTTCGCCTTTCTTTTCGTAAAAAGCGAAAGAGCGGCGCAAAGCGAAGTTTTGAAACGCGTTAGATACCTGTTCTTCAACGATGTCATTTAAGGGTTAATGTTCATATGAACTCATGATGGTACAGTTTTCCGTTTTTTCAGGGGACAAGTCAGAGTACGGACGGAAGTCTATTTGGTAAATTGGCGCCAAAATGAGTTTCCGCGCCACTTGGGATCCGACGAACTGTTACCCCCAACGGAACCTCCGGCTTGAAGCCAATTGGACCAATTGCCCCCAATTTGGAACCGCGCCTCAGGGGGCACCGCGTTAGGGTAATCTAATCTAGTCTTGTCAAATACACACAGCACCACATTGCAATATACACCTATCATCACATTGTAGCTTTCGTAGACAATAGCAACGATCTTAATTTTCTATAGAATTCTAAAAAAGTCAGTTGTCTTTGTCTATACCAGTGTTTCCTAAAGAGGGTTCCGTGAAAAATATCGGGTATTTCGTGAGATAAAATGTCTTTTGATTAAAAATAAATCTTTGTGAAAATGTTATTCACCATTTTCAAAATCATAATTTGGGCGACGTGAATATATGAATATATTTGAATAAATTATCTCTCTTAAACAGTTTTTCAATTTAATGTCTTAAATTCAAAATTATGTGACGGGGTGGTTCGTAAAATATATCTATGGATGCCTTCACTTATTGAAAAATCGTATAATTTCTGCGACAAAATAAGTTTGGGAACCACTGGTCTAAACTGTCTATATTTTGGATTCTTTCCAGCAGTACTTGAATTAAATGATACTTTATCGATAATTAATCAAAGAGCAGCGTGAAAGTTTATTTCTCTGAAATTTTTAAGCGCACATTTTGACTGCTTTCTGTTCTTCCATCGATACACAAAGTCTATAATAAACTTTATTTATATCTCTGAGATTCTACGGACCTTGGCCTGCAAATAATGTGTCCTATTGGGTCCCGCAGCTCCTAAGGTCTGGAACTTCATTTATCATTTTTTTTCTCAATCTTCTTCACAGCATTCCTTTTTCAGTGTCTTCATCGGCAAATATATCATTTTTTATTTCGTATTCACACCTTTTCTCGTTCGTTCATTCATTCATAATATTTTCTTTCTCTTCCTCTTTCTCTTTTTGGGTTTTCTCATTGATTCTATTTTGTACGTTCTTTCTGTGTCCTCTTTCTCTCCTTCTTTGTTTTCTTCCTGCTTTTTTCTTCTTTCTTTCCTTCTTGTTTCCTCTTTTTCTTTCTGTTTTATCTTTTTTCCATTTTTTTTTTCATCACTCTTTTATATTTCTCTTTCTCTCCTGCTTCTTTATTATTATTTTTTTATTTCTCACTGTTCACCGTTCTTTCTATCTTTCTTTTCCAGCTATTTCCTTTCCGTCTTCCTTCAATTATTTTTGATGAGACAGATTGCATCATTTAACTTTCTTTTTTGTTTTTTCTCCTAATCTTCAATAACTTTCTCTGTTTCCCATTTCCTTCGCTCTTTTTCTTCTTTCGTTTCATTCATTTTTATTTTTCGTTCCCTGTTTCTTCTAGTTTTCGTATTTTTCTCTCTTCCAGCGAATGCCCCTCTCTCTCTGTTTCTTTCCTTTCATACCTTGATTCATTCGCTTTTTCTCTTCCTTATTCTTTCTTTCTTTCTTTCTTTCTTTCTTTCTTTCTCTCTTTCTTTCTTTCTCTCTTTCTTTCTTTCTTTCTTTCTTTCTTTCTTTCTTTCTTCTTTCCTTTCTTTCTTTCTTTCTTTCTTTCTTTCTTTCTTTCTTTCGTCTTCGTTTTGCATTTCCTCTCTCTCTCTCCACGTACTCCCCCTCCTTTATACCCTTTCCTTCCTTCTCTACCTCTTCCTTCCTCTTATATCTCCTCTAACCCTTCTTCATATCCACTTTTGTCTTTCCTCCTCCTCCTCCTCCTCTTCCGACTCCTACCTCCTCCTTTGCTCATAACTTAGGTAACCGGCTCACGTGACACATTTATTATGTAGTAATTCTGGCCACACCTTGGACGAGAGAGAAGCCGCATATCGTCAGGGCCTGCCCTTTCCTTTGCAATGTTTTAAAACAACACCAACTTTTAATGTTGCATCGTTGACACCTTTTTTGTCATGTGGTTTTGATAGAAAGGTCACACCATACCGGGGAATTCGGGGTCACGATACTGAAATTCTGTGTCACGGTGGTGGAATAAAGGCAGTACAATATAAAAAGCTTCATCATAATAAGGACAGTGTGGAAAAATTACGATGTATAAGTCCCGGGGAAAAGAGGAAGTTTTCACTGAGGAAAAAAAAAAAAAAATACGGAAAGGCTATTGCGACAAAAATAAAGATCAACGTAATGCGTCGAGTAGCGCCCGACCGATTTACGTGTTATCACGTCTCCGTCTCCGTAAGAGCTTAAAATCCATTAACTGCGGAAAACGGAAGTTTCAGCAAATTTCAATCAAGTTATTGTTGGCTTGCTAAAGAGAACGCAGACGCTGACTGTTGAGCTAATGATTCAGAGACAGAAACGTAATGGATGACATTTGTTGCTTCCTTTTTGGAGAGGCAAGGAAGCCATAAAGGTTTAGGTAAATATGTACGTGTCATGGAATCTCTTGTTGTGGAGTGTGCATGTATCACTTCGTTCGATAATAGCCGACTTACGCCAAGATCGAGTTGTATCCATATTTCCGGACGCAAGTTAAGGCATGTCTGTACTGCAGTGTTTTATGTCGTACTGTGTTGAATTTTGGTTGTACTTCGTGTTGATAGAGTGTCGAAAGTCTACAGCTGGGGTTCTTAATCTGGGGGCGGCCAATCTAAGGAACGGGAGTAATTCCCACAGGGGCAGGAGCCTGCATTGAAAAGGTAGGGATTCCTCTAATTGTTTTTGGAATTCTCTTGACTGTTTTTTTGCATAATATCCCGATGAATTTAATATATCAAATTCCATTTTTTCACAGACTTGCAGCGCCCATTTGGATCTAAATCATTGACGAATTTTGGATTATTGTCCCCTATAAAAGTGAATTCACGGAAGTTCCCCGCTGTGAATATAATATGCTACCAAACTGAGCAATTACGATCTGTAATCCACACGCTTAGAGCACCACTTGAAGACAATGCTTCCTGCTTTAGCTCCCAAATCCAAATCATTCTTTGAAACAATGGCAGTATTTGAAGCAAGTTAAGATGGACTGTGGTGGAGCCTATCGGAAATAGACTTCACAGTTTGTTGAAGCTTTTTATGACATCTCCCGTTGATTGCAAAGACGTAAAAAAGCCACAGCATCTGAAAGACTTTAAACCGTTTGTACTGCGTGCAGCAGAGTTCATTTTAGGGAAGGATAGAGCAGACTAGCTTCCTCAAATATTCGTATCAGACGATACCGTCAAAGGAAGGATCAGTGAAGTATTTGAAGACATTAACGATCCAGTTCTCAACCGAGTGAGAGCTTCCCTTGTATTTGCCAAACAGTTGGACTAAATGACTCATGTCGTTCAGTGTTCTCAGCTAATGACGTATACTCGTTTCGTGTCAGACAATAGCGTTAAATTCTGCGATTCCATGGAATGCGGGTTGGCCGCATGCCATAATAGCTCAGATTCTCGTAGCATATAATGTGCGCACTAGGGGACCTCCGTATCTTTTCCCTTTCGGGGAGGGACCAATTCAACAGCAAGAGATATTTTTCAAGTGGTGTCGAAGAAGGATGGTTTAAGGAGAGTATGGACCACAAGGAAACATACAATAAGAAAGAGAGAGAGAGAGAGAGAGATTTTGGGGACGTATAATGAGGAAGGAAAGCTTGGTGAATTAATACTCACGGACTTATCGAAGACAATAGAAGCAGACATAAGCACAGAGAAAGAGAGAAACTTTTGTGGTACTCACTAGTAGCGGTGTGTACTGATGTGACATCTAGTCATGCTCACTTTGCAATTTGGTTTCATACTAAGAATGAAAATGGTCCATCTGCTGTAGTTTTGCATTGCTCTCTTCATTGTGAGACCTTGGCATCTTGAAATCTAACTACAGAAATAAAGCATGTTATGAACCGAGCTATCAAGATAATCAACTTCATTAGCCTCAAATTGTATGCTGCTATGAATTCTTAACATCAAGCCCTGTTCTTCTGCACAAACGCACAATGGCTTTCGAGGGGAAACATGTTTGGGCGAATTTATGAATTACGAAAAGTAGTGATAGCATTTGTAGTTCTCTACGAAAAGTTCCAGTCCGAAGGATATTTGCAATCTCTATCGTACCAAGGAGATATCTTTGAAGCGCTGAATGCCATTAACCTCTAACTCAAGCGGAAAAACGTCTACTTAATAATACACCATGACGTCTTGGAGCTTTCATTGCCAAACTTAAACTCTGGAAATGTTGAATTCAGGATGGAAATGTAGCGAGTATTCCAAACTTGGATTCTGCTTCAATTCACCGTTACCTTGATCCTGGGTTTAAAAAAACAAACAGTTCCTCATCTGACTGAAGAACAGATTTCATTAGATACTTTCTGGATATACATAAGAAATTCATTAGGAACCCCTGAACCGAACTAAGTTCTAGGGGAGGTTCTTGAGTTCAACTCCGAGGCTGAGGGAAACTTCAAAAACCTAAATCTAAAGACATTCTGAATCAAATCAAGGCCTCCGACAGGAATTTTACAAGGTTGTACAAAGCTATTTTCGGGCCTCTACCCGCATACACAGCGCAAACACTCTCGTCTTTCCATCCCGGTTTTATTTACTGTAACCATTTTAGCACGACGTTTTATTTACGCTCGCCAATAAACGACAGAGTAAACCAATTTTATTCATAGTCAAATCGTATCGACTTAGAAGTTTCGAAATACAGCTCTACCTAAAATGCTTCCGGGCATCCTTTTGCCCTCTTGGCCCTGGTGCGATGCACTGTCTCTGAAGGGACCCTTAGGCCAAGTACCTACCCGAATATCCCTCGATCTTGTACCGATCTCTTCGGAATCTGACAATATTTAAATCGATGTATTTTTGTGAATCTGCATTTTTACGTCTGTTGCTCGAAAGACAAAGTAAAGAAATAAGCTTAGCTTTGAAGGTAACAATTTGTATATCATTCAACTCGGTGCTATTTCGACCATGGCTAGGTGGAGAAATTGATTCATCCCTTCCTAGGGGCATTAGTTGTGTGACCATCTCCAAAATTCAAAAAAAAGGGGACATTCTAGCCCAAGATTCTTAATCTGCAGACTCCTGAGAGTTCACAAAAGGTATAACAGGAGAAGAGTGGTTTCCAAATTTCCCAAAAGGAGGATATTGCAAACTGGAAAAAAAACTTGGAATGACTGACTCTCTTGGATATGTTGTTAATGATGAATTGTAAATAAATAAAAGTTTTGTATAAGATACACATAAAACACTCCGATGAATTGTCGGTTTGTACCTGGGGCAATCTGAAGTTTTTCAGTGTGACCCCAATAAGGACGACAAGTTAATGTCTGGCACGGCCTCGCGCCAGATTGCTTAGAAGTCGAACTATCCGTTAAAAGCGTCCAGTCTGGGCTCCGTAGAGTGTGAAGTGAACACCAACTGTCTCAGCCTGAGTTTGAACTCGGCCCACCGAGTCCTCTTGGCGCTGTAATCCGCCCGGTCAGTGCACATCCCACACCTTTCTGCAAATGATAAATGAACAACATTTACAAGGAAGACGGGATTGACTGGAGACAAAAATTGATGTTAAATAAAGTACAGCAAAGTGTTACAAAATGGACCAATGAAAAATAACAATTGTTTCACTTCTTTCTTGTTTTTTTGAGTGGGAAGAAGTGTGTTATAGAAATAAAAAGTAAAAAAAAGAAAAAAGAATCATGGGACTGTTCCCATTTCTATACGGAAGAAAAACAAGAAAATCGCCCGCCATTTTGCCCGCGCGAGATCACGTGAACAGCCATTAACTGAGATCTCGTGAGCTGTTTGTTTTGTCGGCTACTGCTTACATTTTTTTGGAAAAAAATATGTACCGAAAGGTCAATGTTTGAACGTAACCATGTTGCGAATAAGAGGGGTTTTTTTTAGTAAATTTACATAACACTGGAGATCGTTAAAAAAAAAACAACAAATTATGTTCCACAATACGCAAATATAAATAAATTACAGTCATAAGTCGACTTACGCCCGGTCGACTTACGTCTGATCGCAGATACATCCCCATAAGGAACGCAAACCCATAAACTGTAGATGACGTGAATTTCAGTCATCGCCATTCTGTGCCTTGAAAGCGAATGACGAAAATTTCCACACAATGACTAACACAAAATGGTTGTACAGATCGTTGGAAAACATCCATACCTTATGAGATAAGAAATAATCATTATTATGCATTGATCTATTCGAACTAGGGTCCTATCTTGGTTGTTAGAGTCGCAATACTCCAGCTATTATACTCTCGGTTTTCTTCAGTGAGAGAACTGACCAAACTAATGTTGGTTCTATCTTAATGAAACGATTCCGTACAGTGTTCTATACTTGGTCAAACTCAGGGGGTTATTGCAGCATAGATTATATGTGTGCAGATTCAACTGTCTTATTTTCTCTGTATTATTTTTTTTAATGATGATAGAGCGAAGAGGCCCGAAGATTACTTATTCATTGGACCGATCTTGCTTTTAAAAAGGCGATTCCAGTCAGTTTAGACGTAAAGCAGACGACAGTTAAATTATCCAAAATAAGAGATGTCAACAAATTGAAATCGATAGGAAGAGGTACAGTTTGCGCTCAATTCGCACTAATGAGAAAGGCATGTATCCATTTCTCCCTCCAGCTATGAGTAAAATAACGCAGGGTGAAGTGAGTGACGTCTCTTTGGAAGCTCTAAATCTATTTCACAAATTGCAAACGGGGCAAATCATTAATAATGCGATATATGGGGCCCAGTCAGGAACAAATGGAGTCGTAGCCGGTCTAAGAGGACAAGAAAAAAGATGTAATAATCGATTGGTAAATATTGTTAGAGAGAGGCGTTTAGAAAACCTCATCAGTGTTAGGATTACCATTATTTAAATATAATCATTTAACGCTCATCAAGTGATGAAATATGATCAATCCATTCCCAACAAGATAACGAATAGTAAGTATTTTTCCGCCATTTTAACATGGTAGATAATATTCTTTTTTATACTGGTCTTCTAAGTGTCATTTGTTGAATATTTTCCTGAAATTGTTGGTATTGCCACCCACGGGCGTCTTTGCTGTTAGGTTAAGGAATCTCTTTGTAGATAACGACAGTACAGCCCTTCGCCTTGGTTATCTCACCTCGGAGGGGCTGATATCGTCGAAACATTTGGCTTTGACATAAATCTACAAAGCTGTCGTCTGCTTTACACCAAAAATGACTGAAACCGCTTTAAAAAGGTGACGACAAAAGTAAGCGAAGAGGTAATAATTCAAGGTGGTAACTGACTTGTTGAAATTATTTGACCTTCCAGCATCCTCCCTCAGGGGAAAAAAGAAACCAGAAAAGGAAATAAATAAAATGCTGCTTAAAAAACATTGGTTCTGCGGGGGTGAGACTGATAATGTGGGTGGTATTCTTCTCAAACAGACGCCATTTTGAGACAACGGGGGAAGTCAATAAATAAACGCACAAAGGAAGAAAGTAAGCAGAAAGGAAAAGAAGAAAAGGCGAATCGTTCCCTCAAACATTTTTTATGATGATAAGCGACATATATCTGAGACTATTAATTCTAAAATGAAGTTTAAAATGTACCACCTCCGCCCCAAGCAATATGATTCCTTCCTTCTCCTGCCTTTTCTTTTCCTTAATCCCGATTTTTGTATCGTGCTTTTTGTCTCTATCCCTGCTCCGGTCGGCCTGTCGAGTGTGTTTACGAAATTTGGAAATTTATGTTGAGTGGCAATTAAGTAAGACGGGGCCGTCTACCATTTTTTATCGCTACCACCGGGAGACTTGAAAAAGAATGGAGGAAACAGAAAGGGAAAAAAAAATGACAGAATTTCTGCAATTTTTACCGCTAGATGTCGCTTCATTAAAAGTGGCAGGGTGCTGGCATCAAGCACTTATTTAAAGACTTAAAGACTCTAGGGTTGATGAAACCAACCCTTTTGGGCATTCCGTTTGTTATTATTTATTCGTGAGAGTGATGGATTCTTTACTTGGATGTAATGTTTTCTCTTAATACTTAGCGACCATATGTGACCCCTTTTTATCTTTTTTTAATTTTTTTTATTTGCTTAATTCTTAGATAAAACCAACTCTGCTCTCATTGGTAGAGGATTGGCTGGGATTTATTAGAGTGGCATATCACAGTTTCAAGGCAAATGGAATTCAGAACCGAAGTTGAAGAGATATTGTATGAATTATCTCGTGTTATTCAATTTCATTTTTAGATAAAGTATTACAAAACATTATTGAACCACCATAGCCACCAAAGGTAGCGGAGGGTTCTATCATTTTTATTTATTTATTTTTTTACATGTGTGTGTGTTTGTTCACCTGTTCATATATTCCAGCGCTCCTGGCTGTGATACGGACGAAGTTTTCATCAGAAAAAATCCCCATGTCTTACAGGACAAAAAAAACCCCCACTTACTAATAATTGAAACAAAATTTGTTCAAAGTTTTCAATAATTTTTTTACAAATTTAAAAAGAAGTAATACTTTTAAATGAAATAAGTAATATTTCAAGACAATATCTTCTAATTCTTTCAATCAAAATTATACTTTTTTTGTAGATTAATAACCGTGGGGGCCCTCTAAAAGTAAGAATTAACAGATATTGATTTTTTTAGTGGTAGAAAATTGTCCTAAAATATTAACTTATTTCTTTCAAATGCATTACTTATTGTTTCACTATAAATTTAAAAAAAAAGAAGAGATTATTACTCATTTTTCCTGTGACATGTGGTACGAAATGGAAAATCAAATCACAATGAATGAAGCCTTTATTCATTCAAATTTACATGAATACTGAATTAAATCAATCATTTAGTATAAACCCAGTTAAGATATCCGTACTACAGTGTTGACATTCTTGACTGATGCTTTTTGACTGATGCTCATGGCAACTCGCAGTCGTCCGTACTATTAAAGTGGATTTGTGAGAAAATCATTACAAAATCCTGTTTCATCATTCACAACGTGGGGGTTTTGCCCAGTATGGATGGAAATTTTGTCTTGTCGGGGTTTGGTCACGGGCCTCTAATTATATTGTTTTATCTACAGATTTGAAAACTGGCATCAGTACTCCTCTAATCCCCTTTTGATTCTTCTTAAAGCTTCTTTGGGCTTTATTCTTCATTAATAACATCTAGATTATCCAGGATCTTTTTTTTTAAACCACGGTTGCTCATTTTTTGAGTGAAACGGTAGATTGTAACTTCTGACAACTATTTTCCTTCGTCTTGATTTTTGTTGCTTTTTATCACAACTCAACTCAGGCCGTTGACCTTCGACAGTTAGTAAATAATGCCGGTCGGAAATAAAGAATAAGCTCCCACAAAGACTCAAACTCGCGTTTTATTTGTTTGTTTGTTTTTTGTTTGTTTGTTTTTTGTTTTTTGTTTTTTTGTTGTTGTTTTTTTTGCATAGGGGAGCCTGGGAAACGCTCAGATCCTCTCAACCGCCTGAGCTACGGGAACTCAACAGATCGTCCATCAGAAGATCAAATCTGACCCATAAGCCTACTTACTCTCATCTCTTATTATTAGAAGCCGTCAACCAAAACTGTCTCCAAATCTGTCAGCATAGGTTTCATCAGTCTTCAAGTTGGTCTGGCTGATTAGCTGGCTATGTAAAGCTAAAAATTGAACATTTACTTCCAGAGAAATGGGGTTTGTTTTTCTTTATTTCCCCCATAAATAAAATTTCATTAAGGGCGTGGTCAATTTACAATGTAATTTGGTCTCTTACTTTGTGTTCAGCAGCTTTGACAATTTTTTTTTTTTTGAAAAATTAGACTTTTCTAATGATCACTGCCCCAAAAAGGAGAGAGAAATAATTTATTCATAGCTCACCCCTTTTTCAAACTTTTTAATTGATCACCCCTCCTAGGGCTTACTGTAAAAAAGACATTGGTTGCATGATGGTCTCTATAGAGTAACTAACCAGACTGGTTTTATTTTCATTTCAGGATGAAGTACGTAAACCATTATCATTGATTCTGCTTTGGTCAATTCCTTAGCTAAGTTGCGATAAAAAGCTACCAACATTAAAATGGAGGCAAATAGAAGTTCGGATTAATAATCATGTTGTATGAGGTTCTGAAAAAATAACCCATAGTCATTATTCCATAAATTATTCAGAACATTATCCTTATCTTTTGTTTCAATCACTACAAATCGGCCGGTGTACTTGAGAATAATCCATTGTTACGATACGCCTGTCCCTAGGGAAGAGAAATCGGAAATAAATCCTTACGAAAACAGAATTTTTAAATCGTGAATTTTTTTTTCGAAAATCTTGGGGAAAATCATTTTCAACAGCAATTGCGAATGTTGGACCTTTTTTTTCTGTCAGTGGAATTTTCCAAAAAACCAGAGGTTTAAATCTAGATTGGTTATCACATTTATTTTTTTGACCTGACGACAATTCAATACGGTGACATTATTATTATTATCATCATTATTTAAGGTTTAGATGTCTAAAAAGTATAAATCTTTAGCAATGTGTGATTAGAATATGAGACAATACATTCGGGTAGAAATACACCAATTGTAACAATTTTAAAAAGATGAACGCTCACATGATAGATGCGAAAATCCAATGAAAAAAAAGTTATTCTTTGAATGAAGTGAGTTATAAGTAAACGTTTTTGATGAAAAATAACGACCAACACGGAACAAACTTTTGGCCCAACCCTATACATATGTATCTAATATATATGTAACAAGAATTTTTCTTACGGTGATATATATATATATATATATATATATATATATATATATATATATATATATATATATATATATATATATATATATATATATATATATATATATATATATATATATATATATATACACATATATATATATATATATATATATATATATATATATATATATATATATATGTATATATATATTTTAGAACAAGACTAATAATCCACAGATGTCAAACAGATTTCTTTAACAAGTGCCCAGTTCTGTGTCTAACGAAAGATCTTCATCTTGTTGCTCTTATTTACACAAGCAAGAATCTTTGTTGTGGAATAAAGCCGTACCCGAAGGAATGTTCTGGAACTGGGAATTTGCTGTTTAACAAGATGATTTTTCGCATATGTTTTTGAATTGAATTGTGATCTACTACTCTCGCAACAATTATCACTCGACAAAAATGGGGGCTGGTGGACCAGTTGGCATAGTCCTACGATTATGAGGGGATATATTCCCCTTGGTAGAAGCGAAAGGGGACCCTTTGGTAAAGAATATTGGTATTGTTAAGAGAGTCAAAGGGTATCCTTTAGCATAAAAATGACTATTCTAAAGTAGATTCTTAATAGATTAATACATAATATATGAATGTATTATTGAATTCACTGCTTCTTATCGTCGGTAGAAGATGTAATTGAAGGCATGCGTTAAGACACTGGATTTATGTAAAAATGACCCAGTTAAAACGGGAAAATAGGAAAAAATTGCCCAACTGAAAAGAATAGTTCATTAAAAATAATTATCAACTGAAAATCATGTATCAACATTTTTCGGGCTAAATTGAATCTGATTTATATTGTGTGATTAATTAGACCCATGGATTTTTTTCAAATTTTTGACATCCTATTTTAAAAGGTGATAAATATTTTTCAAAATAGTATATTGAAAATAGACATCGACTGAAAATCATATATTAACTTTTTTCAGACGTAATTGAATCAGATTTATATTGTAAGATTAGATAATCCCACAGAATTTTCCAAGTCTTCAACACTCTATCTTAAAACCTGATAATTTTTTTCAGATAGTTTAATGAAAATAAACGTCGAGTGAAAATCATATATTAACATTTTAAAGACATAATTGAATCAAATTTATACTATTAGATTCGATAGTCCCACAGAATTTTTCAAATCTTCGACATCCGATCTTGAAACGTGATTAAATTTTTTTTCAATTGGAAATAGATATTGACTGAAAGTCCTGTATTAACATTTTTCAGACGTAACAGTTTGAATTTGCTTCAATAACGCCTGAAAAATGTTAATGCATGATTTCAGTGCATGTTTATTTTTAATGAACTATTTATTTCAGTTTGACCATTTCTTCCTACTTTTTCAACTCGCACCCATTTTACTGGGTCCATCATCATCATCATCATCTCTCCATCTAATACTCTGCTGGCCTCGGTTGCGCACGTGATCTCGGGGGATCCATGTCGTGAGTCGCGATGTCCATCGGTTGTCTGTCATTCTTGCAACATGGCCAGCCCACTGCAATTTGAGATTTTTTAATTGATTCTATGATGTCCCTGACTCCTGTCTTCTTCCGGATGTACTGTGCTGTTTTGTGGTCTCTCCATGTCGGGCCCAGCATAATTCTTTCATGTGCACGTTGCATAGTTCTCAATGCAACGGGGCCATTATTACCGGTCACTAATGGCACTCGCACCCCTACTACTAATATTGGTAGTGCCAACTAACACTGCAGATAATACGTCTTCTCCAGTAAACCTGTCTTCAAGTCGTCCCCCTAAGTATATTGTGTCAAGCCAAATATCACAATTCTGTACTCTATTGTCTTATATACATTTTGCATTAAATTGATTGCTATTACCTTATTCTATAATTCATTCTAGTTATTTTATTTTGTTCTGTAACTTGTAAGTACATCATACATTCTACATGAACACGTATTCACCGATACATGAATCATATGTATTTAGTACTGATTACAAAAATACTTCAAGAGCAGTTTGAAATATGGCCTACATTCCCAATCTATTCTGGGCCTATTACCTGCTGTACACGGACCTGGTAGTGAGCTTGATTCTCACTAGGTACACAACATTTGCAGCCTTATGCCAAACTAAACTAAACTCGGTCGTTGTATTACTTTTTTAGATTTATATCAGATTAAATTAAGATTAATGACCACTTATTCGAATTTCTGTGGTGAGAGGGTCAGTGAACTTGTCACGTTAGTAAGTTCGATTCTCCCTGAGAGCCCCACTCTTGTGATCTTGCGCCAGACTTAGCTAAGATGAGACACAAATACATATATATGCACTTATATAGATAGGTAGATATTTGCAATTTTGTTTTTACTGATCAGTTTCTCGCTACCATTATGATCGACGGACATCTGCTTTTCTATTTACTTTTTACTTTAATATACGACTTGGGTATTGTTTTGTGGGATACTTCTTGTTTTGTTTAATCTCATTTTGAGGGTTTTTTTCCCCTGTGTATGTGTGTTGAATCCAGGGTCAGTGTTTGGTGTGGTCAGTGCTTAATTGGGTTTCTGGGTGGAGTTTATGATAGATTGCTTTTTTTTTGTAGACTTGCAACCTGCTTGGTTATGTTATCTTGAGGGGAAGGTGGAGTGGGTGGTATTTGTGGTTTTATTTGGATTTTCAAGGTTGCCGATCCCTGTGTGAATAGGAATAGTGGTGGGTTTATGGATACAGTTAGTTTATTATTATTATTATTATTATTATTATTATTATTATTATTATTATTGTTATTATTATTATTATTATTTGCATTTGCATTTGCATTTGCATTTGCATTTTCACACCACTTGCCTGGTGGTCACAACTGGAAACTGAATGACAGAAAGTCTCCTCAAATCTCCAGCCTTCCTCGCCACACTCTCATAGTCCACAGCAGTACTGTGGTTTACAGTTTACACCAGTTGGTTATCGCTAAAGGCTGTGACAGTAAGTCTCCTGCCCTCCTCTCATATCGTCCTCACCTATCATAGTAGTGGTATGGTTTGTACCGTTTCCACCACGCCTTTTCCCAACTATTACGCCATTGTTAACAGCTGGGTGTCGTAGATCTCATATTTTCTGTACTTTCCTCAGTATTCGTAAAGTATCCAGAAGTGCTGTGGTCTGTATAGTCGCAATCCCTCCTCTTGTGCCAAGTTCCTACAATCTCGTTTTAAGTGTCTTTGGTACGGTTCCAAGTACACCTACTATTAATGGCTTTCATGTTCCACACCTTCTTCTGTTCCCTTGCCAAGTCCTGGTATTTCCTTAACTTTTCATTCTCTTTCGTATTTACTTTGTGATCTGAGGGCACGGTCACGTCTATTATTTGGCAGGTTTTCCTGCCCTTGTCCGCGATTGTTGCTGTTGAGTAAATATCTTTATGGTCATCTTCGTACGTAATCCTCATTTGCGTTATATTATACTGAAACTGTTTGAAGTGATCTCCCGTTATTACGCAGTGAATGAATCATTTGGCCTAGACAACATGCATAGAAAATTTTTAAAAAAGAAAATGGAAGTGCAGCAGGGATCTGTGACCGAGCGTTACTCTTACCATTGAGCTAAAAAGCCGGCGATAATGCAAAGGCCCAAATTTCGACTTCCTGCAGCAGCCGTTTTTTCCTTTAATTGTTTCTTCTATTTGCGTTGATAAGGCCAAATGGTGCATTAACCGTGTACGGGATATCATTTCAAGTGTCAATATGATATAACGCAAATTAAAATCATTTTGTCGGATCATATATTCATTACTTAATAACATAATTGTAGCGCTGAAAGAAACAAATAGAACAGATATAGACCGTGAATAAACAAGATGAGAATTTGGAGTTGAAACAGTTATTTTGGCCTTGGTGATGGCTTATAGCTCAATGATAAGAGCAGCGCTGCATACACACACACACACATATATATATATATATATATATATATATATATATATATATATATATATATATATATGTGTGTGTGTGTTGGTGTATGTGTGTGTACTGGAGATGATTGTTGGCTTCTGCCAATCTTCCTCCACTCATCGCTCTCCCCCTATCGCTTCTATTTCTGTTTTTCCTCTCCGCCCCCCGCCGTTTCCAATCTGTTGCTACTCTCCCTACTTCTTGTCTTTCTCTTCTTGTTTTTTTCTCCTCTTCTCTCTCTCTCTCTCTATCCTACTCTGTCTTCTTTTCCTTTTCATTTTCTCCCCTACCCTCACTCCACTTCTCTACCCCTTTACGTCCTCTTTCTCTTCCTCTTCCTCCTATGCCATTCCATCCTTTCTTCGTCCTGGGTGCACGCCGTAGACTGATCGTTCACAAGCGCAGGACCGATTCTAGGTACTGGCAACACAGACAGTCACCCAGGGCACCAAGTACTCGGAGCTGTGTTGTGTGTGAGATAACGAGACTATCTAAATACTTACGGGAAGATTATTCAACTAAACATAATAATAGAAAGTTGAGATTTTAAAAAATTCTATGTGAAGTCAGATTTCTAGGAATATCTGTCAACGAAATACATTTTGTTGCGGTAAAACTAAGGAAAGCATTTGGTAAAGGAAAGGTCGCAAATAAGGAACCTTTGGGTAGGCCCTGCACAAGTGTGGTGAGTTTGATTCATACCGTACGCACCAATCAAGTCTCAATGTTGAACTGCGGACGTAATCTTAGTCGACATCTTTTGCCTTTTCTTCCTATTTCTCTCTCGTTTTCTCCCTATTTCTCTCTCGTTTTCTCCCTATTTCATATCACCATCTTTACTCTACTCCCACATCTGCTTTGACTGCTACTCAGCCTTGGTCCACTCTCCTTCTTTACATAGACATCATCTCCATCCAACCCCCTTTTTCTCCTCTGTCTCTTACTCAATACATTCATTTTACTCCCAATAATCAAGACCGACCCTCCATTCTCCTCTCACTGCTTTCTTCGACATCGACTCTCCCTTCTCCCATCGCCACTCTCTACTTTCACGCCTTCCCCATCCAACTCCCTCTCTATACATTCTTACCCTTTCTTCCTCCAACCTCTTGAAACAAGTTATTTCATTCGCCAAACATGTCGGAAGATGGAGTAAGCGAACATGGAAGGAAAAAAGAGGGAGGGGGAAAAGACGCAGAGAGAGAGAGAGAGAGAGAGAATGAAAAAGTGTAGATGTTGGAAAAGACTTAAAAAGAGAGGGTAACAAAGAATGAAGGAACAGTGTGAGGAGAAGGAGTTCGAGAGAAAGAAGATGAGGAAGAAGAGGAGTAGGAAAATACCGGGAAAGGAAAATCAGTTGGGAGGAGGGGGAGGAGAGGAGAAAGTAGACACCACGAAAAACTGGGGAAGAGAAGACATGGGAGGTAGAAGGAAATGTGGACAGGAGGAGGATAGGATTAGGAGAAGGAAGGGGAGGAGAAGATAATGAAAGAACATCGAAAGAGGGGGATAAGTAATAGGAGAGGGGAGAAGAAGACTATGGAAGAGAGAGTGAAAGAGGAGGAGTGAGGAAAAGGAGGGGGATGGAGACGGGGGGGAGAAAACAAGATAGAAGAGGTGGAGGATTGGGAGAAGATTTGAAAGAGGGGGAAGAGAAAACAAAAGAGGAGGAGGATTAGGAGAAGAAGGTGGAGGAGACATCAGAAGAAAAAGGGAGGAGGGGAAGATTAGGTGGAGGAGGAGGAGGAGAAAGAAGAGAAGACAAAGAAGAAAATTCGGAAAAGGAAGGAGGGGGAGAAGAGATAACTAATAACCGTTAGGCCAGCCCGTGCCTTTTTCAAAAAATCTGATGACCATTTCGAGTTTTCTTCTTCCCAGGGGTCAGGTGGTCAGGAGGACCGGGGGGTGGGTGGGTGCAGGTGCAGGAGGGAATAATTACGGAGATGGAGTCCGTGTGTCTAGCGACACTTCGTCACAATTCGGGGACGAGAGGCTGCAACGTTCCCACTTGACCTTTTGCCGCCAGCTCTCGTGGTGAATTTGGCGGGAACACAGGGAGACACATAAAAAGGGTACACAATCGTACACACGCACACACGTCAAGCATACACGTACAAACATACATGTAAATACATCTGCACCTAGACGTGTGCATTAACCCATCGTGTGCAAATGACTGATATTTCAGTCGTTGCCGTTCGATATGGCTCAATTTCCATCAATCGGACCCTTCCATTTCCAGTTACAGACATTTTTTTATAATCGTTTCTATGTTTCTCTGTCCGTAACTTCAAGTGGAAGGGTCCGTTGTTCACACAGAAATCAAAGGGTTCGGCTTATTTTGTGCTATCCTGTATAATCAAAGTTACGTCTGCATTTCGAACTAGGCGGCTGAGCTGCACCAGTCGCAGGTAATGGGTTAAGCTAATATATATATATATATATATATATATATATATATATATATATATATATATATATAACACAATTCATTATATATATATATATGTATATATATAACGCAATTCATTATATATATATATATATATATATATATATATATATATATATATAGGCAGTATAGTAGTTATGGGAGAGTGGTTTTCCCAATTGATCAATCACCCATCCTTTTCTCAGCCTTTTGTCAATAGTTTCCAACTATTGTACAATGCCAAAGACAGGATATGTTTGTTGAGACATATAGTGACAGAACAGAACACAGATATGTGGATTCATGCCTTTCTTAATGACATCAGTGCCAAGTGAACATATGCAGCCTCTGCTGAAATTCGAACTCAATTTACTGATTCCGTTTTGCAGATAACCATTACGCCACCTACACCACTATACCTATTGATCTATGAATATTTTATTGTTGGGGGTAGATAATACGTTACTTTGATGGAAAATATTTGGGTAGCATAGCGTATTCTTTAGCAAGTCGTATTTTTAACCCACCCGTTATACCGGCAAATTCTTTATAACAGAATTCTCTGAGAGTGTAGTAATTACGGGAGTCGGCTGTAGTTTCTTTTCGAACAGGAAATTTCAGATTCCGTGTCATCATCGATTTCGCTGTAATGTTCCTTGGCGAACACCGAAAGTATTAATTGTTGGGGAGTCGACATGGAATCATCAAAAGAAGAAATCAAGCGAAGAATCACACTAGGCTGACAAGCTTTCGGTAGAGCAAGCTCGACTTAAAATTCTATTAGTCCCCAAAACAAGGGTATACAACCGATGAATCCTACCGATGGTCACATATTGAGCTGAAATATGGAACCTAACCAAAAGATCAACCCTCAAACTGAGAACCATGCAACGTTTACATGAGAGAATCATGCTCAGCCTCACATGGAGAGATCATAAGACCGTTCTGTAAATTAGAGAAAAAACAGGAGTCCGGATATCATCGAAACCGTTAGAGACCTTAGCCAAACCAGCTTTTTTTTTTTCATTTATTAACCCTTTCTTTCAAATTATGTTGCTGACTTCTATAATTTTATTACCAAATCCTCTGCAAAATATTCTCTCATGAATCTACCTTATTAATAAATATCGCCGGTAAATAAAATAGCAATGAATATGTAGCCTAGGTCATAATTCTAAAATGATATTTTATCACCCCCATTCAACTCCTCTAGGCATCAATCACTAACTATTTTTTAATCATCTTTTCAATATAATTCGAAAGAATTCTGACATTTCCATTTCAACAGTCAACCTTGTCTACTCCCACCATCACTATGGAGATCGAGTTGCCTCAGATGACCGCCATCGATAAACGCTAGAAGAGCCAGGCGGTGTCGCGTTGCTCATCAGTTGAACCTATTCGTCGCACTAGCTTCAATGTTTTGGGGCCAATCACCCCGGTGGCTAAAGCATGACTGGTACGAACCCGTACCTGTCGGTCAGTGTGCGATATTTGGCCATCTTCCGATCCTCGGCATGATAAGCAACAATACCAGACCCCCAAAAAATTTGATTGAAAACCATAAATACTTTTACGAACTTAGTTGCCCTTTGTTTAAGAATAAAATATCTCGTTCTGGTTACTGGATTAGCAGGCAGGGCCGGGCAAAGTTGATAGTGTGCCCAAGCCTGATAGGAAATGTAGGCCATATTTCTAACTACTGATTGAATCTTTTCATTATCAGTGCTTATATTCATTTTAGAACATTTCGCCTTTCTTTCTTACTTAAATCCAACCCGTTTTTGCTTTATGCTTCATTAATTCTTATTCTTTCTATCTATCTATCTATCTATCTATTAACGCACCTATCCATTGGTGTGTTCATATATGTAATGTAGATATAACATTTTTTCATCTTCTTATCATCCTAAACATCATCATAATCTTCTCCATGAGTAGCGGAATCATTCACTTGTTTTCATTATCATTTGGTTCTTGTTGTTTATTTTTTTTGCGTTTCTCATTAAAGGTAAAGTGACAACAAATCGTTTCATTATCCCAGGACTCAATCTTCTTGCTATTTTTCATTTCCTTTCTGTCTTTCTTTTCTAATCTTGTTCTCACTTTAGAAATCATCAACCAAAAGTGTTATCAAAAGTGTCAACATAGATTTCTATAGTTTTCAAATTAGTCTTGCTAACCAGCTTGCTGGTTGTCATAAAAAATACAGAAGCATTACCATAATATCAAATATGGCTTTATTCAACTTCAAGGCAGGAATTCGACAAAAATAGTGAAGATAGTGCTTTTATTCGAGTTCCCTTAGTCTACTTCCAGAGATCAACCAAGAGAGACAGTTAATCACAGTTCAACTCAAAGTAAGCAAATACCGTTGGCCGTTGATAGTGAGTTCGATCCTCCGCGGATCTCCCAGTATAGATTTAAAAAATAAAACAAACTGCTAATTTTGAAAACTGTTCAAAAATTGGAAAACGAATTACCCCCAGTTTTTCCTGGTCTTGATAATGTACGAAAGAATTGTCGAAAGCGGTACATCATAAAAGTTTTGATTCTTATATTAATTAGATCCAGACTTGTTCTCTTGTACGGAAAAGACAAGGAAAGTTCACAAAACAAAACGAAAAATATTCCTTGCCTATTGCCTTTAATCAAAGTTGTATTAATGAGAGACTGCTGCTCAAGTACACATAATATATATTTACTCTACTTTTTAGTTCAGGGCTTGTCATTTCAATGAGGTCAAGTGGGTCTTGTGGCAAATCTTTTAATCTGTATACAATTATATACTTGTAGGTACTGAAAGTACTCGGTAAGTCAACCAATATTTGGTTGATGCAAAAATAATTGCAGTTTTTCACTAACTACTTGAAAGCCGTATGTATTGTTCCGTTTCTTCACGAAATAAGGTAGTAAAATAATGTGAAGAAAAAGGCGTCTCTTGACGATATATATATTTATTCAAAACTTGCCGTTAATGACAAAACTACAACAGCAATCAACCAACATTAAGCATTTATCAACAAGTGTAACTATCTGGAGGAACAAGTGCCTTTTCAAGTTCTCAGACTAATCTTTATTATCAGAATCTTTGCTTTCAATTAATTAATTCATTTTTCATTTAAACGTGGGCCTTAAAATGTCTAGGTTTCCGGACTACACGACCTTTCCTAGTTCGAGACTAGAGAGTTATTTTGGGGTGAATCCACAGTTTTATTTCACCACACAGTCCATTTGGATCCAATTTTGTTATTGGTCAGGTGTGTTCTCGTCTTCTACAGATAGGCTGTGTTTCTATTTCGCCGGAGATTCCAGCACCTCGTTTGAGCAATACACGTTTTTTTTCTTGAATCAGTCGTTTTTACTACACTTGTTGGGTCCCATAATTTTTCCTGGTCAGTTTTGATTCTCACTTTGTCACCGACTCAGAGTGAGTGCAATGATCCTTGACTTTTGGTCTCCATCCGTTATCTTTCATTTTTTGACTTTCCTCAAGACACGTCATTCAGGGTCCTAATCATCAGGTTGATTAGGTAGGGTGGTTCTTATTTTCCTTCCCGTTATTAATTCTGCAGGACTTGGTCCAGTGGCCGACATACGAGTACTTCTGTATGACATTAGTGCCGAGATAATATCAGGCTGTTATAGATGCCTTTTTGTTATTTTCACATCACTTTCCGTCTCTCCATTTGCTTGTGAAAAATGATGGCTAGAAGTGATATGAATAAATCCATATATTTCGGCAAAATCTCACAAACCGATGTCGCTGACATCATTTGGGATACCCCACCGGACAAAAAGTTTTCAGATCTTCCTATTACTTTGACACTGGGCACTGAACCGATATTAGGTTGATGCAAAAATAATTGCAGTTTTTCACCATCAACTTTAAAGCCGTTTATATTGTTATGTTTCTTGACGAAATATAACAGTAAGATAATGTGAAGAAGAAAAGCGTCTCTTAACGACATATATATTTATTTAAAACTTACCGTTAACAATGAAACTACAACAGTAACCAATCAATATTAAACATTTATCAACAAGTGTAACTGTCTAATGGAACAACTACCTTTTCAACCACCGGTACAATTGCCAGGTATTGTGAAATATAGTCAATAACGATTAAGTACTGCTGTCCATCCCATGTACACTAGTCAGTGCCATATCTTTGCCACACTCTGTCAGGTGATGTTATTGGCTTAAGAGGTTCGTATCAATTAGCAGGACGGTGTTGATTACAAAAATCAATTTTTTACTATGTCCTCAATTTCTTGCGATATTCCTGACCACCACCCTGAAGAATCAGACCGCTCCCAACATTTGTCAAGACCCATCAGGCCACTGGGTATCGAATGAAGGATTCCAGCTCTTGCATTTTTCGGGATCACAATTCCACCCTGATAGAATAATAATTCTTTATGTGTCGATAACACACTCCGATTAGAAAAATAAGGTTCAACTTCTTTCTTAATACTTTATTCTTTCGTTGGCTATCCATTAAGCGTGAAATTAATCACCTTTTGCAACATAGGATCGGCAAGTGTGCCTTCTCGAATTTCTTCGTTCAATTTTTTTTTTAAATCAACACACAATCGTACGTCTCCATTTTTCTTCCGGGCTGGAATAATTGCTGCTCTCCGGTTCTGTTGGTTGAGTGACTTTTCCAATAATTCCATTACACTTCAGTCGTTGTAATTCCGATTTTACTTGGGGTAAAATAGGAAATGGAATCCGTCTAGTTGTATAGACGCAACCTGGTTTCGCATTTTTTTTTCAAATAAATTTTTAATGGTCTCCTTTTCATACAACCTCCAGTGTCAAAGACGTCTGTTTTTATTTCATTGACGATAAATACAAGACCCACTTCATGTGCTGTCTCTCTCGACAACAAATTTTCAGTAACCTGGTTTTCAATCACAAATATTTCAAGCGTAAATTTCTCGCATTTATTTTCCGTTGAAGAATTTTTTTGCATACTAAAATGCCACCGGAGAGTCTGGAAGAGTCTTTAGCCGGTTTCAGGTGAGGTTTGTTTTTCAAAACTTCGTATGTTCTACAGATGATCACATTTACGTCTGCCCCTGTATCGATTTTGAATGCTACTGGTGTATTACAGATGTGTAAATTTTTGTATCATGGATCTGTCTTTCTTTTCGTTTGTCCTTATTTTACCGAACCGAAATATTCACTGTTTTCTTGCTGTATTTTACGAACATCTTTAATTTTCGTCTTGCTGCATGCTGAGAGATGATTCATTTTTTGCATGTTTTTCCATTTGCTGGACATTGACGTCTACCATGATACCTGTTACATCTCCCACTTTGCAAAGCTTTGAATTCTGTGATCGACTTCTTTCTTTTCGTGTGATTTTTGGGTGTATTTTTCTGCTCAATTTTATTTCACCGACGTTACTTGTTTATGAGCTCTGGGCATTTCAATTAACTTTTCCAATATCAAATCTGAAATAAGCTGAAGTCTCTCTCGTATATTTCATCGATTATATTTTTTGGATTGAAGTGAGCGTCAAACTTCGCCAAAATTGTTTGAAAATTTCTTTCATCTTTCTTTTTTGTATCATAAATACTTTCAGAGTAATTTCCCATACAATATAATAGAGTGTTTATTTGTACATCACTGTCTTCTTCACACAGTTTACACGCAACACAAAATCTTTCAAACCTTTGGCGCCATTTTTTCCACAATTTGTCACGTTTGTAGAGTTAAGAGGTTCTGGCGGGTTTAATTTGAACATTTTCTCTCTTTTTTCAATAAAGAAAGGTTTTTTTTTTCTTCAAATGAAATATTTCTTCTACCATTCTCCTATTTTAATCACGCACGGATTCAAGATCCCAATCTGACACCATGTTTCGTTTCTTGGCGAAATATCGCTGGAAAATAATGTGAGGGAGAAAAATGAGTCTTAAGGATATATAAATTTATTTACAACAATTACAACAACACCCAATCAATATTATCATTTATCAGTGGGTGTAATTGCCTGATGGAACACATATCAGATTGGAATTAAAAGTATTAATCGAAATAAAGAACTTCAAGACGTACACATTTTACTTGAAACAAATCCATTTATTCCGGAAGCTTAGAATTCATGGGTCCTGGAAACAATGAATTCTTTGAAGGCGTTTCGAGTTACAACTTAGTTGCTGAAAACCTTCCCTTGCAGGAAGTGATAGAATTTCGTAGCGTTTGTCCGATTCGTTCGACATGTCGAGAATTTTGGCTTTTCCGATTCGGTGCAAATGTCGTACCACTGTTGAATGGTCAACGTTTAGTTCCTCTGCAACCTCTGTAGTTGTTTTGCGTGGGTTCACCTCAATAATGGCCCTCAATTGGATGTCGTCAATCACAGCAGGACGCCCACGTCTTCAAAGTTCTCGTATCTGTTTCATAATTTTGGGGAACCAATGTTGAGCTGTCCGT
Organism: Thysanoteuthis rhombus; assembly: GCA_963457665.1. Lineage (NCBI taxonomy): Eukaryota > Metazoa > Mollusca > Cephalopoda > Oegopsida > Thysanoteuthidae > Thysanoteuthis > Thysanoteuthis major. The sequence continues at coordinate 7,688,943 of OY735228.1, read as the reverse complement.
TTGTTGATCGTCCCTTAGCTGAATACTTGATTGATATTGCAAGCAATTTCCTCCTCTTTACGTCCCATTTTGAACTCATACAACAAAATTGCACGAATTTCCTTTTTTTCCATTTATGATTTGACAGCCTATAATAAACCAGAATGAAGAAAGAAAACGTTCGCTTTGAATGGATAGAGCGGAATTCATGCCTCAGAATGGTTTATTACATGTACATAGTCCAATAAGAGCTAATTCTAAAAATGAACGTCAAATTTGAAAGTAGTAAAAACTGCAATTATTTTTGAACCAACCTAATGTATGAACCTCTTCAAAACTAAACCACCAACCGAGAAAAATATGATCAGAATGTTTGTCTATAATATTCTTCGTAGTTGTGATAGAGACTATACAGGTGAAACAAGTTGTCCCCAAAAAACTAAAAATCAAAAGGCTCAGGAAGTCCCTGAAATGCAGTGACCTCTTCAAATCTGGCATAGCTGACCATGAATGAATGAAGAGGGTTGGATACAGGCCCTTATGGGATCAAGTTCAAATAATAGACAGGGGGAACAATTGGCAAATGAAACGTCTAAAGGAAGTGGCACACATACTTCGTTCATTCTGATCAATTTGCCGACCGAGCTTCCATACAAATAGCATTTGAGAACTCTTTATCGAAAAGGCCATTTCTGAAAAAGTGAATAGGTCAGGTAATCAAGGGGAGCCAACTCGACATTTGGTACCAAAACATAATACCGATATGTAGGAATATGTATGATACATTTATATGTATGTGTGTGATTGGTATGATATAATCCTACAATACATAAATCATTTAAATTGACAAATTGGTAAACTTATAATCACTTTGATATATCTTATTTCCAATCACGTTTCGTTGAACTAGCAACTTCATCAGATTTGAAAATATCATTCAATAGCAATCTGGTGAAATACGTACATGATAAGTGGTACGTTCATAGTAGGTTTTTTTCTAGTAGCAGTACAAAATCTCTTATCTGAAACGTTTGGGGCTGAATTCAGAATTTATTGGTACCATATCAATAATGACAGATGCTTCCTAATCTGCAGCTCCTCTCAACATTTTTACAGTGTTCTAAGTCCGAAGATCACAAACAATGAACAAAATATCCGTGAGCAACAGAGACACATCTGTCCTGTGGGAGCATTGAGACTCTACTGCGTTGCGACTCAAATGAGCACAGAGTAAGTAAACGAGATTAGGTCGCGTCGGGTCATTTTTGACGCTAAACGCAAGCTTGGGCGTGCAGACGACATCCAGTGAAAATTGTTCGGTTTTTGGAGCTTTTTGGTCTTAGGAATTTCGGACATTGTGTACCAATATGTGGGATTTGTTTATGCGCCAACGAGAAAAAAATACCGAACTCATTGTCTAGAACAGGAAAAGGAAGAGATTTTGTTCAAAAACAACGATCTGGTTGCATTCAACAGCATTTGTGGACATTCGTTTATGAAACAGAACTATTTGTTTCCAGTTGTTTTTTCAAACCAACCCCTTTAAAAATGCCTGAAACAAAAGTATTGATTGCATCGAATTTTTTTTTAAATGCTTAAAATAACAAACTATCTATATACAAATATCTTCAAATGTATATCCAATACACAATTCGTCGGTAATCAAAAATGTCACGAATATATATAGGGCGTGTATACATTTGTAATAAACACTGTATAGTCTGCTTTCTGTCTTTCTCTTTACCTTCACTTTCTTTCTTTCTAGAACTTTCTATTTTTCATCCCGAGAATTGATAAAAAAAAGAAAAAAGAATGATATGACGTAGTGTGGCGTTAAAAAGAAAACAAATCCTCTTTCTTTGCTTACTCTCTACATCGTATCTTTCTGTCTTTACTATCGCCACAAACCTATTTTTTTAAAGAACAGTGTGTCTCTCTTCAACCACTTTCTCTTCTGTTCGTTTAATCCCTAACAAATGCTGTAATCTGACTCGAAAATTAATCTTAACATGAAATTCGCCCCGATGTATGGACTGTTGATTTTCGTCGCAGATAAAAATGACTTAGATCCCAATTTACCTTCATTCTTAACTTGTCAATTTCTATCAGCAGCAGAAGTTGTGATAAATCCAAAGGACAAAGGCCCCTCCCATCTCCTTCCATAACGATCGTGATTACGCTAATCTCTGCCATGTGTTAACGGTAAACTATTCTATTTCGTCTCTCAATCTAGTGTCCATAAACACATATAAAAAAATCAAAAACATTATATTGCTCAAGCATTTTCTTGTTCATGTTCAACCAGAATGAATCGGGATTTTTTTGCTGCAAAAAATAAGTGAGTAAATATCTTTAACATTCAATAGTAATCCCCGTTGATAATAGTGACAAAAATAAAATATAGTCCATCAGCTGGCTTATTTTATAAGTTAAAGTAGATATATTATAGATAATGTACCATTGATTTTGTTGCATGAGCCAACTGGCAAATAATGTGTACCCATCTGAATAGGTATTTACGCATGCTGTCAAAAACCCCTGATCTGCACGCCAAGCACTCAATAACCCATGACAGATTTTTGACGGTTTCGCAAACAATTTAGTAATGTCAATAGAAAAACAAATCATAGAGAGAAAAAGAAAGAAAGGAATAGTGAAAGAAAGAATGAAAAAAGGGCTGTGGAAGATGAAGGAAGAAGGAAAGGGAGGAAGGAAGAAAGAATGGAGAAGGGGATGTTGAAGAAAAAAAGAAAGAAAGAAGGAAGGAAGGAAGGAGGAGAAATGGGAAAATGACAGTTGGAGTGAGTAAGATAGAAGAAACAAATAAAGTGGGAAGAAAGAAAGAAAGAAAGAAAGAAAGAAAGGAGGACGAAGGGAGAAATGAGTAAGAATGAAGAAAGAAACGAAGAAACAAAGAAGAAAGAAAGAAAGAAAGAAGGAAGGAATAAAGAGAGAAAGAAAGAAAGATAGAAAGAACGAAAGAAAGAAGGGAAGAAAGAGAGAAAGAGAGCAGGCTGGAAAGAGAGGAAAATAGATTTTCAGGGAAAATCTTGAAAGGAACACTAGTAGAATTAGACAAGAGCTTTTGAAAATCTCAACCGTTGAAGACATTTAAAAAAGATTCATTGGAATTTTAGAGACAGACACGGCAATTTTAGAAATATTTTGATTTTTCTAAATGTCGAAAGGAAGCCTTTAGTATGTGTGTGTGGGGGGGGGGGGACTAGTTTTCTGTTAAAGACTCTTGAGCACATGTTATGTACTTTCGGCTTGGAAATAGCCTGCCACGCACAGGTCCGTGTAAAGCTTGTTAGAGGCCCAGGTTAGATTAGAAATGTAGACCCAACTTCAAATTTCTTGTCTAGTAGTTTTATAATTTGTATTAAATCCATATGATATATATATATATATATATATATATATATATATATATATATATATATATATATATATATATATATATATATATACACACACACACACACACGTTTTCCACAAACTAAGTACATTATGTTATGAGTACGTAAGAGCTATTCAGTAAAAACAGAAATGGCAAACAATTTTTTTCAAAGTGCTCTGACTAGAAGCAGTAAATATTAGTATTCGCCCCGCTCCTTGGGGGAGTAAGTCCTTCAAAATCGGAGGCCCATACCAACTGGTCTACCTGGTATCTCCTCTGCTCTGGCCTAGGCAAGCATCTGTCTCGCCTTTAAATACATTGTCTCTTTTTATTGGGTTTATGATATTTTCGAGTATTATAGATTGAATATTAAAAAAAAAAAAGTTTGGTTATTCACTCAATAGTAACTGTCACGTAACCAAGGTCTTTTAGCAGCATGCTGTGCCGGGGTGATCAACGAAAAAAATGAAAAGGAGGTGATCAATGATACTTCCCTTGCCTTTTGATGAATCACTAATAAGTCTGAATTTTCAAAATACAAGCGTGAGCACAATCTGACACTAACCAAGGTACCAATTTAGCATAAACTTACATTACAAATTGAGTCCCCACTGAGAACCAATCAGGTATTTTTGTAGACATAATAAGGAGTGAATTTTCAAGTTTTCATCCCTCTAGCTTCATTGGTGTTGCCCGAACGTGTGATATATACATACGTAGCCAGCAAGCAGAACCAACTTGAAAACTGAAAAAAACCTGTTTTCCAAATATTCAACTCATTTTACAATCCTTCTCTTTCTCTCTTTCTCCTTCCTCCTTCTTTCCTTCTTACCTCGTTTTCTTCCTTCTTCTGGTCTTTTCTTTGTTCTTTCACACTGTTTTGAATGTCTGGCTGGCTGGCTGACTGGCTGGCTGTCCACATTTCTGAAGTTTTGTTGAAAGGTTGACCATTGGCTGAGAAAGAAGTGATTACATTCGGGGGCGGATCTAGGACTTAGTTCCATAGTAGGATATTTTTTTCATATATCTAGTTGCATTCGCACATGTTTGTCTGCTCAATATCTCCTGAAGTTCTCAATAAATCCCAATGACATTTTGTGAAAGGATAGGCCATAAACTAAGGAAGAATCGATTGGATTTTAAAGTAGGTTTCGGAATCTTTCTTAACCTGGTGGAGATATGTGTTCGTATATAAAGAGAAAAGTATGGAAAAAGCCCGTTCGGATTGAGCAATGGTTAGCATATCTGTCTCACAGGCAGAAGGACCCGGGTTCGATTCCTGGCATAACACAGCGAATTGTGAGAGGAGCCTTCGAGTCGCCTCCAATTGCCTGCGCAGCGCAGTCTTTAACATGATCTGATCGTAGCTATAAATGAACTGATTTTCATTCAGTTTTTAGTTAGCGTAGAGCGCAGACAGAGGTACCGCTCTCTGAGTGCTATCTAGTATTGAACTTAAAGGTTCTGACTGTGCAGCGTACACCTCACTAGGGGAAATTTGGAATTTAGGTGTGAGGAACCATAAGTGTTCCGTGGCTCTAAACTGTGTCGAGTTGAGGCTGAACTGGTTAACTTTAAATTATAAAATACTATTAATCACTAATTTTACCATAGATTCGATAATAACCAATACTAAGCTCATTATAATAACGGGGAATTAATCATAGCACAAAAGCGTAAGATTTAGCCAAAGGCCAAGAATTCAATTATACATACGCGAAACCATATGAGATGCGTTTTTTTTTTTTTTTTGCAACACGATATATAATTAAATTACTTTTTTATAGTAAGGGGGATTTCGGTTGTTTTCAGTCGTCGGGTTGGGCCGTGGAGCAAAGAAAGGTCTAGAACCATGGATCCTACTGTTTTATTGCGTGTGTTCATGAGCGAATACAAATGCGTGAGAGAGGCGTTTTGCACGGCGTTCCTATGTCTCTATTATTTCCATGTGTGAAGAATGGCAGACCCACTTATAAGCGAGGCTGCCAGAAAGAAATGTACCAAACCTACCAATATCACAAACTGAAACGTACCAAGTTTTTCCCAAAACGTACCAAATCCACATATATCGAAACATATGCAAATTTCTTCAGAGGTTGTTTGCTCATTGATCTCATTGGTTAATTTACCTTCCTATTATGACATAACAATGAAGATTACGTTATAGAAACTCTAGAGAATTTATGTTCGAACTCACATTAAAACAGCTTTCAAGCAATAACGATTTGATATGTTGTTAGAGACGGGTGGTGAGTTTTTGTTAATCGGTGACTTTAACAAAACTAGGATACTTGGATTATTGGAAATGAATTAGCCAATGAAATAGATTTAGGCACCTTAGTGCCAATCCATACATAAAGAAAACCCGTCATTTTGGACAGGCATATTCTAGAAGATATATATCAACCAATTTTATAAGTCGGTATATAACTTTCATTATATACCTAATCAAGATGGAATCTATGGTGAAATACAAAGAGAACGAAATTTTTTTCTCAAAAGCTGCACAACATATCAAATATTTCGAGTGTGATACCAAACGAAGTAACTTAATGCCGAGAGTACGAAATTTGTTTCGAACGTATCAACTTTGACAGCCTTGCTCCCAAGATGTCGTTTCTCTGTGTCTATTATTTCCATGTGTGAAGGAAAGGCCTTATCCACTTACGAGAAGACGAGAAACATTTCCTGTGGACAATACGAGCGTTCACTCTCAAAGATCAACAAAACTCACCACCCTTCTCTAACAACATATCAAATCGTCATTGCCTGAAAGTGAGCCTATCTTTGATATCAATTTCCTTCATTATTTATTAGAGCAAACTTCACTCATTATTTCTCCGGTTGTTTTTTTACCTCTTTTCCTGCAGAATGATACAATCTCTCAATCGGAAAGAAATTCACCCTAATTCAATCATTTTTCATTTAATTCTTTGAGAACTATTGGAGACATTGTGCAGACAAGACAGACAGACGGATACACGTGACTTATGTATTATACATATACCTTTTCCATTTTCGTTAGCACAGGTCAAATATATTTGACCCAGGCAGCACACCGACTCTATACGTATAAATTTGTATATATTGGACCATAGGACATGGAACTATACATAACTTGGAATGATCACTTAGATCGGCGTACTAAAAAAATGAAATAAATTAGACGAAAATGTTTTAGAAGTCAATGAACTAAACTCTTATGTCGGCATATTAATAAACGTTCTCATCTTTTTCCTTCCATCTGTCGGTTGAAACCACACAAAATGTTTTCGAAAAACCATTTGATTGGCTTCTTCAAGATGGAGCGTAATCTAGATAAATTACTTATGCTGGACATGCTCGAGGCACGAAATATAGAATTTGTGCATTTTGGAAAAACTCCCTGGGCATACTACACACAATTGTGCCACGCTGCACAGTTTGAGAACCACTACCATAAGATGTCTGAAATGCGTCTTATTAGAAGGGAAAATGAAAAGGGTGAAGTTAAAAAGGAAAATGAAGCCACGAAACGGAAAGAAAAAATCCAAGTCTCCAGGTGTCAACACTCTAATCAGTAGTAATTGATCTGTAAGTATAGATCAATTACTGAAGTATATTGAGATTGTTTAAACCATTAAACCACGACAAGGCACCATAAAACAACATAAATCTGTCCGTACATTAATTCCTCAGCCGCCAGTGTATTGTTTCAGTATCATCATAAGACTGTCATTGCCTTTCGGTGAAGAGCTTAATTGCGAAAAAAAGAGAAATAGAGCATATATATATATATATATATATATATATATATATATATATATATATATATATATATATATATATATACGATAATGGTATACCCTTGTTTATACCTTCTATTTGAGGAGATATATATATATCCTTACTTATTGAAAAGCTGGAAAAACACAAACCATTGATGAACAAAGCGGGTTATGGTTTATATTTAATCATAGCCACAAAATTGTATTGTTTGCATAAGTATATATATATATATATATATATATATATATATATATATATATATATATATATATATATATATATATATATATACTGATATATTGAAAGAGATGAATCATTATAGGGCATGTGTATTTTAACGTTAGTGATTGCTGAACTCGTCAGAAAGCACTGAACCGAACCTTCATTGCGTAGGAAATACATTCTAAGATATAATTTGGCGCCTTTTTTTTCGCGCGCTTTTACTAATATTCTTCGCGCCCGATTGGCCTTCAATGTAAATAGTGCGTTCAGATAATCACACCAAGTGACAGACGAACATTGACTTTTGGCTCACAACATTGTATGGTAGACTTTTGTCTCTTGTTGAAATCGTCAAGAGCAGGATGTTCCATTGTAAGTCCAGACTTGAGGTCTGCGTGGACAACCATTCTGTTTCTTGGTAGACTGCCTCCTCGCTTTTCATTTAAAATAATCCATTGATTTTTTCAAAATCCTTGTCCAACATTATTCGGCAGCTAGTGTAACCATTTTATCCATTCAGATAGAGAAAATGGTTAGCTGTTTCACTCACAGAAGGTCCTGGGTTCGATTCCAGGTATAAGCGTTGGAAACTCTTCTTTTTGGACAAATTTCATTGAGCTCTCTGCAGCTAATTGAGTACACTCTAAGCTGTGTGATTAGGGTACAGGTATTCTTTTGGTGGATTTGCATCCTGCCAAGGAGGTGGTCATAAAAAGGAACTTGAACAAAGCCCACGCCTCGACCAGAGACTTGCAAGGATCACCAAGCCAGCGCACGCAACAGAAACAGACTTCGTCACTGGCCGTCATACTCGATAGGGAGAGTCTCTTTACTCCACCTACCCATGGGTAACCAGTCGTTAATACTCCAATGGAAGTTGTCTTTTGAACTTCAGCTTCAACTCAGTATACCCGCTCCATAAAAAATGGCGAAATATATGAAATCGATGTTTTGTCAAGTTCCTTATTATACCGATTGCGCAGTAAGGACCCCCCCTGGATTGTTTCCTTAATTACACCAAGGCTGCGCAACTGGTTCTCAAATTGCTGGACACTTTCCGGACAGATTTCATACAAACCTTCTTTTTTTTTTATCCTGGTAGTCAGTAATCCGATTTGAGGAAAGTTTTTTTTTCCTCGAGTCATGAAGAGAAGAAAAAAAACACCGGAAGAATTTCGGGTATCAGTTTTTGTTTCGCCCCCCCCCCCCACCCCAACACACACACACACTTTTCTTCTTCCTTTCCTCACGATTTCTGTTCCTCTACATTTCGTCTAGGTTTCCACTTGGTTTTTACATTCATTCAAGGAAAAGGTAATCTCCGTTTCCTCCGCTGGTCGGCAGGTGGCGTAGCGCGTAATTATTTCAAGGAAAATATTTAGGCGCCAAAAAGTACTTAACACAATTCGGCATTGAGTTTTTCGTTGCCGGAAGAAAGGATTTGGGCCAACGGAAATTGAAGGAAAAATGGATGATTGGTAAAGAAGGAAAGACGAAAAAAGGAAGGTCGACAATGAATGAAGAAGAAAAAGATCGAGAAAGAGAGAGGATGAGAGGATTGAAATAAAGAAAACAAATGGATCATTGAAAAGGTTTGCAAAACAAAATGTAAAACCGAGAACGAAAGAAATAGCAAAATATAGTTTTGCTTTTAGTCTGTCTGTCTCCCCCCCTCTCTCTCTCTCTCTCTCTCTGTCTCTCTCTGTCTCTATCTATCTATCTATCTATCTATCTATCTATATATATATATATATATATATATATATATATATATATATATATTGCTAGCAAGCTGGCTATCTCTTCACACGTACACTGCTTATATTAGTATAAAAAACATTTAAGGGGGAATTTAAAAATAACATTTTCCTGATCATTATAATGAGTGACTTTTCAAGTTTTCAGCCATCAAGTTCAATTGATGAGGCCTGTATGCGTGGTATATGTAGCCTGTCAGACCAACTTAAAACTGAAGAAACCTATGTTGAAAGTTTTGGTTGAAAAATTACCACAAATACTACGAATATACGTAAATAAAGATATTGGCATGTTTGATATTTTTCTAGATCAGGGTAGTGTTTTCCTTCTTTGTCAGCCTATCAGTTGTTTTCGATTCCAACAGGCTTTTGCATAAGTGTTGAGCTATTCTCTCATCTATGGCCGTTAATTATTTGAAAAGATCAGAAGCCATGGATCTCCTCATGGCCTGATGCTTTCCAGTAAGCAATTTTCTTGCCTTGATTTATTTTGATATGTAGTCTTTTTCACGAGAATGTTTCAACATTTACTTACTGTTGTTTCTGCTTACTCTTCAGCTGATGCTCTTTCACTGTAGTTAGGTGGTTGATATTTCATATGTTTTCTTGGCTAAAGCCACGCAATCATACACATTTATGAATTGCAAATGACCTGATTACGTGCTCTGCCCTCATTCGACCATGTGTATAAACATCTCCTTCTCAGGTCAAGCCACGCAATTGAGTACATTAAATCTCTCACTCTGTACCTCCAAATTATTGGTATGAAGTTAAAAAATATTACAATATAATGAGCGAAAGGAAGAGAGAGAGAGAGAGAAGGTTGGAAACTTGTTTTGCCGGCATAATTGTAAGCATTCATTTTATAAGTTATTATTTGTTTATTCAGAGAGAAAAACTTCGAAACAGATGTGAAATTACAGATAGGGTAAAAAATCAAGCTAACATTTACAAAATAAAACATTAACATCTTTCTTTCTGTCTCTCTGTGTGTGTCTGTCTGTCTCGCTTTCTGTCTCTGCCACTCTATGTCTGTCTGTCTCCCTCTTTTTGAACGCGGAGAAAAATGACAGACGTCTTTTTTTATTTTTTTAAGGTCAACTTTCGGCTGAATTCCTGACTGACAAAAGTTAAGAGTGGAAAGAAGGGAAAAAACGAAAATAACTTGTGAAGCAGAAAAATCATTCGTCTCGGGCTAGACTGCCGTATTATCACCTGTCAGTATTAAGGACTTTTTTTTAATGACGTCATACGTTCCTAATCTTCCCCCTCTCCCTCTTGACGTTTGGGCGCTGTTATCCTTTGGGGACAAGATGTCAATCTCTCAATTTTTTCTTGAACTTATTCAAGACGGTGGCTACGCGCCCCAACTGACAATGCTTTGACAGCTTTTTAATTTTTACGTATATGTAAAATTCATACATACTTCCGAGTGAAAAATACTGAAAATTGTAGTACGTGAATCAAATTTAATATACTTACATATTTCACCTTTCGGCTATGTCGATCAGTAATTTTCAAGGAAACAATATTGGAAAGTTCATTTTCCCAAGAAAATTATATCACGTAATATAATACGGCGAAGTAAATAACGAAGAAACCGCAAAGCGAAAAATGGATCCGTGTATAATAAATTTGATTCAAATCGTACAATTTTCCTTATTGCCCACTTGATAATAATGTCGAGTACCATATCCATGTACTCATCATAGTTTATATATATATATATATATATATATATATATATATATATATATATATATATATATATATATATATATATATATATATATATGTATAGAGAGAGAAAGAGAGAGAGATCATTATTAGAGGATCGTTGAGAAAATGTTCCTTCAAATTGGTGATATTTTGATTAAATATTTACTGTTTTTGTTATTCATATCATACATCATTTGAAAAAATGACATTTCATATCAAACAACCTAATATGTAGATAGATAGATAGATAGATAGAGAGAGAGAGAGAGAGAGAGATCAACAGGCTTAGATAGATAGATAGATAATGAACAGTTTCGGATAGATAGATAGATAGATAGATAGATAGATAGATAGATATGCTCCAGTCTTCCAATCATACCACATTCGTCTAGTCACGGTTAAGGCTGACGGCGTCGGACGCGGTTCTTTTTGTCTGCCTAGTAGAAAGAAATGGCGACTAAGGGTCATTATTGAACTCATTAGAATAACTTAATAGTGGCTGGGAGTCTCTGTTGGAGACATCCAAGGTCGCCCGGGGGTGGGGCCTGTGGGTGGAAGGCAGTCCTAAGCCTCGGAATTCGGAAGGAAAAAGTGCGAAACCGACACACATTAACAGAATGGAAAAGGATGAAGAATGATTGTAAGAAAGAAAGAAATATGATAAAACTTCGAGAAAAAAAAGGAAAAATGTGTTTAGAAAGATAAAAAGAAAGACAAGGAAGGAGAATGAAAGAAACCAAAAAAAAGCGGATGAACGAAGATTGATATCTCACGAGAGAAAGAAAGAAAGATAAGAAAAAAAGAAAGGAAAGTAAAAAGGGAAGTAAAAAGAGAAGGGAAGAAAAGGAAAGGAAAAGGAAAGAAAGAAAAGATTGGTCGTTGAGAAATAAGAAAGAAAGAAAGACAGTAAGAAGAAAGAAAGAAAGAAAGACAGAAAGAAAGAAAGAAAGAAAGAAGGAAAGAAAGAAAGAAAGAAAAAGGGAGAAGTGAAAAAAAAGGACGGAGAGGAAAAGAAAGGAAAACGAAAGAAAAGATTGATCGCAGAGAAAAGAAAGAAAGAAAGAAAAGTAAAAAGAAGGAAGGAAGTGAAGGAAAGAAAGGAAAACGAAAGGAAGAAAAGATTGATCGTTGAAAAAAAGAAAGAAAGAAAATACATAGGTAGGGAGGTATATCAAAATGTTTTAAGTCTAATGATGAAACAAGAGACTTATTTTACAAATATTGTTTCAATACCATTCCTCGTCAATGTACATGATTCCTTGTTAATCACAAAGTCAAAACATAATACAGTGAAAATTTTCCATCAAAATTCAGCTAGTAACTACTTGTCGTGCTGAACCACCCTCATCTATACGTGCATATGCACATACGCACACAAACCCCACCCATGCACACACACATATATTTGTGTGTGTGTATGTGCATGTATATGTAAATAGAATAAACGATTGAAGAAAATAGGGCTGCTGCAGGAATCGAACATGGCACCGATAGGGTAGCCGCTTCAACGTAGCATTGCTCTTACCATTGAGCTAAACAGCCGCTGGCAATACAAAGGTCCAGAAAGCTGCTTCAACTCATTCTCAGTGTGTTTATTCACGGTGTATATCTGCTCTATTTGTTCCTTTCAACACAGGCAATCATATTATCAAGAAATGGACTTACGATCCGACAGAAATAATTATTGATCGTGTTATATTATTTTGAAACTTAGTTCGAAACTATCTCTCGTTATTACCCGGTGAATGTATCATCTGGCCGAGACAACGCAAATAGAATACGTGTGTGTGTGCGTGTGTGTGTGTGTGTGTGTGGATATGTATTGGTTGATTTCGAGGTGATTGAATAAAAATATGAAAGAGATTATAGCAATCGTAACATTTGCATCTTGAGATCAACCAAGATTTATCCAATCAAATATGAGATTTATCCAAGTTGAAACTCCCTTGATTGAACCTTCACGTTGATTTGAAAGTCTCCATATCTAAGATCAAATCTGTCTGCCCTCAACTATTTACCAAACCAAAGACAGTGTCAGGACGGTGCTGATAGTTTTAGAGGCGATCATATCGTTTCAAGACACGACGTAGTTGACTGCCAACGCTATATCCATTTTCTTGTGTTTACGAAGGAAGTTTGGACTCCCAGTCAAAATGTCTAAACAATCCGTCATTCCCGTTTAATCCAATTTTTTGCCGTCGATAGAGCGATGACAGCCAGTTTATAAACAACGATGATGGATTGCTTTGACAATAGTTGTTTCCTCAGTCAAGGGGACAAGTTGAAGACTGAATCAAAAACCAACGACATTGATCGAGAGAGACAACGAAAGCTTCTCATAACTTCACACGTTTTCTTGTCTACAGAAGCAGATAGTTGAAGAGGCGGGCACCCAGAAGGCATGAGCTTCAAAACCTACGTTTAGAAAGCAAAAAAGAAACCTTTATAATGTTATATTGTAACAGTTATATCATTTCGAACCAGAAACGTTAAAACCAACCCATGTAGACGAAATGAAGACACCCCCTAAAAGCTCTTCTCGAATTTTTTCGTGCCAGACACTTTTAAATGAACGCAAAGATACTACACCTCCTATTATCTATTTGTAACAATGGACTCTTCCATTGAAACAATTTCTGTAGTTTCTTTTCTGAGAAAATAGATCTCATAGAAATTCAAATATAGCCGTGATTTGTTCCACATAGATTAAATAGTGATCTAATGGTGATGACAATGATGATGATGATGATGATGATGATGATGATGATGAGAAGATATGGACTGAGGGTGATACGGACAAAACCTCTACCAGACAAAATCCCCCGGGACAACTATTGTTTAGCAAAAATATGAAACAGTATTTATTTAAAATTTTCAATAATTTTCTTACGAATCCACTTTAATGGCATATCTCACCGTTTCTGTCCTCACTTTTTTTCACCTAGGGGGCCTGTGACCGCACGAATCCCAAACAAAAGGCGTCAGGACAAAAGAACAACAGTCTAATACAAGAAGTATAGTGTGAACTACGGCAAGTTAAAATGTTAATCGGTCGAAAGGCATCAATCGAGAATGTCAACACTTGTACAAATATTTTAACGGATTTCGTACAAATTGAGTAATTTAATTTAGTATTCATTTTGTAAATTCGAATTAATAAAAGTTTTACTGCGATTTTTTTTTCGTAACTTGAATCGCAGGAAGGACAGAATCGGTAATAATTCATTTTTTTATAGTAAAAGATCGAATAACTTGGACGAAGATTTCTTGT